>JAYGXS010000003.1:41096401-41169920 GCA_036362985.1 Ligula intestinalis
ATTTCTGAGTGAATATATATATATATATATATATATATATATATATTACTCCGAAGATGAAGGTAAAAAATCTCATTAAATCTTAAGCATATAGCAACATTCTTTCCGCTTTTGCGTAATTTAGAAACGCAACAGACGGAAGATTAAAGATAATCGCAAAATCTTAGTATATATTCGGTCACGTTTTTCGTGCATTCGCAAGCCTAGAACAGAGCCTGAAGGTAAACAAATATGATGAAAAATACTCCAAAATAAAAAGCGAAAAGTAAGTTCCATCATTTCCAGCCAAAAGCGCAGTATTTATTTTCAGGTAAATTTTAAAAAAATCGTCAAAATTCTCCACGTCCACGTTGACATTAGCTTGGAAAAAGGTTACGTGCACGGACATTTGTCAGCTGAATATCTCGACAATGTGTTTTGGTTTAGAGAAATTTCTAAATATGGTCCACACGACCATCTTAATAAGGACTAATATCCAAAAATCATTTGTGGTAAATTCTTCTAATACATAAATACTTTAAAGGTTTTAAAATAAAAGTCGAACGGAATTTGGATTTATGGACGAAAGGTTGAAAATAAGGAGAACGCTCGAAAACGGGCCGGAATATAAAGGACGATCTTAAACTAATTGTAATCTAATAAAGGAAATACAGATAAAAAGTTTACTAAAGAAAAGTTATTTTGGTATAAAGAAAGAACTGAGAATAAAATTTAAATTTATTGGTCTATTTATAGCTATTTTTAACGTCTGTGGAACTTGAGTATTATCACGAAAAGTTAATATTTCGTTCAAGTATCAAATTCGCCTAAGGGTGTTCATTATTATTTCAAAGAGTTCGCATATGCGTTAGTGCTGGTTTGTGAGTGATTATCAATCCTTTGCAAACTTCGGCGTTTTGCGTGACTTCACTGCCGTACTGTACTTGCTATGGAACACTGCAAAATGAGACGCTATACAATGCTTTATCTGCATTCTCGCGTCCTTAACATCCCTTTTACTTCCAGCTTCTACTTTTTAAAACAGAGAGGGTGCCCACATGAGTTGAATCCCGCTGTTTGCGGAAACCGCAGTTAATAAACGCACGAGAAGCTGCGAGCCAATCTTCAACGCGCTCTCTCTTCGTGGCCGCTCGGGTCCCGTATCATACAAAGAAGGCACAAGTCTGCTTCCTTAACAAGGCCGACAAATATAATCGGCAACCAAATTGCTAGTTTCGGTTAAATTACAATGGACGGTTCATTCACCACATCAGCACCAGGAAATTTTCACCACAAAGTTAAAGTCAAGGGAGGAGTATGTTTAAAGCTATCTCAGTAATCCGTTACATTGGATTTTAAGTGACTTATCCCCACAACTTGCAAAAGAAGGGAATCAAAGTAAATCCAAAGAGAAACGAGAAGGATTGAGGTGAGCGTACCCTTATCAAATGATGTAAACTGGAAACCAGGATTCAGAGCCATCAGCTTCCCAGGGGTTGCAGTCTTTTTGAACTGGCCATCTGCTTTCGAGGAATCGAACTAGAATACGCGTATTAGCACCAGTTATGGAAAAAACGGATTTTTTAACAACATCCAGAAGAATGCATAACAGCTGACATAAAGAACCAACAAGGTGGTGTCAGTTAACAGCAAAACCTCCAAAATGCAAGAGGAATCTGAATCACTGAGTTCCTGAATATGCGGAGCACCAGAGCAGAGTCCGTGTGTTCACTGTGTGAGCACAGTAATTGCAAAACACTGGATCGTTGAGAAATGATCATCGAAAGCAAAAATAATTGTGATGTCTAGCTATGAGTGAAACGCCAACGTAACTGGTATTCCGGATATTTAGACTTCCCCCTAGTGGGGAGAGAATACTATTATCACAACTTTGTACACCATCTCAGAAAGACCGTTAGATCAAAACCCAATGATGGGCACTAATGATTCTGGTGCCGCCGGCTGTGCAAGCAGTTGCAGTTAAAGTAGCCGGAGAGGAAAGAAGTCTTAAAAAGAGATTAAAGAAACGCCACATGGAAGACTGTGAAAAAAGGATACAGTGAGTTGCTTGCATCCCATTGAGCTTGCGATAACTTCAGCTGCATGCTTAATTGAAACTTCATTGGCCTCTGGAACCGAAAGAATAATGGGATCTGGATCATTGTAGTGCCTGAGGGCCCAAATGAAGAGACGTCCCAGGTCGATAGAGTAGATAAACTGACGAAGTGGTTCGCCAGAGCCGAGAACGACAAGTGACTGATCCGACTCTGCACAGAAGAGTATTAACATGGATTAGGTAACAATAGCTTTTTTAGACTACTCGTTGCATCTTTTAGCAAGCCAAAGAACTCACTTTTAGCCAGATAAGCCTTGTGTATGAGGGCTGGCAGCACATGACCAACCTGCAGGTTGAAGTTGTCATGTGGACCAAAAACGTTGGTCGGTATCACCGAGGTGAAGACCGTGCCATACTTCTCACTGTAGGCACTGTAAGAAAAAACATAACGAAGCCATGCTATTTTTCATTAATCAGAGCTGCAGCATGCGAACCAACAATAGTGAGCAAAATTTTATAAATATGTCTACGTGGGGCTTAGACCAGGGCAGCAGAATAAGAGCGAAGCCCACATTCAGTCCTGCAATTTACACAGACAAGAGAATAAATGCCAGGGCATTGCACCTAATGACAAAAAGCCCTAATCTGAGCTCTAGGTCTTTTCAGTGGGTTCCGAATGGATAGCAGAAGTCACAAACAATCAGGACAGCAGACAGGGAAAGCAAGATATATAAGGATCTGAGTTTGGCGTATTATGTCTTAATTCACTCGGGCATGAGGTTGATCACCATGAAGGGCAAGAAAAACATCGAACATTTACCCGTCGCGACTGACGAGGTCCACAGTGGGCTCCACAACATGATCGTGTAGGGCAAGTGACTTGCGCGTGCATCAGTTTTAAGTGACAATGGACTCGCACTGCATCTATCGCACTGTCTCTTTGCTCACACACCTTTTTTCGATGTCAATACAGAGTCAAGAAGGCCGGAGGCGGGATCGTACCCGGGGGGCTGGCGGGGCCTGAACCTGCACTTACGCGCGCCACCACGTTATCCAACTTCTGAGATGAGCGCATCTCAAATAACGCCTGTCGTGCCCTGATCTAGTACCCGTATTAGCTGAGGGCGTTTACTACGCGGCCCGTTTACGGGAGACAAACGAAACACGGTAATGCATAAACACAGCGTACACAGAATCACACCCTCGGCTACTATAGTCTAGTTCAGCCTACCAAGTTATAGCGTTTTCGGGACCTCTGCGAGTCCATCGGGCGTTTGTTTACTTCAGGCCATTAATTGCTCCGGACACACACACACACGACAGTCCGACCGTTGCTCTGGACGATGTCCACCGCGAGCCTCAGCAAGCTGAGGCAACGCGGTGATTCCCGCGGGAGTATAATCACAGTAGACTCGCGGATAATCTACTTCACTCGCTGACCATTCCCACACTTGTACCCGATGTCAAGACAAGAGTTGAGAAGACTGGATGTGGGTATGAGGTATGAGACATACGCAGATAAGGGGTGATACATGCACAGATTGTCGGCAATCTGTGCATGTATCACCCCTTATCTGCGCATGTCTCAGACCTGTTTATGATTACCTATGACTAAGGATTCCCGACGGAATCCGAAACGTCAGGAAAATAAAGTCCTTGTTCCAGTGATCGCATCTCCTTCTTCGGAACTGCTGCCTGGAACTCGTATATTCTCTTCTATTGGCAATGCCCGGAAGCGCCATAAAGGCCACATTAAGAAGGAGCTATTGCAACCTAACTCTCAGCCCGCCAGTCAGCCACGCCACACAACAAGACACGCACTGAGCTAACTGCAGTATCCAAGTTATCCCATCAGTCGGAAACCCTCCAAGCTACGGCTTTTAGCGCACCATGATAACATCGAGTGCGCCAGATTGACTAATGATGAGGAAAGAAATGAGCTGAGGATCGACCTCTCATCCCCACCACCACCAAGCCACCGTCTAGCGGATCGGTCTCCTGAGATGGGGCGGGCGCAGTGGTTGTCAGTACCAGCGGACACGTCTGCACGCGTCACAGCATGACTTCGCCCCTACCACAATTCACATAACCAGGGGATTAGAAGGAGCCGGCGCCCCCTGACTCCCAGTGTCACTCATCAGCCACAACTACACATAACACACATTGGGCTGATTGTGCGTCTGATAATGCGTCAGTTGGCAGCAGATGTGTTGGATCAACATGGGAGCTAAATCAGGGTACAGCAGGCGTTATTCAAGCTGCGCGCCGATAACGAACGTGAGGGGGAAGGACGTGGTGGCACGCATAGGGACTGCTTAGCCGCGCCAGCCATCTGCACCCTAGCCTGCCCCCGGTCTTCTTGAGTGCTTTGACACCGGCATAGGTAAATTAGGGAAGGGTGCGATAGATGCCGCACAAATCTACTATCACTTAAAACTAATTCACACGCAACTCACCGTCCCTGCACCACCCTTTTGTGGAGCACACAGTGGACACAATCAAAATCGATGGTCGTAATGCCGTGTACAGTCGATATCGCGTAGATGCGCATGCTTTTTACTTCTGGTTTTTAGGTGGTAGTTGGCTAGCTGAATAAAAAACAAGATTGAAACAGTGCTGTGTCAATCTATCCGCACCTTTGAAGATTTCCGCTCTGGTGTATAATTTCCGCTTCTGTATGTATTATAAGTTACATAAGCGGCTAGAAGATCTGATGAGACGGCAGGTACACATGTATATTTCAGAGCCAATAACTCCCATCAGTGATACCCAATGGGCCTTCCCTTTACGAGGGGGTTAGCCGGCCCGATCGAGGTTATAAATCACGAGTAAACACCGTGCCGCTCGGTCAGCTGAGGTTTCTACGCTGAACACATCCAGGACTCCATAGTAGGTTAAGAATACGGTAAGGATTACTGCGAACGGGACATTAGAACAGGAACCATCCGCAATACAGGTGGCCTTGTACAAAATCCCAAGGAGATTAGGGCCAGGCTTAAGGCTTCGGTTAGATTAAGTTTGGGATTAAGTTGACAGTTATGGGTAGGATTAAACCTAGGGTTTATAGTAGAGTGAAAATAAGGGCTACAGATAGGGTTTGTGTCAGGAATAGTGTCAAGGTTAGGACACGGGAATAGTCACACTTCCTGGAATTATAAACTTGGGCGGAGCGTTCTTATTTCCGTATCCTGTTTAGTAAAACATATAAGCAATCCTTACCAAGACTAGCCCGGCTTAATTCGGTCCAAAAACTGAGAGGAAAGAGTAGGCTCTAGTTTGAAATAGACAAATGCCTCGACAAAGAAGTCTCTAGGCCATAAGGTCCGACACAAGTGTAAGTTGTGGTTTTTGGGCAGCTATCATAAGAAACGCATTTTATTTAAGAACGTGGGGTCATAATTAGTAAACGGGATAAATAATCATGAAACAAGGTTCCATTTTGGCTGACCTAGCACCAGTTTTCTGCATTAAAGCAGAACATCAATGGGTGACTGGAGAAGCAAGAAGAGCAAAACCCCGTTTCAACGGCCCAATAATGAGCAAGACAACGTTCTGTGCGAAAATCAAAGGGCGACCAGTGACGAGTTCACGCCGGATTAAGAAGCCAGATCTATCTAACAATGCACGCTTCACAAGAACAATAAAACGGCATCCTCGTCTCCATACAGGCGCACACAATAGGGGTCTCAACGTGGAGTCGGAACCTGAAGCTTTTTTGCGCCTTGACCTGACTACCCTCATCTAGACGTCTAGCTGAAAACAAGTTTGTTTGCGACCAGTATTTTTTAGCTTTGTTTCTAAGTAATTTACCGAACAGACAAACACAACACAGCTCCGTAAGTTGACCCCTATAACACTTCCAGTGGCAGACCAGCAGTAAGCATACCCTGCGAGCGGGAGATGAGATAATATTAGTTATTCACTTATATTAGAAACCTAGCTCAGCGGTTGAGTATCGGGCTCGAAAAAGATAGATCAGCAGTTCAATTTGAAGATATTCCTAAATGGCTGCGTACATATCCCAGGAATTTCAGCCTACACTGTGCTGTGTCAAATAAGTAGATTGTTTTGCGACCGTCTTACATTAAAATATTGTCGATACGGATGTGCAGTGCTCGACAACATTAGGGGCAAAAAAACAAAGTATCAATTTATATTAATAAGAATAGCACAGCACGTCGCCTACGATCGTCGCACAGGCTCCAATCATAACCCTCAGGCGCGGCACAAGTAAGACTTTCAGATACGACACATGTGCCTGTTTTACTGATCATGGTGGCAATAGTGTGTATCTAGAGAGAGGAACAGAAGCAAAGCCCTACGGAATACGCGACCGAACGTGTCTGTAATATTGACTCCTCACGCCATTATCATCAGCCGGTGCGTCTCCGATCGGCAGTGGCATTCAATTTTCGGGATGCGGTCCAGTCGCTGCAGCAGCCTTTAAATGTACTACCTGCGGAAAAACGCTTTTTGCAAGTCTGTACTTGCATAGCAGTGGCATCCATTGTGAAGTGGAAAATAACTCTCTGACATTGAATCTACCAATTGCGGTCACACTTGTTTTTCAGATGAGAGAACATGCTGCAATCCAAGTGTACGCGAAGATTTATCTGCTGGAAACCCGAAGGAATCGGAAGGATTAGTGGTTGACCGTCTTAACCTGTTAAGAAAAATATATATTTAGGTGCGATGCCATCGGACAGTAATGTAGTTTCGAAACGTTCGAGCCAGTCACAGTTTCCAGATTTTATGACCAAACGGCAATGACCGAAGTGCAATTGCTGAATAAGGTTCCTCAAAAGGATTTTGTTGAGACAATGAAGCCCTGCGACATTTTGCTCTGCCTGAATTTCATGGTAGCCCCAAAGTGCCGCATCCTAAGTCGTATTCATACGGTTAGAATAAGTGCTGACATCTTCCTCTGCATGTCCGTACAGTTAACAAGATTACATTCAGTTCCTAGGATTTCTTCTAGAAAACCATACTTGTACTTGTTACGGCTGCGATCGTGACTGATCTAGCCAGCCTCAGTTATGTCCCGTACGGTGCTTCTCCACGCGACGATCCGTGGCCACAGACCTGGACAGTTCGACCCATTCTCTTTGCCAGCGCCGGAGACCGAATATTGAAGGTCCAAGAACCACTTCCATGTCCTGACGGACTGAGTCGAGCCAGGTTTTTTAGTTCACCCCCTCTTCGACGTTTCCAATTAGGCAACGGTTTCAAGTCGAGAGTAGTAGCACTGAGCTCTTGAGGTTAGTGACGAAGAACGCGCCCAAACCACCTCAGCCGTCTTTCCTGAATGACCGGGGATATCCTTGTGATTGTGTCACAGCGAGTGCGGACTGTCTCATTTGAGACGAATTCGGTAAGCTTCACTCGAAGGATGCTCCTCAGACATTAGTGGTCAAAGACTTCTAGTTGCTGTTCATCCTCCACGTATTCGCATACATATAGGAGAACGGACCGCACAGGTGCACGGTACACGCGGATTTTTGTTGAAATAAAAATATCGCGTCAGGTCCATAAGCACTTCCGAAGGCTGGAAAGCACTCGTCGTGCTGCGTCAATTCGGGAGACAATGTCATCCTTACTTAATCAATTCGGCGGCAAACTCGCTCCCAAGTATTTGAAACTATCGAATTCTTCAAGTTGACAGCGACTAATCTTGAGAGGTACCTTCTCTTGGACAGGGATGCAGCATGAAAACACTTTGGTCTTCCCCGCGTTTATGGACAAACCGACCGACTTCGCGACCTAGTTTACCCGTGACCCCATAGACTCGAGATCGCCAAAGCTTGACGCTAATATAGCGATATCATCGACATAGTCGAGGTCAGTCAACCGGCGTCCGGGTGCAAGCTCAATATCGTCACTTTCTTGTAGGGGCTTCCCCAGAACCCAGTCAATGACGTAGTTAAAGAGGATGGGCGACACGACACAGCCTTGCCGAACGCCTGACCTAATAGCGAAGAGTTCTAAGAGGTTGTTGTCGACTAAAACCCGCGAGTGGCGGAAGAGTAGTATTTCTTGATCATGGCGATTAGTTTTGGTGGTACACCATCAAATGCCATTATCCGCCATAAGGATTCACGATGGACGGAGTCAAACGCAGCGACAAAGTCAACAAAACAGATGGCCGTTGGTAGCTATGGCGGAATTCAAGGATCCATCTCAGTGTGCATATCGAATCCACACATTCACGCTCAGCGCGAAATCCGGCCTGGTTGGGTCGCGTCCCGGAGTCGCGCACAGACTGAAACTACCTAAGGAGAACAATAGCGAAAATCTTCACAGCAATATTGAGCAGGCTTATGCCGCGGTAGTTCTCACATTTTGTCTTGTCTCCCTTCTTGTGGACAGGCACAAGGATGCCTGAGCCCCAGTCATTAGAAACGGTCTCGTCTCTGCATGCTTGTCCAATCATCTCATGGAGCCAAGACGCCAGAGTGTCGGCACAAGACTTGTAGATTTCAGCGGGTTTGCCGTCCTCTCCAGGTGCCTTATTGTTGCGCAGCCGTTTTATGGCATCAGCGATTTCTGCCTCAGAAGTGAGATGGAGGAGGCTCTACGGTAGATGGGAGCAGGGGGGGCGGTGGGCTCCGTATCGAAGTGCTCACGCCAGCGTCAGATCTTGGTCGCGTTGTCAGCAATAAAGCTGCCATTCATATCACGAACTGAGTCACTCACTGAGGACAGTTTACCACTAGCCTGGCGAATAAGGCGGTAGAGCTTTCGAGTATCACCAACGTTTGAGGCCTGCTTCAAGGAGGTTGCAATCTCAGCCCAGTATTTCTTTCGGTCCTCTCTGGCCGATTTTGCCGTCATGTTTCTTAGTTGGCGGAAAGAATCGTCAGTACGGCCCCTAGCTCGGGCTGTCTCCGCAGACAACTGCAGGGTTCGTCCGCTGATCCAATCACTGTGGCGCCGCTGGGTGCATCCAAGAGTTTTCTCGGCTGCTCCATAGACTGACGTTTTTAGTTAGGACCATGGGTTACCCCCTTCTCCATCGGCGCGGGTCGTGAAACAGGACTGGATTTCTCTGCTTAGTGCCTCCGCGTCTAGTGCGGGGCACTTTGGGCGCAGATAAGAGGTGAGCTTTCAAGCGTGTGCGAAAAAGAACGTGGTCAGAGCCATTGGCATTACCAGTATCAGCACCACACAGCGACCGACTATCATGAACCTAGCTGCGGAATCCCAAGCTGACTAAAATATAGCCAATCGGACTGGCTGTATGGCCGTCGTTGGAGTACCAGGTCAGCAAGTGTTTGTTGCGGTGCTGGAAGCACGTGTTCGTCACAAACAGTCGGTTCCGTTCAGTAAAGTTCAGCAATTTGTCACCATTGTCACACCGAGAACCAAGCCCAAAGCAGCCGACATTATGGCTGCTTGCGGAGTAACCCGGCCCACTTCGGCCATTCCAATCCCCGGCAACGATCAACAGATCGCGGCGAGAAGGCCTTTCAACCAATGTCTGTAGCTGTGAGTAAAACATCTCTTTATCACGCTGGTCAGCAGCGGACGTTGATGCATACACCGCGACCACAGATATGTTTGTGAAGTGGCCCCTCAAGCGCACATAAGCCATGCGTTCATTGACTGGTTCCCAGGCAAGTAGTGCACGGCTCGCTTGTTGCGAGAGGGCAATTGCCACGCCATGTCTGCCGGATGAGTCATGGGGGCAACTGTGGTATAGGGTGAAGTGGGAGTCAGCTCCAGGAACTTTTATTTCCTGAGTGCCGGAGTTAGGGAGTCGGACAAGCAGCAGACATCGACGTTGTACTGATAAAGGCTGCGCACCGTCAGGCTTTCGGTACCAGGAGCCAGGAACGTTCGCACATTCCATCATCAACTGCCAAGAGTCAGATTTCGATTGAGTAGTCCAGCTCGTATACTATTTGCCCACACCACTGGACAAGGGTTGTGGAGCGCGTCGGCCCCCGTGGACACCATAGCATGGATCGTATTGCAGTTATCGGACATGAAGTTCATTGAGGTGACTTGCAAATTAAGTGCATTGAACTGCAAACCAAGATGCGATTATTCTGGATTTGGTTAAGCAAACTTCCGCTGCTTTCATGCCTAGCTGGAGCGCAGTACACTGCACTTCGGCAAAGGAGTCCGCGAATCACGCTCTGACAGTACGTTAAACAATAGCTGGGTTGATGTATCGATTTGGCGCCGGCGAACAGAGCCTTACAGTCACTTCTCGCCTTGCATCACTGATCATTGAGTGGCTTGCACCCCCTTTTATTGTTGACCTTTTGCTGCTTTGGCTACCTCTGCGGATGAACTCCTGCCCCCGTTCGAAAGTTCACAATAAAGTACAAACTCTTCCGGTGCATTACCGATCTTCTCCTTTAGAGATGCAAACACCTGAAACGTGAACACCCACGTTCATTTTATTCCCAAGTTTTCATAAGCAAACATAATGAAAAGCAAAGTAAAACCTACTGATTCATAACGTCAATCATCCTTTTTGCGTAGGCATAGCCATAGTTAGAAGAGTGCGGGGGACCATTGTGTACCATTGTCTCGTCAATTGGATATGTGGTCTTGTCGGGGAAGATGCAAGTTGAAAGACAAGATATGACCTTTTTGACGCCGGTCTTGGCACTCGCTTCCAACACATTATCATTTATTTGCATATTAGTTCTCTGAAATGGGATAATTAAAATCCATAGATCAGAAGAGAGACAGTTAGACCGAGAAAGTAGAGAAAACACAGAAAATGGGGCAAACACCAAAAAACTTACGAAGAAGCCCAAGTTGTCGCTCATGTTGGCAAACAGACCTCCAACCTTTGCTGCCAAGTGTACTACATGCGTCGGATGTATCTTTTGAAAGTAGTTTAGCGTTTTGTTCCAATCACAAAGGTCAACGTCTTTTGAAGAGGCAAAAATCCAAGTCTCGTTGGGTTGTTTTAATCCGTGCGACTCAAGAGCTAGACGGATTCCATGGCCAACAAGACCGGACCCACCGGTCACCAAAACAATTTTTGGATCCGTGTTTTCCATCCTTAGAATAGGGGTGCCGAAAGATGCAAATTAAAAAAGCCGATTAGTCAATCGAACCTGAAAATAGATAATGCGCAAATTGCTCCTTAAAAGTCCATTTTAGAAAAACGACGCTTTAAGAGCTTAATAGCTGACTTAATTTCCCAAAAACTGGGTTTTCCACCTGAATGGTATCTACTGGTCGATGGTACGTTGCCGGTGTTGTGGTCAGTTATTCTGGCCGTCGTTTTCAAGCTTTAATAGTGCCGACACGGGACAGGAAGTTCGCACGGCAAAAAATACACAGAATCAATACTTCAATAATGAAATATCACCAATAACTAAACAACCCGCCAAAGCGTGAGACAGTTATGCAGCCGGTTAATTGCCTATTGGCACACCACGACTATGGATTGTGCGCTCGACCGAATATGGCAGTATCTTCGTTTTCATAAACTCCGTGAAACGTAGAGCCTTCCGTGAAGACTCAAGTAAAACACCATGTAGAACGCAAAAAGCCTATAAGAAAATGCTTGCGCGCGGAATAAACATTTCTTACTGGCCCATATAAATGGGTAATTTGCTGATATTCTAATTGACTAGCTGCTGCAGCTGCCGTTATTGGGGGACTGTCGTGCTAATACTACACTGAACCTCGTTCACCCCTGCCTTCTCACCTTCGTTGATAAACGTTCACCCACGCCCCTTAACGATCGTTCACTAATTGCTTATATTACCATTATATTACCATTACCATTATTACCATTTTTATCCCTTTTTCAGTTCCTGTACGCCAATTATAAGATGAATAAAGCCCAACTATAGGGTACTCGCTAATTCTCTCTCGTCGACTGTTTGACTCGCACGTACCGACTCTCTAGACTCTAGGTATTTCGATAGACAGGGACATAGTACGCTCTGTTTACAGATAACAAACGCAGCAAGCAAAGTGCACATCAAGGAGGCAAGCGCTTTTGCTACCTGGCAGAGAGAGAAAGCACTTAACTTAGCTATGAGTGGTTTGTCTAACCAGGCAAGATAAGGACATGTTGCCAATTCCCGGCATTATAACGAAACCCTTCGTAAAATTAGCACATCCAGTCGATATGTACTGTGGTGAAGACAGCGTGTCAACCAGATAGTCGAGAGCTGCAAAGACTTAGTGGAAAATATGAAGCAGCCGCTCAAAAGGTGGGCGTTTACGCCAAACTGCCCCTGTTCACTTTGTACTCATTGGAGCATTATCAGGCAAGAAGTAAACGCTAACATTGCCTATCTATAAGAGCTTATTCTGAAAAACGTTGGAGTGAAACGGAGTTCCTCTGGTTTTGGCCTATAGCATAAGTCTTATTCATAGTATTTCAATGGGTCCTTTAAACTTAGCTTGTCCCAGCTTCGTTCAGAATTTGGTAGATTATCAGTCGACGCTAAAAAGCTAAAAGGCAGTGCAGCAAGTTTATTTTATGGCAGACAGCTTTACAACCTCTGCTTAAGAGCCTTAGACCATTAATTTTATTTAATTTCCGGCAACCAGAATTTTATTTTTATTTTTACAACATATACTTAAGGTGCTCGAGCCAGCTCTCTCGTTTTTGATGAAGGTCTAGAGTTCCCGCTCAGCAAATCAACTAACTCGACAATGTGCGATTTCGTGTACAGCAAGCTTTTCGGTAAAAACTATCAGCGTACGGGCATATATGTTAGGAGATTTTGTGAATGTTAGATGCCATTCGATCTGGATAAACCAGACCAGTTCAAATACTCCAAACGCTAGTTGGTGACCATTTAAGTACATCATGTCAAAGAGTCGATGGCCGCTTTTAAGATGCTGGGAGAAAAGGAACGACGAGAACACCTCCATTGCCTCAGCCACTCCAGTGCAGGGCACAAACAAAAGATCCCATTTCCTGAGCAATCTCAAACTGTGATAGCGCACATAATACAGGCAGTTCTTTTAGAAGCCAGGACAAGCTCTCGCGGACTTTTTGTCTATAAATTCTAAAACAATTTTGTACGCGAATGAATGAAATTTCGCGTTCCAGGTATCGGCGTGGATACGGAAGAAGACGTTTCGAGCACCGGATCCGGAGTCGAGCAATGATCCGATGCTCGAAACTTCTTCCTTATCCAATTTTGTACAGTTTACAGCCTTCATAACCACAGTTTGACTAGCCCTGGGATTTAATATAGACTTCTGCATAAAGATACATCAAATAAATTACCTCGAAATGCAGATGGCGGGATATTTTTCTGCTGGAACCACGCCAAAGCAACTTGAAAGGTAATACTTATGCCCGTTAAGTATGCCGGCACAAAATAAATTGCCGCTAACATCGCCGCAGCACGACCGCCGCCCAGATCTACGCAAACAAAAGCGAACGATCCAGTAACAAACACATGCGCGGACATTTATTCCGATACCTTACGGTCGAAGCCTTTACTGTGAAAGGCTAAGGGAATTGAGTTATTTGGCTTAGAACCAATTGGTATGCTTGAATACACTGACGATATGAAAGTTTTCCAAAGAGTATTCAACTCGTTTTGAGAATTTTATCGTGTTTTCATGAATGGGTAAACGCCACTAGGTAATTAGTCTATTCACACGTGCAGAACTTAATCCCCACCCTCCTAACAAGTACGACAACTGTAAACTGTCAATCACGCAACAGCCACCGTTTCATGTGCTAAGGCAGAAACGATTTCTGCTAGGGAAGGCACCAGTGCGGTGGCATCCTACCAAAGTCGATGGCGTGGTAAATAATCCCTATAGGTACATTTAATGTTCAAATTCGTAAATAGGCGTTCCTGCATAGAAATCTGAGAATTTGATATTGCTCACCGGAACACCACAAAATAAAAACTGCTTTGTTGAGCGGCATTATAGTGTCAGATATTCTTAAATTATTTTAAGCATGGCGTTCCCGATAGCAATTTCCTGGAAGATTCATTCCTATGCAGCTTGCATGCAGTGCTGGGCGGTATTCCGTACAGTAATTGGCGGAAATTAAAGCCGGACGTAACCACCGTTATTGAGGCCCAGGAGGGACCTTTAGGAACGAAGATAAACTAGATTTCTTTTACATTTAATCCACAAAATTTCTCCCGGTGGTCGGTCGTTGTACAGGGGATTTCTAGTAAACAGACCTTTTTACGGGCGTAATAATAGTGCCGGTATCCTAAATGGATACGCTCACACCGTCGCATCAATTTTATACATAACTATCAATTTATAAATATAATTATAAATAGAAGGACATTACCGACAAAGACATGGGACACTACAATGGCCATTTCTGGCTTATTTGCCGTCATTAGGTAGTGATCCCAACTCCAGTGTTGCTGCTGAAATTGCTGCTACACTCGAGTTTCGAACTCGTGTCTCTCCGATCAGAGGCAAAGGCCTTAACCATTGAGCTATCGAGGTCGCACATTTGTCGGTAACGATATATCGTTACTATAGTATTAATGCTTAAGCAATTGTACAGAGTCATTCAATAAAGAATCACGAAGGATTCGTGTTTACTATTGACCGACTGAAGCAGAAAATGCCCACGGAAGGAGATGGACGTGGTTAATTAAATTATACTAGTAGTGAGAAATAAACGGCAGTACGCACACACCTTACGTGGATTGAAAATGTAGTCTAAGCAGTCAGCAGGCAATCTCAAAGAGGGTTCCTTTAGGAAAAAGTAGTTTATTGAGATTGGGGACGAACAGGAACAACGAAACTCAAATAGGGTGCGGGATAACAGGAGGTCCGAACGAAAAAGGGGACGTAGGGAAGGAACCACAGCACTTTCCTGAGTCACAGCCGGTGTAGCGGCCGAGCTGATTGGGGGCAGGGGATCCAAGGGATAGTCCACTGGTGGGTTACCGGCCGGAGCAGAATGGATGGTAACGGGTCGATATGAGCTCGAAAAAGGGTTGGTTGATGGGTAATCAATAGGATAGACTGGGTCCGAAGAAGAGGAGGCTTCAGTTCGTACGCTCACCGAAAGGAGAGTATTCTGAAAGAGGGGTGTAGCTTCATATGCCTCATTGAACAGGCGGACAAACTAAGAACCATTAAAACCTTCAGACATTTCTCGATTATTCATTCCGTTAGGTATTAGGTAGTGGTGGTAGAATGGTTTATTAGCAACGCTACAGTATCTTGGAAATAGATGTATAACGGAAAACGAAGTAGAAAAATCTAACAGAAAGTGTAGAACAAAATAGTATCTCTGAGCGCGATAGAACGTGGAAAAAATGGTAGAACCAGAAGAGCATACAACGTAGAGGTATTAGATGAGGTGGATAATAACACCAAAGGTAAGGATATGAGCGAAAATGGGTTGGACTTATCGAAGTTGCCGGAGATGCCAATCACATGTAACGCCCCAGCGCCCTGTTGTCCTTTGGTAGCGTATCTTCTTCCTGATTATGGCCGGTACTCAGTCGTTCGTCTACGTCCGTTGTAATCTGGCTGACTCCACACACTGTAATTCCACTAGAGTGCTCGATCACAGGAACAGTCACTCATCGAGATCATAAGCCGAGGCCAAGTGTTAACACACACATATTTATTACGAGTACAGAAGAATAATAACGATAAGAAACTGTCATACAAGCGAACACATAACCGAAGAAGACAATCTGGGGAAGGTGGAGCTGGAGACTACCACCGGGGAAAGAAAACACCCTGTGGGACCCTCGCAGGAAGGGCAACTGTTATTCACAACTGTCGACTAGGGAGGGTGGGGCTGAAGACCACCACCAGGGAGGGGACAACCAATACACCACTTTACCTGCGAGGTCACACTACCCACAACATCCTGGACTAGACTCAAAGTCACCACGCCGACGTAATTAAAACAAGGATCAATCTCATTGTCCTCTGGATACTACACACGCGACCGGTCCTGAAAAATCGAAAAACGCGGGTTTCCCCAACAAAACACACATGGTTCAGGTGTAGCGCCCGAGCACATAGGTTCCGCCGTCGGGATGGGTTCCTCCGGTCTAACAGCTAGATTAACTTCTTTAGCTTTAGCCACCGGCTTCTGTACGTCCTCGATCACACTAGAATCGTCATTAGTCATTGCAAATGATCACAAAGTAATAATCCGAGGTAGGCATAGTGTATGAAGGTTTATTGTATAAGTACAGATGCTGTTAGAAAGAATGTGTAAGGGCAATGCACAGATCAGTAAAACGCTCAAGCCTGGTGATCCGGGAAGGTGGAGTTGGAATCTACCACCGGGGAGCGAAGCAAGTCCGTTGTTACGTGTAGTTAAACAAAGACAGAGCAAGGAACCTTTGTACGTCTCTCTTCTCGAGGCCGGTCCTTTGTGTCCCACTCTAGTTAAACAAACCCAGGGTCAGCTCTGTTTGCTACAACTGCCCCCCTTCAGTCGCGGCCATGTCCTCATGGCTTGTCGCTGGGTGGTCGTGTGTAGTTTCAACTTCTATCTCGGTTGCTGCGCGAGGCACGAGATGTGGAGGTAGCAATGTTAGGGTATCCAGTGTAGCAGCTGGAGGTTGTCTTTTATATGGTTTGAGTTTATCATAATGTACATGAAATGTAGGCCCGCTGCGTGTGTGTAAATCCTGGATGATGTATGTGTTGGGAAACTGTACATCAGTTATCTCAAATGGTCCCTCCCATGGATAAAAATTTTTGCGGGTATTCCGACTGGTGAAACTGATCGGTATCGCAGTACGAGGTTGCCACGTTGGTACGGAAAACCGTGTGTGTGTCTGTCGAAGTAGTCTTTTTGTCGGGTTTATGCCGTCTGTAGGTGTGTGCGTGCTAAGTTTGGGGTGAGGCGTAGTAACTCTTGCAGCTCGAGGACATATTTGTTCGGTTTATATTCGTCTCCCGAGGGTAGGGGGAAGTTAGAGTCTGTGGGTAGGCGAAGGTGGCGGCCGGTTAGCATAAAAAATAAAGAGTATCCTGTGGAACTGTGAATCGAAGTGCGCTACGCCATCAATGTGTATGGTAACCAGGTATCCCAGTCGAGAGGGTGATGGACTTTTGCGAAGGCTATTAGCAGATTAATTAGTGTTCGATTGCTGCGTTCTACCTGTCCGTTGCCTTCGGGATGGAAAGGCGTTGTCCGCGTTTTCTGGATAATTAGCAAGTCACAAACATCTCTGATTAGCTTGCTCTCGAAGTTGGCTTCACAATCAGAATGTAGGGTGAGCTGAGCACCAAAGCGGCAAACCTAGTGATTAAGTAGGGCCGTCGCCACCGAAGCTACATCCTGCGTTTTCAACGGTATAGCCTCTACCCACTTTGTAAAGTAGTCGACCATTACTAGAATGTATCTATTTCCCGTGGTTGCAAAATTTATTGGGCCTACTATATCAATGCCAACGCGTTGAAATGGGAATCCCGTAGGCATCGATTGTAATGGTGCCTTTGGTTTTGGGTTAGGTCCTTTGAAAGAAGCACATGTTGAGCAGGTATTACAGAAGATAGTTATTTGTTCCCATAAGTGAGGCCCCCAATATCGTCGTCTAATTGCTGCTTCTGTTTGAACTGTCCGACGTGGCCTAGTTCTCGGTGAATGTCTTCCATCATGGACCACGTTAGAGTGCCTGGCACCACAAGACGGGGTCGACCGTCTATCTTACCTTTGAGGAAGAGTATTTCCTTGTCTAAAAATAGATGTGGCCATTGCGTTTGGAGTATAGTGGCGTTTTCTGCTGAACCTTGAAGCTCCTCATCGGTTGGACGATGTCGGCCTGTCAACTGATGGTCGTAGACGATAGCCGATTCGGCTCGCAACTATCACTCGATGCGACGCTATAGTCTTTATTTGTTGCGTTGTCCGTAAGTTCGTCTGGAGGTCTACTGGACATGGCGTCAGCATGCGTTTTTTTCGTTCCAGCCCGGAATCGGCACTTTTAATGAAACTCTTGTAAGGATTCTTGCCATCTGGCATATTGTCCTTCTGCTTCTTTCATTGATTGCACCCACTGCAGTGCTTTATGGTCCGTTCGTATAATAGAGTGTCGGCCTAGTAGAAACGGTTTGAACCTCTTGATGAATGTTATCAGGGTGAAGAGTTCACGTTTGTATGTGGAGTAGTTGCGCTGAGTCTTAGTTAGTGTCTTACTCGCATAAAAGACGGGTCGTTCTACTCCTGAACTGTCGCATTGGGAAAGTACTGCCCCTATCGCAAACCCGCTCGCATCTGTATCTAGTATGAAAGTTGAGGCACCTTCTTGTGTGTCGGGTAACCTTAGTATAGGGGCTGTAATCAGGCGAGCTTTCAATTCTTCGAAGGCTTGTTGGCATTCTTAAGTCCATTTGAACTTGCATCCTTTTTCAGTGGGTGTGTGTAGTGGTCGTGCAATCTCTGCAAAGTGATATATAAATCTGCGGTAGTATGATGCTAGTCCGACGAAACTCCGAAATTCGGTGGATGTTTTTGGTGTAGGCCAGGTTTTTATCACCGCCACTTTGTCGAATGATGCGCAAATACCATTTGTACTAATTTCATGTCCCCGAAATGTCACTTTCTTCTGTAAAAATTTGCATTTATGCGGGTTCAATCGCAGGCCTGTCTCTCTGAGCGTGACCAGGACCGCCAGTAGGTTAGCATTGTGATGGGCGATTGTGTCCCCGAATACAATTACATCGTCTAGGTATACTAAACAACAGTGAGGATAGAGTGGGGTTAATACCACTTGCATCAGTCGTTGAAATGTTGCCGCTGCGTTGCATAATCCAAATGGCATCGTCTCAAATTCGAAAAGTCCTTGTGGTAATATAAATGCGGTTTTGTGTCGGTCTTGGGGTTCCACCTTGACCTGCCAATATCCCGATTTCAGGTCGATTGTAGAAAACCATTTCGCCCCGGCTAGTGTATCTAGTGTCACGTCGATCCGAGGCAGTGGAAAAGAGTCTCTTGTGATAACCACGTTTAGCCTACGGTAGTCTATACAAAATCGTAATTTTCCATCCTTCTTCCGAACTAGTGCAATTGGTGAAGCCCACGGTGATTAAGATGGTCGTATGACTCCTGTGGAGAGCTTCCTATCAATGAGATCATTGATTTCTTGTTGGAATTGTGGTGGTATCTGACGTGGGGGTTGCCAAAGTGGTTTTGCCGTTCCAGTATCTATGGCGTGGCGGATTAAGGACGTCCTTCCTATTGTTGATTCGTTCCAAGCGAAAACATATGTAAATGATACTAATAAAGCCTTGAGATTCATTTTATCCTTGAGTTTGATTTCGGTGTCTTGTGGTAATATCTCGTCAATATTTGTAGGTGGCAGGGCTGCTGCAGCTGTAATTGAAGCAATCACTATGTCTTCATCTACGTGTGTCACGGTAGGGCATTGGGTTGTGAAAGACAAAACTCGATCGTGCACATTGAGTACACAACGGTTCTTTGCCAGAAAGTCGGTGCCTAATAGAACATCCCAGCCCAAATTAGGTGATAAAATGAACTCGTGAAGCTTGACCGTTGTAGGGAACTTTACTGGGATTTTCAGCTTACCCGATGTCCTTAGTTTTGACCCATCGGCTGTTACTAGGCTGGAAGGTTGTCGGACAATTTCGTTTCTCGTAGACACTCGCGTGGAACTATGTGGCTGTTCACTAAGGATATTGTAGCGCCTGTATCAACTTATGCTCTTACCAACCGGTTGAATACTGTAACTACCATATAAAACGGGGCAGTTGTATGAAATATATCAATGCAGGAAGGAATGCATAAGGTACCGGGTGTTTCCTCTGACATTGTTCGGGTATCCATCGCATTGCATGCGTCTCTGTTAGGTTCGCCTTGACTGCCCGGGTATCCATTCGCATTCGCTCCGGAAGTCGCAGTGTTGTTCGTAGAGTAGAAGGGGAAGTGTCCCCCACTAAATCTAGGACCAGCTGGATTTCTGGCGTCTTTTCGGTTAGCCCACGGGTGCCAGGGTCTCTGAGTATTATTATATCGACCTCGAAAGTCGCCACGCGGTTGGCTGGCTATATGTCTGTTTAAAGTCTTCGCCGCCTGAAGGTATCGTTCGGTGCGGGTCACTGCCTCTGTCATCTCGTTTGGTGGTTGAACCAAAAAGGAATGTTTCAGGTCAGGGTTGATAATGCCCTTGACAAAGTGGTATAGAAGTCAGTTTTTTTGGAAAACAATTTTTTCAGCAACTCTTCATCAGACCAAACATTTGCAAGGGAAATTGACGCTGTACATAACAATAAAAGTTTGAATAGGTAGAAAAATCAATAACTATCTAACACGGGCGCTAATTGGCCAACGCGGACTATGTCAGTTTGCGCATGTAGGCCATGTCAGCGTGTTGGTTGAGGGATTGTCGCTTGTTGGGAGGGGCGAAATCCTATCGCCACCTGGTGTCGGTTTAGGCCATGGAAATGACAGAGCTTGTATCAGAGTCTTCTGACAACACAGCACTGGATTTGCTAGCCTTATAGCCACTGCTTCGGCTGTAGCAAGCATCCGTTGGCGTAGGCCTTTAGAAAAATTAGATGGTGTCCTGTAGACCACCTCAAAGGCTTCGTTAGTATCGACTCGATGGTTCATATCGACTAGATGTGCGAGAATAGCACTCGAGATCGATCTAGTTTCACCTTTACTTAGCCAGGTCGGTATGTGCTCATGTACCGTGGTATAGCACAACGTGGTCTTTGTCTGCTTGGGCCAGCGTGGGGTATGCTGCGGTGGCAAACCGCTGAAGGTCCTGGGCGTATACTTTGGGTTGTTCCATTACTTTGGGTTGGCGATGCATGAGTCCTTCAATCGCTTCTGCTAGCGATAGTGTAGGGCGAAGCAGGGTTCCAACCTAGCACATAAAACCTCTAATTGGGTGTCTGCTGACAGGCCAGCGTCCAGTGCTTTGCCTAGCTCTTTCAGTCCCAAAGCTTTCATTAAAGCCCGGCTTCGATCTTTTGGGTTTATTTCTTGTAGATAAAATCGAGATCTTTTAAGTTATGCTTGGAAGTCTTCCCGTGCTTCGTATTTTGGATCTTGTATCTGTGGGGACGCCTGATGATTTTGATATGTCGTGTTCGTTTCTGGCGTGTTTGTCACTGTCGCTGCCACCACTGTAGCGCCCGAGCACGTAGATTCCTCCGTCTGGATGGTTTCCTCCGGTATAACAGCTATATTAACTTCTTCAGCTTTAGCCACCGGCTTCTGTACGTCCTCGATCACACTAGAATCGTCATTAGTCATTGCAAATGATCACAAAGTAATAATCCCAGGTAGGTATAGTGTATGAAGGTTTATTGTATAAGTACAGATGCTGTTAGGAAGAATGTGTAAGGGCAATGCACAGATCAGTAAAACACTCAAGACTGGTGATCCGGGAAGGTGGAGTCGGAATCCACCACCGGGGAGCGAAGCAAGTCCGTTGTTACGTGTAGTTAAACAAAGACAGAGCAAGGAACCTTTGTACGTCTCTCTTCTCGAGGCCGGTCCTTTGTGTCCCACTCTGGTTAAACAAACCCAGGGTCAGCTCTGTTTGCTACACAGGTAGGGTCGCTACACCGGGAGAAAACTGAAATTGGCCAATCAGGCCTCGTCCTCCGCACCTTCGTAACCGATTGGTTCTTCTGTCTCTAGAAGGGCAATCAGGTACAGGGGGTGAGTTCAGGGAGGAGATGTTAAATAGTAAAATTCATTACACTGCCCGCTCCTGTAGGACCAATGTCCCATCGGTAAGCTGTTCAGAAACTGCGGCGTCGAGCGGAATGCCTGGACTGCCATCTGGGGGTATTTCAACCGTACGGGATATCGGGAGGGCCGAAGAAGCAATCAACGAAGAAGGATCAGGGAACTCGGAGAGGGGATCTGAGGGAGAAGGTGGCGTAGGGAACGGAGTGACCACGGGAAGGGAGGCGAGAGGAGGATGGTCAATGGAGGGGACTGATGACTCGGAAGGGGGAAACACAGGTAAGTCGGTGTCGACGAACCTGTCGGGAGTATCATCCGAATCAGGTGGCCTAAGTTTGTTGAAATGAGCAGCAAAGGTGGGGCTGTTGGGATCGTCCGACGTCTGGAGCATACAGAGCACCTCCGAGGAGACTTCAACCACATCGAAGGGTCCAATCCAATGGGACGTGAACTTGTCATTTGATCCGCTGAGCAGTCGACCCTGGTACCAGAAAACCTTGTCACCAGGCTGGTAGGGAGCACCATGGGCCCAACGATTGAAGTGATCCTTTTGCTGCTGATAGGCCGTAGCAAGGCAAGTGCGAGCGAGCTCATGCGCATGATGGAGATTGTCTCACAACTACCACACAAAATCGTTGGGCCGTGCACGTGGCGGGAGTGGAAGGGGACAGCTTGAATCTAGAGGCAGACGTACCTCGCAACCGTACATCAGGGCAAAGGGGTATGGCCCGTGGACGAGTGGGTGGCAGACCGGTATGCGAGCAGGCACTGCGGTAAAGCAATATCCCAAGTTTGACAAGGGAAGCTGTTCATGAACGACTGAATTAACACTTTAAGCGTGCGATTTGTGCGCTCCACCTGTCCATTACCCTGCGGATGCCAAGGGGTAGACCGAGACTTCCAAACGTGAAGAAGACCGCAAATGACACTAAATGAGATTCAAATTGAGAACCCCGATCCGAATGGAGTTGCTCGGAAACACCATGACGGCGGATCCACTCGTTAAGGATATCACTTGCAACTACATTAGCGTCGGCCTTCGGGATGGGCACTGCCTCGCACCACTTGGTGAAAAAGTCGAAAAGCACAAGAATGTAGCGGTTTCCTTTCTATGTAGGGGAACAAAGGGCCCATCAGGTCTGCGACAACTTTCTCATTAGGATAGCCTGCCTGAATGGGCTGGAGCAGTGCACGATAGGAAGGGTTAGGGCTCCTGACCTCCGTGCAAACAGGACAGGTACTTACTTGAACTTGTTGCGGCTGTGATAATGCCTGATCTACCCGGCCTCAATGATGTCACGAACGGTACCTCTCCGTGCGTGGCGATTGGCGGCAGTGGATCTCCAAAGCTCCACCCAGTCCCTTCTCCAGTGACGGAGGCCGAAGATAGAAGGTCCAAGAACTGCTTCCATGTCTTGAGGCACAGTGTCTAGCCAAGTCTTCAGTTGCCCTCCTCTTCGACGTTTCCAGATGGGCTGCGGTGCCGGGTCGAGGGCAGCATAGGTAAGCTCGTGGGGCGGACGACGGAGAACGTGTCCAAACCATCTCAGTCGCCTTTCTTGAATGGCCTGAGATATCCTCGTGATACGATCGCAGCGGATGCGGACTGTCTCATTTGAGATGACGTCGCCATACTTAACTCGCAGGATCGTCCTCAGGCACTGGTGGTCAAAGACCTCCAGTCTTCGCTCATCTTCAGCGCGCACAGAGAGGACAGGTGTTACAGATATCCTGAATGATGTGGCGTTGATTTGGCCACCAAAACCTCTGCCTTGCGGCAACGTCAGTGCGAGCTTGGCCTGCGTGACCCAAGTCACTGTGGAGGTGCTAAAGTATGGGGTTAATTGTGTCGTGAGGTAAGACCAAACGGCGGGGGTCAGTATCGGAATATTGGAGATAAAGAACGTCATCGCAGAGGCAAAGGCTGTTCCATGCTGACCAAAGGCAGCGAGTTTCTCAGCTGGAGCCCCTCATTTCCTTACTTGACGGTTTCGAAGCAACGATGCGAAGTCGATCGTAGATCAAAGATATATATGGGTCTGTGGCTTGGGCTGAAACCCAATGTGAGCCATTCGAATTTCCAATTGCAATGGCAGCCACTGGGACGTCTGGTAACGATGGGGTTCGTGCCCGACGAGACAGGGCGTCTGCGTTTTGGTGTTTCTTACCGGCGCGATGCAAGACCGTGTAGGAGTATTCAGAGAGGTCTGTCTGTCACCGAGCGTATTGGCCAGTTGGGTCCTTGAAGTTTTCTAACCAGTGCAGCGCCTGATGGCCTGTGCGTATTATAAACGGTTTGCCAGCAAGATAGTGGTGGAACTTCTAAACAAAAGTCACAACGGCAAGAAGTTCTTTCCGAGTGGTAGAATTCGTTCGTTCGGTACTAGAGAGGGACTGGCTGGCAAAAAGGAGAGGATGCTCTTATCCGCTCGCCTGCTGCTGCGAAAGGACCGCCCTGATGGCCGCATCAGAAGCGTCAGTGTCCAAGATAAATAGAGGGGCTGAGTCCGAAATGTTGGGGAACGCAAACAGCGAGGGTGAGGTAAGGAGACGCTTGAGCTCTTGAAATGAGTCAGCACATTCCTTAGACCAGGTGAACACGGCACCTTTGCCCAGAAGCCGATTTAAGGGGGTCGCGATACGCGCAAAATCTTTAATAAACCGGTGGTAATAGGAAGTCAGACCCAGGAAGCTACGCAGTTCAGAGACACACGTGGGCTGTGGCCAGTGTTGAATTTGCTCAGTTTTGGCGGGATCAGTCTTAACGCCGCTGGTAGAGATAATATGGCCCAAAAGGGGTACTGAGCTCTTCAAGAAGCAACATTTCGAAGAGTTAAGTTTAAGACCGACGGCCTGGAGACGATCAAAGATGGCCGGGAGATTGGTAAAATGGGACTCAACCGAGGACCCGTGGACGATGACATCATCCAGGTAAACAAGACACGCAGAGGGGCACAAATCTCTTAAGACCGACGCCATCAGGCGTTAAAAGTTCGCAGGCGCGTTCATCAACCCAAAAGGCATATTCTCAAACTCGTATAACCACGATGGGATGACAAAGGCAGTCTTCGGCCGATCTTTGGGCGCTAATTCTACCTGCCAGTAACTAGACTGTAAATCCAGCGTCGAGAAACAGGCAGCCCCGGCCGGCGCCTCCAAGTTACTGTCAATAAGAGGGAGGGGAAAAGAATATTTCACCGTAACGGCATTCAACTTGCGGTAATTGACACAAAGTCATAAGAGCCATCTTTCTTTTTAACAAGAACAATAGGAGAGGCCCAAGGGGAAGACGATGGACGAATTGCGCGCTTGGCCAGCATATCCTTAATGGCCTCCTCTAAATGCTTCTGGAAATGGACCGGTACCCGGTGAGGGGGTTGACGGAATGGCCTGGCCGAGCCCGTGTCAATGCTACGTTGTAGGATATTGGTTCTACCCAAGGGTTCACCATCCCATTCAAAAGTAGATGTGTTGCGACGGATTAGGTCACGCACAGCAGCTACCTGCTCGCCAGAGGTATCGGGTGAGTCAGGGACTAGACGCTCCAGATCGATCGGCCGAGGAAGAGTACAACATACTGACTCACACCTGGGCTGATGCACTGAGGCGTTAGGAAAATTTATAGAGACCGTGGTCGTCGTTGACTTGAGCTGACAGGTAGCAAAGTCGACGCACAACCCATGAGCGTGGAGAACATTGGACCCTAGAATGCCTTGCCACTGAATGTCCGCACAAACATAAAAATGATGCGAAATTTGGAGGCGCCAAGATGAAGAAGAACGTCGATTAAACATGAGAAAGAAAGAGGCATGCCATTGGCAGCCACAAAACGAGGAAGTCGGTGGGAAACCTCGGCTTTACGAAGCCATGAAAGGGAGAAGCCATACGCGTTAAGTAACAAACAAGCAGCTCCGGTATCGACAGAAAAAGTCACCTGCGTGTCAGCAACCAATACATCAATAATAGGAGCAGCAAACTCGGTATTGGATGAAACATAGGGCCCGGACAGGGACTCACTTGAAATTTGGGCAACCGATGCCTGACGACCGCGGGGAGGGCGAGTGAAATTTCGATAGTTCTGTGTTGCCACTGACCTAGTCGCCACAGAACGAGCCTGTAAACTCTGAGCATAGGAAGCTGCAAAACAGGCAGAGGTAAGCGAAGGGCCATAACGGTCCTCGTAGTCCTGGACCAGAGACAAAAGGTCGGTGGAGGGCAGGGATTTCCGCTTGATGAGCTTACGTCGGAGATGGTCGTCAAGGCTACCAACCCGAAAGTGGGCGAAAAGCAAATCGTCCGTCGTAGAAGATCGGGTCGGCGAATGCAGTGAGGACCAAGGGACGGAGATAGCCCAAATAGTCACGCGCACTTTCACCCGGAAGCTGCAGACGAGAGGAGAACTGACGATACGCATCAACCGGCAGTTTGGGGTTCACGAAGACACGTCGAAGGGAATCAAGCAGAAGGGGGTCGGGACGACGATAAAATGGTAAGAACTCATGGTTGAGCGGGCGGTAACCAGGTGGATTTGGGAGGGATGCGGCACCGTCTGCCACCATTGTAACGGCCGAGTCGAATGCGTCCAATTGGTGGGAACCAGAGGTTATCGGTACTCTCGGCCTCGGTTCGACGAATAGCGTCTCGTCAAATACACTTCCAAGAGGTCCATCGATCTCATCCAACGCTGATGCGAGCGAGTTAGAGTTAGAACTCATAACGTAATAAAAGGGGGAGATGAGGATATATAAAGGTTTATTGTATTGGTACAAGGAAGGGTATCGGTAATGGGAACGGTAACGGAAAGGGAAAAGGTAACGGAAACGGAAAAGGTAACGGTAAAGGAGATACGGTAAACAGTAAGCGAGAGGGTCGGAAGGGATCTAGGCTCGGACTTATCGGAACCTCAGGTCGTCACGTGTGTGTTCTCCTTGTCCAATCAGATCACTGTTCTAGGTAAAAAAGGACCGGTCACAGTAAAACGAGGATTAAAACAAGGAAACAGGGTTCGGTTCAGGTTTGGTCCGTTACAACCTACAACATCCTGGACATGACTCAAAGTCACTGCGCCGAAGTAATTAAAACAAGGATCAATCTCATTGTTCTCTGTTTAATGAACAACCCTGACACTCGTTTGTTTGAAATGATTTCCTTGGTTGTCTAGTTTCAATTTTGGTTTTGCAGGAGAAGTCGCTGCTCGCGGTTGTCATTCCGTCGTCGGTTTTTTTCCACCACATCGTCCCATTCTCCTCCCACACGTTAAGTCTAACGTTTTTTCTACTACCCTTTCATTCTATATTTTTCTACCTGATCGTTCGTTCAATAAACGTCACTCAATCCTCTGCATTCTCATAATCCCGCAAGGACTCTTTCGGAGATAATCATAATTCTCCTTTTAATGAGATGGATAATCTTTTAGGTAGTATCTTCGGTGAACGATCCAAACCCGTGCAAGCTCCCCTGATTCCGTTTCTGGCTCACAGCAATCTGTTTGGCTTTCCCCGCTCGGACGCTACAATGGTGGCAGCCGGTGCCGGCCCCTTTACTCCACCGGTTATCCTTCCTTTAACCCTCCCTTCCACATCCCCAACCCCCACAGCTGCACCCCACGCCCCGAATACACTTCTAGTACCCCCAACCTTCCAGCCCGGCCAAAACTTCAGGCAATGGCTGGCCCGATTGTATATTTTCCTGGCTGACACTACCTCCGACGAACATACTCGATATACCCTCAACTGCCTTGATCCCAACGCCTGCGAATTGGCTCTTTCTTCTGGAATTACCCGGTCCACGCCCTTCGCTGACGCCCAGGCTACCCTGTTATCCCTCTTCGACAACCAAATGTCAGCTGGCGCCGCAGCCGTGTACTTCAACAGCCTGAAACAGCAGCCCCAACAATTCCCAGCTGAATTCGCACTTGAACTTACCCGTTATGCCAGGATGGCATACCCCGATATTCCCAAATTAGCACGGGACCGCCTAACCCTCTGCCGTTTCACCACTGGTCTCCGTGACCGTACCGTTATGGACCATTTCCTGATCAAATCTCCTCCTAACCTCCCCACCGCCATCTGGCGCTGTTGCCAGTATACGGACCATTACAACTCCCCGGCCTTCCGACCATCCTCTGACCACCCTCCAGCCGCCAACCCTACACCGGCCCTTCCTCCACCTACCTACCTACCTTTCCGCCGCCGCCGCCCCGCACTGTCCACTCGAAATTAGGCCTTCCTGTACGATTTCCACAACACAACCCTGGGTCTCGTTACTGCGCGGCGTTCGGCCCCGATGCTCGTCGATGTGGCCACAATCAACCCTGTAATAATAATAATAATAATAAGGTTTATTTGTAAAGCACATCTTTGGCGCCGTCAAGTCTCCTATTCTTCTGACCTTCAATGAATTTTCTCCTGCTTATGCCTTTTTTGTCTCCGTCCTTATTGACAATCACAATTTCAAGACGTTAGTTGATACCGGCGCTAGCGTTTCCCTCATAACTCCCTCTAGCATTCCCCAGACTTTAAGATGCCGCATAGAGCCCTTATCCCGGCCTCGTCCTATGCAGGCCGTTAACGGGTCCCAGATCCCCATATCAGGCTCTATTTCCCTTCTCTTCTATTTGTGCGATTCTGAAGTTATTCACGATTTTTTAGTAACTCCCTCCAGTCCATGGCCCGTAGTTCTCGGTTTAGACTTTCTCAACGATTATAATTGCGTACTCTACGCCCATGACCGACGTGTCCTCCTTGCACAAACCAGTGAACCCTCACCCCGTAACCCTTACGCTCATTGTGATTCTAATACTGATTTTGACCTCGTTTAAAAAACTGTTATGGCCGCAGTTGCTTTCCTCCCTAGCCCCTTAAATGATATCCTCCCACATCCAGACCCAGTTGATTCTGATGCCTTACACCAACTTCGCGACCTTCTCTCCCAATTCCCTGACCTTTTCTCCTGGTCCACCGATTCTCTAGGCCGTACTTTCCTTGTTAAATATCGTATCGACACCGGCAACTCAAAACCGGTATGGCAACCCCCATCGCCGTATCCCGGTCCACTATCGCGCTGAGGTCGATAAGCTATTAGAGGACATGCTTAAACATAAGATAATCCAAACTTCTTCCTCACCCTGGGCTTCCCCGATTTCCATTGTCCCCAAGAAGGATGGTTCATTGCGGCTGTGCATTGACTATCGCCGCCTGAACGCCGTCACGACGCGAGACTCTTTTCCACTTCCCCGACTCGATGAGACGTTGGAGTCCCTCGGAAACGCCCGGTGGTTCTCTACCCTCGACCTCAAATCCAGCTACTGGCAGGTCGAGGTGCACCCCAGCGACCGCCAGAAAATGGCTTTTACCGTCCCATAAGGTCTTTTCGAATTCCAGACAGTGCCTTTTGGCCTGTGCAACGTCGCTGCAACTTTCCAGCGTCTAATGTTCCGGGTCCTTAGACATCTTGTCCCCCGCTTTTGCCTCGTTTATCTCGACGATATCATCGTTTTCGGGGATTCGGTCGATTAACATAATTCTAATCTCCGCCTCGTCCTAGAAGCTTTACGCGATGCAGGTCTTGCCCTCAATCCCAAAAAATGTTTTTTCCTCCGTTCCGAAGTTGAATTGCTCGGTCAGCACAAACCCCCCGGCCACATCGCACCTCTTCACGACCGCGTTCAACATATCCGTACATGGCTGGTGCCCTCTAACCAGGCAGAACTCAGAAGTTTACTCGGTCTCATGTCCTATTATCGCCGTTTCATCCTTAACTTCGCACAAATTGCCTCCCCCCTTTATAAATTTACTCAGAAAAATGCCCCTTTTGTTTGGTCCACCGACTGCGCGACTGCTTTTAACGAGCTACGTGCTGCTCTCTGCTCCGCCCCGGTGCTATCCTTCCCTAATGCCGCTGCAGATGCACCGAATTTCATTCTAGACACCGAACTCAGCGGGTCGGCTATTGGCGCCGTACTATCACAACCTGACAGTAACGGTCTTGAACACCCCATCTGCTTTGCCAGCAACACCCTGTCACGGACCCAGCGTAACTACAGCGTTACTCGCAGGGAATTTCTGGCTGTCGTTTCTTTCGTTCGACAGTTCAGACATCTACTACTGGGTAAGCACTTCTTCATCCGTACTGATCACCGCGCCTTACAATGGCTCCAGTCTTTTAAGGACCCGATGCACCAATTTGCACGTTGGCAAGAATTCTTACAGGTTTTTGATTACGAGTGTGTTTATCGCCCTGGTCCCAGCCATGGCATTGCTGACGCCCTATCCAGTCTACCCTCCCACCCCACCCTCTATACCCCAGACTCTGTCGAGTCCGTCAACGCACTGGTTATTTCTGAACCCACCCGTTTCGGATGGGCCACAGCGCAAGGCTCCGACACCGACACCGCCACCATTTATCGACACCTTTCGTCCGGTCTCCCCAAACCCACGGAATGTGAGTTGCGCGGTTCTAGCGCTAGGGCCCGTCTCCTCCTACAACAATGGCCCCACCTTCTCATTGATAACGACATTCTCTTCCTTCACGATCCCGATTCCCATAATTTACGTCCCACCGTACACGGCTGCCTCATCGACCCCGTCCTTACTGATCTCCATAAGGAACTGGGTCACTGTGGACAACGGCAGACAGATTTGGCCGCCCACACTCGTTTTTGGTGATTCAGTGATTCATTTCAGTCAGAGCTGCCCCACCTGTGCCTCTTACAAATTTCCTACTCCAACACCCCGTGCTCCCCTAAAATCCATCACAACCGGTTTTCCGGGTGAACGTGTCGGTCTGGACATCATTGGCCCTTTCTCTATCTCCTTCCGCGGTTACACCCATGTTTTGGTCATGGTCGATTATTTCACCAAATGGGTTGAAGCCATCCCATTGTACGACCAGAAGGCCTCCACGGTGGCTAAGGCGGTGAGCCGCACCTAGATTAGTCGCTGGGATCTCCAACAGCCTTCCATACCAATCGCGGAATTAATTTCGACTCCCAGCTATTCAAAGATGTTTATGCCATTCTCGGAGTCAACAAGACCCGTACCACCCCCTACCATCCCGAAGGCAACGGACTCGTAGAACGCGCTAATCGCACTCAACACAGCCTATTTCTCGCCTTTTCCAAGGATGGTCACAAGAGAGATTGGGACGTTCAACTTTCCCTGTGTTTGCTAGCTTACCGGTGCTCTGTGCACTCTACCACCGGTTTTACGCCACACTACTTCTGGACCGGCCGAGACCTCCGCCTACCTTCTGACCTTTGTTACCCGCTCCCCACCCCCAACCCTACCTCCATCCATCCCTATGCCGTCCAGTTACGAGAAACCATCCGCTGCGCTCACAATGCCGCCCGGCGAACACTAGAAACTTCCGCTGCACATCAGAAAGATTACTTCGACCGCCGTATCGCGGGTAACCCTTTCCAGTTGTATGACCTCGTCATGTACAAGAATACCTCGCGTCGCCGCGGCGCCTCCTCCAAGTTTCAATACCCCTGGACCGGATCCTTCCGCGTCGTCGACATTATGTCCCTAACCACTCTCCTCTTACTCGAGGCCTCGAATCCTTCCCGCCCCCCGTTCACGGCTCATTTTGATAAGCTTAAACCATACCGCGGCCAACTCCCCAGCTGCACCCCCGACTTCCTACCCATCCTTCCCCCCCAACCAACTCCCCCCTGTAGCCTCCGAGATTACCGTACCCTCACCCCATGTCGACATCGACGCCAACGACAACGACGTTTCCCTCCACATAGTCCCACCTGACCTAGTCCCTCCTATAGCATTAGAGATCACCGTTCCCTCCTCACTAGCTGACACCAGCACTGCGGACAGTGCCACATCTTAGGAGGGGGGCTGTGTAACGAACCACCCTGACCCTCGTTTGTTTGAATTGGTTTCCTTGGTTGTCTTGTTTCAATTTTGGTTTTGCAGGAGAAGTCGCTGCTCGCGGTTGTCATTCCATCGTCGGTTTTTTCCACCCCATCGTCCCATTCTCCTCCCACACGTTAAATCTAACGTTTTTTCTACTACCCTTTCCTTCTTTAATTTTCTACCCGATCGTTTGTTCAATAAACGTTACTCAATCCTCTGCATTCTCATAATCCCTCATTGACTCTTTCGGAGATAATCATAATTCGCCTTTTGATGAGATAGATAATCTTTTAGGTAGTATCTTCGGTGAAAGATCCAAACCCGTGCAAGCACCCCCTGATTCCGTTCCTGGCTCCCAGCAATCCGTTTGGCTTTCCCAGTTCGGACGCTACATCTGGATACTACAGAGTCACAGCCGGGAGAAAACTGAACTTGGCCAATCAGGCCTCGTCCTCGGCACCTTCGTCCCCGATTGGTTCCTCGGTCTCTACAAGGGCAATCAAATACAGGGGGTGAGTTCAGGGAGGCGATGTTAAATAGTAATATTCATTACAATAATTTGTGTGACTCTTCTATTCAAACAAAAAATATGGGTCGTCCAAATTGCTACCAAGTCTTCCTGGTGCGGTTAAAAAATACTTTATGTTTCGCCTTATTGGTACAGGGCAAAAATATTCACCTCCTCAACACAGTGGTCGACTTTATGTATGTTACTTGTCAGAACTGCGAATGATGACGAATATAATAAACCTTCACTCGTGGTCTCCTGATGGCAATGTTCCGGAACCATAGGTCCCACTTTGGTTCCACTTTGGTCCCAATGCGCCGTGATTGTGTATATGGGCAGTACTCCGTGCACTGGCCCGGGTAGTCTACAAGCTGTCATCGAAATCGACGGTTGAACACCCACACACAAGCTCCCACGTCCATCTGAGAAAAACCCTACACGACCTCACGCCTCCTGCATCTGCTTTCTCCCCCCTCTTCAAATGCGGCGCCTGGATCGATGCCTTGCTCAGGCAACCTTTTCCGCCATATGCCTAGAGCAGTTCCACTGGAACCACTTTAAACTTTGGTTCCGGAACATTGCCATTAGGTCATATATTTTCTTAAATATACGCTTCTACTCAGTCGACAGTTTCGGCTAAGATATTTGCTTCAAACTCAGGCAATTTAAACTGTTAGATTCATACTCAAAGATCTGGAATAGGAAAATATGATTACGGTGTTTAGTCAAATATTTCTTCTAAAGAAGAAAACTGGGAAGGAAAAATGTTGGAGCGGAATGATAAGCAAAACATGACGGGTTTACTGATGGAGTAAAGGACAAAGGACAAAAGAATGATCAGTCAACTATCACAACTTATTTGACAAAAGCATTGCAAATGCTACAGAATACATAGCCATACCCCGAGCCCCCTAAATCACAGATGAGGTTTAAGAACGAGTGGCAAGAATTAATAATCCATAAAGGAAGCCAGAATTATAAAATAAAGTCATAATTGTTGTTGAAGCCAGAATATTTAAGGAGTAACCAAGTGAACTAATCAGACTGTAAGATAATTGATCTTAGCCTAAATATCAAACAAGAGAAGACCGTGCCGCGTAATCTTAAGTCTCTGCCTTTAGCAGAAGATATTGTCCAATTCTTAATTCTTTCTAGGATGAAATTTTATCCCAGGGTCATGGTTTGTGGCATTTTTGTTCATTTATATGGCAAAAACTATGCAGCTCCTTATCAAGAAGGACTAGAAAACTGTTTTTTTGAGTTGCGGATACCGGGCGGGCGGGGCTGCTACTGCCTTGAACAGTCAACATACTTATTTGTATCTATAATAATTTGCCCTTTGATGTTCACATTCGAACTTATCTATCAGTTCTTGTAAGTCCTAAAATGATTTGTTTGTCCAAATAACCTAAAGCTATTCAGGAGAACGTCAAATTCCTCATCGACTGGCCAACTTTAAACATGTTTGTGTGTCGCTTCCATCCACGGCACGGTCAACGGTCTTGCGTTTCAAATACACTATGGTCACAATGCAAAAAAATGCTTGAAATAAATTTGTTCGCTGTTTTACCTACTGAGGCACCGATACTCCGAATAAGCTGATAGTCATCCGCTGTTTCGCATTGTCTTAGAAGTTAAATGACAGTGGACTACTGTTCTATCAAATACGTTGTTCTTAGATGCTTTCGCTTTACTACATTCCGCGTCCCAATCGTTTACTGAATTTTTTCCGCTGGCTAGCACAGTGTTAAAAATAAGTATCCGTGTGCTTAACTAAATTGAGAATCAATCCCATACATTAGCTACAGCATTCCGTGAGCCCTATTACTCGTTTAAAACGTGCTGTGCTCACGCATCGCATATTTGCTGCATGAATGCACTTCGAGAGCGGGTTGCGAGGTCCAGAATGACCTCTAGGGTTCACTGTGATTATTTAATAAGGTCGTTGTTTGCTGTCGTTGATGTTAACCTTTTCAGTGATTTGCCTACTCGCAGTTTGATGGTAGGGTAGATATGAGTGAGAGGGAGAGAGACAATGCTGTATTTTTAAGTTAATATCCAAAATTTTCAGCAATAAATGGCTCCATTCACAATGAGTCAATATGTGAGAAATAGGTGATTAAATGCACAAAGTTAAAGGTGTGCATGCTATCCAGATCTGTTGTGGAGACAAGTCGGTTTTCAACTTCTCAATATCCGTGTCTTCACTCAGGAAGTAGCGTGCTGTGAATGGGAATGCAGAGTGCTGATATGTCGATGTACAGCAAGACCTGTGACGGAAGCTTCGGCGCATAGTACGGGAAGACTTCGCAGCCATTAGTTCAGAGCGGAATGGTGAGCGACCTCACTAAGGGTACGATCAGCAAATTGCTTGACCGTTTTAAAGTGTCACTATATTGTAGCGTCAGTCAGTCAGTCAGTCAGTCAGTCAGTCAGTCAGTCAGTCAGTCAGTTAGTTAGTCAGGCCGTCAGTATATTTGAGGGAAAAATAGGCTTGCGCCTTTGAACACCCTATTTGTCACATCCAAATTTCAAGAATTAGAAACGATGTTAACAAGTTTTGAGTCAGGAAAATATAGACAGTCACATAGTGCGGTGGTGCCTCAAGGTTAATTTGTCACATAGTTCATGTTGTGCTTTACCATATAAATATCAGGTCGGTGTTCAAATGTTTCCACAGATTGGGACATAACAATCGCCTCATGTAGGTCATTCTACTGGTCCATGACCCGATTAGAGCAAAAATACTTCCTTCAATCGTCCTTAGGGCACATACAGCTTGAGGGGATGTCCCCGAAGATAAGTTGTGGTGGCGAGTTGGAAAAAGTCGTCATACATGAGAGCGCAGTCCAAGCAACGCATGAAACGGAAGATTAGTTCAAATCTTCGCGAAACTGCCTGTAACAAAGGTCATAGAGATTAAGGTTATTGAGGCGGATCTCATATGGCTGTGCACCATGGCCCCTTACTACTTTTGTGGTCCACTGCTGCACCCTTTCATGTACGCTACAATCCTGCCGCATCCACGGTCTCCAGGCTTGAATCGCATATTCAATATATGGCCTTATGAAGGTACCGAAGATTTTCGAGAAACAGTCTTCATCAAAAACCGTTAAGGTCAGCTTCATGGCGTACAATACTGAGGTTACATCTTTAGCCACTTTACAGCATTTTGTAGAAGGTTTGAGGTTGTCTGTCATCCAGATGCCGAGATCTTTAGGTATTTCTGCTTCTTGGAATAGGATTCCGTTCAGGTAGTAGGATCGCACAGCAGCGACCGGATTTAAATTTCTCAGACCCAGCAGAGTGCATTTATTCGTATTGAAGGACAGGAACCATCGGTGCGACCAATAAATAAACCAATAAAGATTTTCCTCGGCGTTATGTTCATCGGCAACACTCTTGATGACCTTCCATATTTTTACATCATCTGCAGCTAAAAACATAGGAAACGCCGGTAGCCGAAGAGAGCATTCGGAGGATACGTTTAATGATGGCCAGGTTTTTTAAGTAAAGCTAGAAAAATAGCTGGAGAGCAGTTAAGAATGAGAAGTACAATTCAGGTATCTATTAAAAGTTAAATTAGGGCTTGCGGTGTGTGATATGAACGAAAACGACGGATATAATATATAAGTTTACGGATTTAAATCAAAAGGCCTTCAATGTGAAGAGTAAATGAGAAGTTAGATGCCGGAAATACACCAAGGTACCGGAAAAAGGATACCTTATTGGGCAGAATATCAATGAATTCAGAACTAGAAGAGGGTCGCAGTCGAAAAACGCATTGGACTGACTTCTGGTCGTTAAGTAGAAGGTCATTCGCTGAGGACCATGCTGAGACGTGGTCCAGACCATCCTTAAGATTTAGCAAACTGTTGAGAGGCTTGCCAACAACCATATCATCAACATATTTAACGTGCATACGTTCACCTGGTGATCGTAGGTCGTTAGTTTGGAGGAAGAAGAGGTTAGTGGATAATATAGAACCTTGGAGAACTCCACAGTTTTTGGGAAGGAACGTGGATTTTCGCTTGCCTTTCTGAACAAATTAACCGCGGGCAAAAAGTAGTTTCCAAGCTAAGCGACAGCCGAGCCGGGAGAGCCACATGCAGAAGTTTTATTAAGAAGAAGATGGTGTCGGATCTTATTAAAAGCTGAGGAGTAGTCAAGGAAAACACATGCGCATGCTCGGCAGCCTATATCAAAGTCTCTTATAGGAGACTGGACTAACGGAGCAAACGCTTCTAGTGTACTGTCGAAAGGAGAGATCGTCGACTACGGAAGGTTCCCCAAGTCGAGAAGTCAGTAAGACGAAATAGGTAGGACAGTGTATTGTGAAAAGGAGCTAACAAAAGGCTCTGCAGAAACAAGCTGCGCACAGTGGATAAGCCAGTTGACTTGTGTCTGGTCTGTGTGTCCGCGCAGAGGTTACGGGATCTGGGAGTGCCCGCCAGCCAATCCGCAGAAGGTGCGTACCTTGCGAGAGAAAGGCAAAACATCAAAACGACCTTTAAACATCACGCGACGGTCACGCCTGCATTGTCTGCGGGCAAGGACCTGATGAGTCACGTTGGGCGCTCTAAAGAATTGGCCGAGAACGCGGGCAGCGGAGAGTCACGTGTGGGCCTGCAGCTGGGCATGCGATAAAAGTGTCAGCGCGAGGCTAATTTCAGGAACGCTACAGTACTACGCCTAGCATTATATGCAAATTGCAAGGGGTCAGAAAAATCGGAGGAAAACAGTGTAATTGTATTCACGTCAACTTGTCCTGCAATTTTCAGTAGTACAGAAGAGCAGGCAACTGGACGAAAGGATTTGGGACCAGAATTAGAGGGATTTTCGGGATGGGAATGATTCTCACTGAATGTCAATCATCGGGAATCTTGGATTCCACAAAGGATAAGTTGATGAGGTGTGTCAAGGCGGGGGCTAATTGAAAAAGTCAGGATTTTAGGAGAAATGGTGAGACACTATCTTTCCCAGCAGCTGTTGAACCTCGAACATTTTTAAGGTGTTTCATCACGCTTGCCACAGATACAGGAGCAAAGACATTTGGTAATGAGGAGGTACCGTTTTTCGGAAGAATGGAGTCAGTAGGAGCATAAATTAGGTTTGTATTTAAACAGCCTAAGTCAGCATCAACATGTGCAAGTGTTTTGCATTGAGCAGTGAAACGCTTAAGACTTTCGAATTTGATCCGAGGAAAGAAAAGACGAAGACGTTGAAGCAGTAAAAAAATTGACTGCCGTAAAGGAAATTCAACCTAAAAATTTCACGTTTTATTAGGGCATTTGTATCCTTTAGTCTGTCACATAGACCTTATTTGTAAAATAACTCCTTTTGGCGTCTCAAAGTTTTTACACGCGGAGAAGAAATTCTTTCACGATAACGGTGTCAAGAGGACAGCTAATAGTGAACAATTCGTTTAAAAAGTTGTAAAGTAACTGGAGCAGGACTCGATGTTCGGGTGCTCATGAAGGACAGGAAGATTTTCAGATATGGCAGTCTGCAGCAAAAAAATATCATATGAGGACGTGTCGCGAACCTTAAGTTTCGTCTCGGTTTTGCCAACAGCCCTTTCTTTGAACTCGAATAGATGAGGGGCAGGCCCAATGACAAAATATTCTGAGCCTGACAACGAAGCTCTATTTCTAACAGCAAAAAACTTGAGATATTTGGTCAATATGTGATCAAGAGGAGCTTCAGCACAAGTGTTGAAGGAAGCTAAGTCACCCGACCCTAACAACCTATGTCCTTCCTCCATAAAATTTTAGCTGTTTCTTACATATAAGTGTTACTAGAGCAAGATACCATCTCTACCCGACTATACTTCTCTTGCGTCAGTGATTACTCCGTGCCCAACCATAAGATCAGCGCTCCTGTAGACATACCAATGAATGCACCCGAACAGTTCGTGGCCACTAGGTAAACATCGCTAGGTTATCGTTCATCCCACGACAAGCGGCCTTTTGCTGGCGTCTTTGCAGGCTCTGCTACTTCGAGTTTGATGTTCTCTGGTATGGTGTTCATAGTATTTATCATCTGTCCGCGATACTCTACTAGTTTTCGGGGTGAGCACATTGATTGGAAGAGGTGGTCGAGGTAGAGTCTTCGGGCCTCATTGTTTACCACCGCAATATAGTTTGCCTCACCTCATAAACATACGTCAAAGCTCAACCAATTTACTCGATCATCTTCTTTGTAACCCACTGATTACGCTCTGGGTGGAGTAACTTCCCCAAATCAGAGAACGACAAAGGAAAAATGTGGAACGCTTACTAGTGTTTTTCGTCTTGAACTTGCATGAACCACTGAGTGATTTTAAGGACGGCCAAGCACGTGCGTCATCACACTTGTCATTTTGAGGTCACATTTGACAAGGGACCACGAACAGACGTAAGCGCGCCTTCACAAAGAACCATGAACACGGGTAAGAACGCGGCTGAGTTATGCATCTCCCTGAGAGGTCCACCAGCATCCGAGGGTTTTCCTGAGGTCAAGCTAACAAAGAAAGCCCATACGCCAAAGGAGGCATGCACAAAGGGCCAAGCGCGCGCCACGTGTCACACCGAGGCCACCAGCAACACACGGAGCCTGCCCGGATAAGCGTCTCACGGAGGAACAAATAAGAAGAGCTAGGGAACGAAGACTGCTAGCCCTTAAATGTGAGGTTGCGAACAGCAGGCACATTCCGCTGCCGACACGAGATTTTGTTGCCTGACACGAGAGCGCTTAAAAGACAAATTGAGCGGCATTGCTGAGGTTCAAGCAGAAACTTTAACAGTAAATATTCTGTACTATGCTGTCTGTCTTCTCTTCCTAACATATAACTGGGCGATATAACAGTGATCATTTCTTGTTGTAAACATCTCAGAGTGCTGGATGAGTATGAAGCCCACGGACCACCTGGTTCATAACTTCTTGTCATTGACCGAATGTATTACAACTTCAGACCCAAAGTATCCAAGGATAGAAGCCTGCTACAATTTTTACCACCAGTTTTCGTTATGCTTACCACCAACGGGAGTATGCTGCATTAAATTTAGGTGCTTCAGAGACCAAATACGGCCATCTCCTTTGACCTTGAAGAGATGCAACCCTGAGACCGCTTGCGACAACTCTGGTAGAAAATATCCGATCTGCTAGCACCACTTGCAAGTGACTATGAATTTCCGCAACATCCTAACGGGTTATGAATACACTGCGCTTATACTGCCTCGGGTGTGCCCAAACGTATGTTCGGATGGACAATACATTCAAAAGACGCAAGGTAAGTGCAATGTTTATTTTAGTCAACAACAATGCTGGGAGAAGTTGCAACTAGACTAATTTCTCACCGATTACTTAAGTATTTTTACTGCCTGTAACCATGCCTCTTCGCTTATCCGTCCAGTTTTACTCTGGTCTATGTAGCCAAATATTTCTTCAATTTCTTCTCTTGTAAAGTTCTTGCCAGCTTCTTCTTCTAGGCCGTACCACACGTCTTTCAAGGACAGAAATCCCTTTTCGTCTTTACCTAAGGTCCTAAAATTTTGCCTTGCTTGAGATTCGAAGTCATTGCGTAAACAATCGTCTTCAACCGAACTAAAAGTAAGATGAAAGACAACTTTTAGCAACTATTACGTTTAAAGATAATCCATTTTTCCAATTTTTGAATGGAAAAAGGTGCATGAAGGAGTCCTTTGTTCATACGGCAATCGGGTGCAACATTTGTGGATGACTAAATGCAATGGCGTTTAAAAAAGATTCCACGATGATACTGTGGTAGCAGACTGTTAGGGCTGCTTTTAGTAGAACTTGTAGCTCTTTCATTATCCCAAAATTAACTTAAATATTTTTCTATCGGCAACAGCTTTCCAATTATTGATTACTCGACACTGTGCCATCACTGGCGAGCGCGCTAAAATAGAACATAATACGAAATCTACAGACTGGCATTCTGTCATAGAACAAAAAACGTTGATTACAGGGCAGATAAGTTAATGATAAAAAACAAAAAATGAGAATTAAAAAAGTAGCCCTACTGAGAAAATAGAACACAAGGACTCCCGTAATAAGGGAAATATGGTAATATTAGTTTTATTCCTGAGCTAGATGGATGCAATAATTAACGGAATGTGCGGAAGACATTGAGTGAACTCTCATTTTAAACGTATGTTTACTTTATTATCCCAGTGATGTGTCGGAAAATACTGCGCAATTTGAATTATGCGAATCAAGGTCCGTGTAATCTTCCAAAACACATATTAAATCAAAATCCTTAAAAATTGAGAAGTTTGAAATTTTATTTCGAATGGAATCCCCGGCCTGCACCTTCTACAGAATGCAAAAACGTGGCTTTTGCAAAGCAATTTAAGGGGCAACTTTTTAAATATTTCCTATGGCATTAACGGAACTCTAGATGGGCATCGAAAATCACTGCCAATTCTGTATCAATAAAGCAAAAAATGGTCTCGAAATACTGACGAACGCTTGGAGTGGAAGTGCATTATTAACGAGTCCGCGTGTGTTAGTGCCTGAATTAGATTCTTATGCACGCATATCCGTATCTCAACCTCAAGTAAGTCGTACATTTCGGCCTGAAAGCTTGGCGAAGGTCTATAGGCGACATTTTCTGTACACAATCCTAATACTCCCGATTTGTTTTTTTGGAGAAAACCAAAGTTGTGGTCAGTAATAGTTTTGGCACGACAGTCTACTTCTGGTTATTTTACCTTGTGTGGCTTACGATGTCATAGGCATGGACAATTTAGTATCAGGCGACAACTTACTTCATGCAAGGCACATCCACATAGCATCTAAAAATGCAACAACAATATATATGAGCAAGGTAGCAGCTTTTGACATTTTAATCGACTCAAGGCTTAACATGACAGTGGATTCCATATAGTTCAGTATAGTTCAGTATATTTAGGATAGTAGGCAATGCCTTTGAAGACCCTATTGAAATCATAAAACATAAAATATGTCACTATAAACAGTGAGTAACATATATACATGTACAAATTTTAACGTGTGCGTGTGAGCAGTTAAAATAGTCTCTTGTGTACATAATATATCCAACATAAAATGTGTTAATGTAAAATAGTGAGTAGCATATGCAAATGTAAAGTTTTATCTTTATGTATTTTCGGGGCGTAAATTATTCCTTCTTCCTTGTATATATGAACGGTAACTGTTAAGTAGATGTTCATCCAGTTTCCGTTGAAACGCATATGTAGAGTTCGCCATTACGACCTCCTCGGGCAGTCCGTTCCAGGCACCGATGACTCGTTGTGAGAACGACTGCTTGCGTACCTCTAGATGGGATTGGGTTCCCCACAGGTTGAGGGAATTCCCACGGAGGTTGTTTGAAGTGGCGAAGGCGAAGAAGTCATCAAACTTCAGGGCACACTCCCGATTCCTCACAAGGCGGTACGTCTGTATGAGATCGCCGCGGATTTGTCTATACTCAAGGGAAAAACGTTAAGTGCTTCTAGTCTACATTCGTAAGATGAAGACTTTGGGCCCTTCACAATTTTCGTTGCCCTTTGCTGAATTATTACCAGCATCTGGTTATCTTTGTGCATCCATGGTCGCCAAGCCTGAACGCCATACTCCAGATGTGAACGAATAAATGTTCCATAGATTTTGCCGAATAGTTTTTTGTCTATGACGACAAAAGTTCGCTTAATGGCAAACAAAACACTGTTCGCCCTCTTGGCAGCCCTAGCACACTGTAAAGACGGCTTCAGGGATGCCACAATAGCCATATCCAGATCTTTTTGTTCATTGACGTTCGACAGGCACCTTCCATCGAGTACGTAGTTGTGTGACTCATCCGTCGCGCTCACTTTCTTCGTCTTGAGCCGCAATGTGACATACTTCTCAAAGTTAAACCGCACTAACCATTTTTTGGACCATTCATCTAGGCGGTCAAGTCCTTCTTGCAGAGTTTGTTCATCATAAGCGTTTCTGATGGGTTGCCATATCTTAATTTCATCTACAAACGAGACTCCATTACTGACCAGTCCATTCATACAGTCGTTGATGTAGATAAGGAACAATAGTGGCCCAAGAAAGGAGCCCTGAGGCACTCCACTTGCGTTTCAGACGCACACGGACTGCGATCGGCCTATGAGAAAATCTCCTACCCAATTTAGTAAATTGCCCCTTATCCTGGATTCGCCAACCTTGTAGAGTAGCCGTTGGTGAGGGACACTATCGAAGGCTTTTTTAAAGTCTATGTAAACAACATGTACGGGGTATTTTCGTCTAATGACTTGGACCACTGCTCCATAGAATAAAGCATATTGGTCAGGCAGGAGTAATTTCCTCGAAACCCGTGTTAGGCACCATCAAAAAAAGTCTTTTTCTTCAAGGAACTTCATAGTGGCCTTTTTTATGATCCTTTCCATAACTTTACAACAGATGCAAGTTAGGCTCACTGGTTGATAGTTGTTCGCGCTGGTTCTGGATCCACCCTTGTGAATAAAGTATATGCTCGCAACTTTCCAATCGGATGGGAGGATGCCTCGATCAAAGGACAACTGAAAAATGTGCGTAAGCGGTCTGGAAAGTTCCGAAGCCAGCTCTTGCAGTACCGTTGCTGGTATTTTGTCTGGACCTGGAGACCTAGCTTCATTAAGCGCAAGAAGTTCATTCCTTACATCTTCTTCTGTGAAACAGAGGTCCTCCATGATTCTGCCATTAACCTCTGCATGGAAGACTGTCGGATTAAAATGCGGTTCCTCAGTGAAAGCAGATGCAAAAAACTTGCTAATGTGTTCTGCCTTTTCGAGATTGTCTATAATTTCCTCATTATTTTCACCTTTTAGTACTGCAACTGTGTCTTTGTTTTTTAGCCTGCTGTTGATGTTACTGTAGAGCACCTTTGGCTTCGTTACGGCACGCTCGATAATTTTCGCTTTGTAGTCTTTCCGTGCTTTTCGAATGTTTGATCTAACCTCGTTCCGCTTTTGGTGGAATTCTTCGTAGTGTAAAGGCTGGCATGTTGATGCGTTCCTTCTCAATAATTTGTTCTTGCGGTTTATTTGGCTCTTCAGATCTTGTGTTAATCAGGGGGGCCTGCTCGCCTTTTGTTCTCTTTTCAGCGGACAGTTTCGATGCATAACTTCGCTTATAAGATCCCTAACAGTGTTCCAGTCTGCATCCGGACTACTGGTTAGTAGGTCATACCAATTTATTGCTGACTGTTCATTGCTCATTGCGGTGTAATCTCCGCGCCAGGAGTCTAACCGAACCTCCGTATTTCTCGGTTGATTGGTGTTTGAAGCATATTCCCACAGGATCATGAAATGATCACTCTTTCCAAGAGGCGCGATTGACCTAATTTCGCTTGTATCAATGGGCTCTTTCGATAATACGAGGTCAAAACAGTTCGCTGTTTGTGCTTCTTTTATTCTCGTTGGGAATCCAACATTCTGTACGAGAGAGAGGTCCCCCGTCAGCTTTATGAATCTGGAGCTAAAAGACTCATGAGAACCCTTAACTGATAGGTCATCCCAGTTAATCAGTGGGGCGTTAAAATCTCCAGTGATCAGCGCATTTTCATTTTGAGCCAGTTCACGCCTTAGTCCAAACAAGGTCTCGCCACCCTCTGGAGATTGATTTGGCGGTCTATAGACAGTCATGAAATTTAAAGTGGGTGCACCACGCGTTTTCAGTTTAAGCCACAGCGCTTCATAATCATGAGAGGAACTAATTTTGCGTTCTGACGCAATGATGCCCTTCTTGACAAACACTGTTATTCCTCCTTCCCCCCTATGTATCCGTTCCCGACGAAGAACTTGGTACTCTCCGGGTACAATTTCGGCATCCATTACGTCGGCCTGTAGCCAGGTCTCTGTAATGGATATGACATCCGGCTGTAGGTCAGCTATACAAACTTTGAGCTCGTCAATCTTCTGAAGCAAACTCTGTGTGTTCGTATAAAGAAAGCGCAGCCTCGCCGGCATAGAGTTCGAAGCGATTTGTGGGTCGAGGGAGCCGGAAGGTCTCTGCAAATTAGCTACTTTATTGCCTGTGTTTTGGTCTGCTTTTTGTCTGTAAAACTCAGCGTTATTAGCTATCTCCAGAGGAATGACCTCTGGGCGGTGATGATTTCCCCGTTCGTTATTCGCAGGTTCCTCTCGCCCGCATTGGATCTCCTGTGGAGTTCGGTTTTCAGTGCCCTCCACTTTTCCCTCTCGGCAACGAGTACTCCCGCTGAAAAAAACCGTTGGGTTCTGGTTCCGTAGTTGCGATTTCCTGTTCAACAGTAGCTTCGCTTTTTCTTCGTGCTTGAGTATAAATTTTATTGGTCTGGGTTGACCCGAGTCCGTATATGGACACTTCTTCAGGTCCATCCTAAATGCTTTTAGGACGGGGACCACCATTTCTTCATTTTCATGTAGGAAAAGTTTAACGTATCCGCGGAATAAATCCATATCATGGTCAATTCTATTATTTGGGGTCTCCGAAGAAGATTCAGGCATGCCTTGTATGACGGTGCACTGGCTGCGATTAAATAACGGGCTATGAGGTTTATTATTGGACCCTACCGACGTGTGGGTATCCTCGACTTGGGCTGTGAGATCCCTAAGCTCCGGCATTTGATAATTGGGAGGACCCGACAGCTCCTATTTTGTGCCGAGGTCACTTTTTGTGTGGTAGTCGGTGGCGTCTTGGGCTTTTTTGGAGACGCAACCAGACTAGTTCTTACTGGTATCTAAGACCCCGCCTGCTTGGTTTTTGGGACTGTATTAAGCACGACACCCCTCCAGTGAGAAAAATGTTGAGTCCCTTCATCGTGGTCTGCTAGTCTAGTGGCGACACCGTCTGCCTGTTGGCTCAAAGTACAGGGTTCGACTCCCGGATCTTCCACATTTTCGTGGATTTCCGACTCTTCGACTAGGTTGAGTTCCACTACTGGTTCTGCTGTATTTTGCTTATGGAGTATGCAAACCTTCTCTGTTTTCTTCGTCTTGGCCTTTTCTCGGCTTTCAGTCGTCTCCGACATCGAGCCATACGTTAGAATATGCAAAAGTGACTTCAGTTCCGCTAATTCCGTTTTAAGGCATACCATATCCTTCTGCATGAGAAAAAATGCTTTGGAAAGTTCCATGTCTGATATGCCATCTCGGTCTTCGTACGTTGTGTCTATTATGAAATGTCAATTGAAATTCGGAAATTTGCTTTCCATTCGAACAAATTGCTTACGTAGGATTGTAATATTTCTTATTTATCATCACTATCCCCTAAAGGGGACGAAAACACTTAAGAACTAAAAAACTGACGAAAATAGCATCAGACAAAGAAGGCTTAGCTGCTATATTTAAGAAATCAGACAATAATCAGAAGATGCTGTCACTATTAGAAGTGAGCTCACCATATAAATCTATTTCCACAGACCCCACCGAAAAGCAGATGTCATCTTTTGACAGTGCTGAATCGTCTTACAGGAACAAAACTGTTGTCATGAGATATTGCAAAATTTCTGAAACTATTTGAGCTAACCATTGTAAAGATCTACGGATTACCCAAGGTTTACAAATCGGAATTTCCCTGCAACCGATGGTAAACCGAACTGAAACATTTATAAGTGGCTATTCCGTCAACTACACACACTTATGAGGAATTGTGAAACATCCATTCAGAATTCTACAGATTTTCTACAGAAACTGAAGGGAATCACAATCGCCGATGATGAGATAATGTTTGCCTTTGAAGTCGTTTCGTTGTTCACCTCCATGCCACTTGATGGAGCAAGGCAATGCACAGAGGCAGTCCTAAATACCTATAAAACTAGGGTTCTCGCCGCTACTTTGCTCGAACTCGTAGACCGATGTCTAAAAACCAATTTTTTATTTGACCACTTATATTATTAACAGTAAAAAGAAACTCTGATGGGATCACCCATATCTGGATACCTTGCCGAGGTAATACTGCACACGCTATAATCGACGGCTCTTCCATTGGTTGACCCTAAGTTGTGGGTACGATGCATGGACGCCACATTTGTTGTCGTTTAAAAGGACCAACTTGAAACGTTCCACAGAACCATCAACTCAACCATTCCGAAAGTCAATTCACGTTTGAGAAGGAGGTCAGCAATAAACTGCCATTTCTGGATGTTCTCACGCAACGAAATACTGACAGAACATTAGAAAACTTCCGTTTAACACAAAGACATGTATGCTGATTTATTGTTAACTATGAGAGCAACCACCCCATTTCTCAGAAAAGGAGGGCCTTCACCAGTCTGCTACGCCGAGCGAAGACACAGTGGTCTGACGAAAAAACCTACCGAGTCAAGCTAAATTATTTGTTTGATTTGTTTTCCTGTAGTGGTTACTCCAGAGACTTTGTACAGTGATGCATGAACCAACAAAAATCTACTCAGACGCCATATATAAATACACGGCAAACCCTTTCTTACATAAGGAATGTGTCTGAACTCGTTGAAAGGCAACTGCGGAAATACCAAATAAAATTGGCGCACAAACCGACGACTACTTTGCGTGCTTAGCTGGTAAACTCTAAGGATAGGCTCGGCTATCTCGACAAGAAAGAAGTCATTTATAAGATCCCATGCGAAGGTTGTGATGCCGTATATTGTGGCCAAGCAGGAAGGTTCAGCTCTGCGCACATCCATGAGCACCAACTGGCAGTGAAGAGACGTGACCATTTATCCAAAGAGACTAAGCCTAGCCTTGATACAAGACACCTTCACATGGGACAAAACACTCATCGCCGGAGTCTACCCCTCCAAAAAGACCGAGAATTTCTTTGGGCCATGTACTCTGAGGATTCATGCATCAACCAACATATTGAGTTGGATGGAATGTACGAATTTCAAAAGGGCAGCCAATCAGCAGGGACTAACGTGAACCTCAACTGCTAATTAATGTTCACGCCAGATGAACATGGACTGACGCAAATTATAGTTGCCAGTTAGTGATTATGTAATGGGCGTTGAACCCGACATCGCCTAGTCATCATGCCATTACTGCAGTCACCAGTCCTTCTCTCGCTCAAGACCGGAGCGCTCTACTGAAACACACGGCTCAATCTCGTGCAGTGCAAACAATCAGGGTCCTGAAGCGCTCGGCGATCCTCGGATAATTCCTGCACTGACGAGGACTTGGGATTCCGTCTTTTGAGGGATGGACGCTACAGCGCCATGCTCTCCCACGGTTGAAAACCAGCCAGACCGAGTGGCAACCTTTCCCTAACTCTTCTGTAAACACAAATTTTTTCTTGTTACTCAGGCCTTCCCATTGTCTTCTCCCATCTCCTCAGGAACCGGGCCTGGAAGATCGTAGCAGTTAGGGTTAACCATCTTAACCTTAACTCCTATAATTAGGCTATGAGACTATCAGTTTGTCCATCATGAACAGAGGTAAATTGCAGTTGCCAATTAGCGCTCACACCAGATGACTATACAATTGTACCAGCAATTTCGCAATTTTAATTGCTTTTTGAACATTTTCTCAAGTCTGACAACGGGCTGGGGATCCAGCGCCGAAAATTTACCGAATAAACATACCTTGTTTTCCCATAGAACCTCTTTCCTCCAAATTGAATTTCTTGAGATGCTTACCTTCCAATAATACTAAAATATTTAGTGCCAACAAGAAGCCAGGTTGGTCTGACTGCCTGCAAATATATACTCCGTAAAAATGTTCAGGTATTTAGCATACATTTTTTACTATTGATTTTCTCTACCCTAATAAATTTAAATATATTTTACAGAAAACATGCACAAACATGTTCTCTCTTCTACTCGTTTGTTAACGGACTAGGTTTTCTTCAAATTTTTTTATGTTAAGAAAGGGTATCTTTCAGTTTCCAAAGATTTAGATTATATGATTTTGTTAAGACCGGGGAGTACTCACTCGCAATACATCATATCCGGCAATTTTTGAATGCTGCCTATAAAGGATGCAACATGATCTAAATCCACCACACAATTTTATGCGAAATATATTACCTGTTTTTCACAGCGAAGAGAAATTCGTGAATTTTTTTAGGCAGAATATACACAGAATTTAGTTTGGAAACCTTGAATGTAAGTGGAACGACAGGTAGGATTCGAAATTATTCTGCAATAAAGAAACTTTTTTAAAACCAAAAGATACCCTTACTTCAAGTATAACTTTTGAGGAGGCGTAATGTTCTACCAACTGAGTGCAAGAAATAATATTTTTGTGCATGTTTTATATCAGATGTATTTGAATATATGAGGTCAGTGATAATCGATTACATAAATGCTGGCTATTTAAGCAGGCCTTTTGCCGGTTTCACCAACATCCTGACTTGACTGAACTCGCTTAAGGTTAGGCTGTACAATACCACTTTGACAACCACTCTTAAATAATATTTTAGAACCGAAAATGCATTAAAGAATTTCGGTTGAGGTTTCATTAGGGAAGGAATCTACTGTATCTTCGTATAAGATAGATTGCTTCAGTTCTCACAGGAAACTATAACTAGAAGGAGGCCAATAAAGCCTACTGGAAGTCCCAACTAACGCTGCTGATTACATGAACAGATTGGGCACACCTTTACACACAGGCAGCCATAAAACGTCTACTGAGTATTTTTGGCGGAAGACCTTCATGATCTTGCGTTAGTATGAAAAGATCCTTATACTTAAGATTGAAAAACGTTATTTACGTGGTCTTTGGTGTGTACTGAGCCGTCTTTTAGTAAGACGTTACTCCTTAGGACGTAGGGCCTACACAGCTGGCTTGCTCGTCCTATAACCGTCTACGTGGCAATGGCAGTCAACAGAGCGTGCCCCCTAACTCAGCTTAATTGCCAAATCTTTCTCGGTTCAAACTCCAGATCCTAGTTGGATTAGCTTATGTTATTTCCTCTCGATGATGGAATGTTAGCCAGAAATGGCTAGTCCTTAGCTTCTTGGGTCTTTTTTCATTAAAATAGTCTCGAATCGAAAACTTTGATAAATATCAAGATCGGTTCCGCCCAATTGCAGCCTGCAAGTACCGCCCGGTTTCGGGCGGGTTTTGAAGCCTGCGTTTTGGAGGAATCATCCATTCCTTATAGATAATTACCTTCATTTGCAATAGCAGGTTACATAAGCCCCCTTAGCTACTACTAACCTGAGGATCGTGTAAGATGGGAGTGGTGGTAATGGGGACTTTAAGGATGGAACCTCACCGTGGAAAAGCAATTAAATGTGTACAAGGTAACATAAAACAAATAAGTAAAACTGCCATGCCCCGACTTCGAGTGCATGTTTTAACGCTGAACCTCTCTCCTCTATCGACTGATTGCACGTGCACACCAGTGGCACCCAAGCCGAGCTGTCTTAACTAGCCAATCATATTCAAGGCTGACTCACACGCGCCCTCGCTGGAGGTGCTTGGACAACTCCCGCGCTTTCATACTTCAAATGCCGGCCTTGCAGCTCCAGACGTACGCTCGTCCGGCCTCTTTAATAATTGTTTACAGAAGATACTATTTCTCCCAAATGGTGTCCCAGTTCTCCTCTTCCACTACGGAACCGGGCCTGAAAGTCATATCAACTGGGTCCCCCCATTAACTTAAGATGCAACGCTAAATTTTCATCACCTCTATTTTTCTAGGCAAATATAACAACAAAACTGAGAGTGATATGAAAAAAATAAACAATAAGCACGTGAAAATAAATATATGGATTTTAATTTACAAAACTACAGCAAAAAAACTTTGTTCATATCATAATAATTACTTACACACAGGATTACTTCCCGTAGCTATGAAATAATAAATCAAACCTGGCCAGGCTATGTAGTCTGAACCCAGGGAGTCTGCATTAACTATCTTTTCGGACTTCGCTCAACACTAATCTGTGGATTTTTATCTTTTGTGTCATAACTCTACGGAATCTGGCAAGGGATTCGGTCCCAGAGCGAAACAATTACCTCAGTTTGTGGATGGCCAGAGTATGTCATCCACAAAAAGGAAATTGTTCACATCGCGGAAATATTGACTGTGTCTCTTATTTCAGTGGGGCTCGCCCGTTGTGCGGTGATCAGAATGCACGATTTTGACTCTAAGTAAACTTGGTATCGCCTACGGGGGATCTATAGTGTTTCATGTCTACCCATCAGAGGTCAACTGTTTTTCTTGTCAAGCCAATTATGTTGGTGAAACCGGCAAACACTTTCTTGCGAGAATGCACCAGCATGTACTTGCCGTGCGACGGAAGGACAAGCTTTTCCTGGTATCCGCCCATGCATCCAAGCCAGGCCACGGCTTCGACTTCGAACGCGTGCGAATACTGGATCACTCAAACGACCGAAATTCACGCCTGCTGCAGGAGGCATGGCATTCACGCGCGGATTTAATTAACAGGCATATCGATCTTCCTGCCTACCTCGCGTTGCGCGAGCAGATTGGGGCAGAAGTCAAGGGGAGAGGTCACTCACGGAAGAAATAAGTTAAATAGGCAGTGAGTTGTACATTTTCTTGATTCGTTGACAATGAGCTCGCGGGAGTGTTCGAAATGTCGGACAAATAAACTAGTGGTCCCAGAGAACTTTTTATCTTTTGCTATCAGAGTTATGTAAGCAAACGAACTCAAAGCTCCACGGGAGTGAATAATAGTCGGATTGCGTGTAAAAAGTGACAAACCTTACAGTTATTTGATTGTTTCTAAAAGGAGATTATTTGCACCTACGCATATTTCTTTCTAAGCAGAAAAACACCCTGCTGCCAGAGTAGATTACAATGCATAATGTTAACAGGGTCGCACTTACCTGTTCGCTGACATCTCCACGACTACTCTAAAACCAAATGCAAAAAGGACGGCTATATGGTATTGATAAAGTTTAGAAATTCGGTTTTGTACACCTCTAATGTAAAGGTTTACCGTTTTCTCGGAATAGTCCTTTCCAAGCTAAAATATTTGAAAAAATATTCAATTTTTCGACCTGTCAACATCCAGCACCTCCTACACACATAATTATGCTCCCTTAAATTTTAATAAAAATAGGTTGTGTGATAAATTTATTTCGGAACCCGCTTTCTATGGAACAAACTTGACCAAGGTGGAGACTGTGCTGAACTGAACTGAATATAAATCAAGAAATTTAAAGAGACCAGTAAAAATTATTTCCTTTGCAACTTTTTGCTTTGTTTAATTGATTCTGAACGGATTGAGTCCTTACACAAAATAAAAATAAACTTTGACTAAATAGGTAAAGCTTGCTCTAACTGTGCGCAAAAAGTTGCCTCCCAAAATTCACCGGCGCGATTTTTCTGCAAAACCTTGAAAGTTGAGCTAACAAGTACCTGTAATGCGAGAGCAATCTACTTGATTGATCAGGTGTTTTGGATTTCTGAGGGGCATATAAAGCTTAATTAATTGGTTCAGGCGTGAAAGGATAGGAAATTTAACAAAAAAACTTGCTATTCTTTCGTAGGTTTGATTTGTCTCCTAAAATAAAATAAAAACAGTTCATCACAATGTGTTATAAACTTCACAATGGCATAGCGTTTGGGTCACTTGATTACAGATGACACAACTTATTTCTCCTCTGACAGTGTGAGCCACACTCTAAAATGTAGTTAATTGTTCAGTATGTAGAGTCAATAAGAATTTTTTTATTGACTTATTATAGTTGAAAAAAACCGTATAAACGTAAGTTTACTCACTTGTTAGATCTGCAACTTCTTCTTTTAGGAAATTAATTTATTCTATGTTTAGGTAGTTTTAAAGGTTGTTCCTGGAATAATCTTACCTTATTAGATATTGCTCAGTGAGCATCCTCTGTCATATATATCCACTCGTTGATGAACGTTTACCAATCGCTAACGGAACTCACTCATTCGCTCTGCCTGAAGGATCACTCCGAAGAAAACGCCGGTGGGAATTCATAACCGACAGACGGAAACAGCTTTTTCTGGCATAATGGCCGTCACCAGCTAGTCACATACAACCTTAGGTGGTTCACCGTTCAGCAGCTGCTGGGGAATCTCGAGAGAATCCCAAGTTACAGCCAGTCGAGTGAGTTCTGTAGCCAATTGACCAGATTCTATTTACCATTGTGAATATTCCCATTCGAAACCAGCTATGCAACGAGGCTTATGCGCAGTGATTAGAGTGGGGAACTTCTTTCCAACAAGGCTACAGGTTCGAACCTCGGGCGTCGCTACCCTTCATGTTGGGTATGGCCGGCCGATGACAGCTAATAGACCAGAAGTGGTTACTTTTCAGTCTTTATTCTCTTTTTTGGAAATTTATTTCTGCCCATCAGAAACAGCATAGAGGACGCCGGGCGAATGCCTGCCTGGGCTTTTAGCTAGTGCCTATATTGGAAGTACTGCATAATACTTTTGCCACATATAATGCATGCTACTTTTCGTATTCCTTCTTTATTGAAGGCCATTGTGTAGTTATTCTAAGGGATTTGATTGTTTTTGACCCAAATGTTTAGTTAAATTTAGGGCCTGACCCTAAAATTTAATTTCGACGTCACCCAACTGTATGCCTTGCACCTACCAATTTCTGAAATTATTAACTGGATTCCACTCCGGCGTTTACGTGCTAGAATTCGCATGGAGGAAGCTAGGAGACTTATTGAGGAGCCAAACCCCTGACTGCTGTGTCATGAAGCAACAAAAACATCGGCAAAGCACGTGTCTGGCCAATGTTCAGAGTATGGCATCATATCTTTGCCATACATGCACGCATCTTTTCAGGGTAATACTCTTTAGCTGACCTTGCATTTGGTGTTTCTACTGTTAGAAGTTTGCTACAATAAAAGAGATATTGAAAAGACATTTAGAAAACAAGTAAACCGGTTATTAATTAAAACTTATAAGTCACTTCGCTGCAATACTTACTGTTTTTATATAAGTAAGGAGAAATTATAAAAATGTTTCCCTTGGTGAGATCGGTTTCGGCACCTGGAGGAAGTCTCAGCAAAAAGAACCAGCATGCACACTTGAATCATCTTGTCATTGCGTACGCATGATAAGAACTACTGGCTGTGCATTGAACGTGAGCGCAAAAGAGAATGCATTTTAGAACAACGTTGCTTCTCTTGTTCCGACTGTTGGATATGACGTGTATCGCGCAAAATAACGTCAAACGTTTGACTGTTAACTCACCCTTTGTGAACTTGCACTTGAACTTGTTCTTTTCTAAAGACAAATAAACTAAAATGAATGTTGTTTGTAACATCCGAATTTACGAGGGTTTATCATAATAGAGTTTTTCCCTAAAGCGAACTTTGTATTCACTTATTAAAAGAAATAGCTACATGTGGACTGAAAGGAAGTTCGCAAAAGTTTGCCCCTAGCAGAGAACCCAGAACGCATGTATTTAGAGGCATATTTGTATTATTCGGGACCAACTTTAAAAGTAAAATTTATTTCATTTTTTTCTGCCCATCATTTCTTCGCGTTTACGCTGAATAAATTTTCAAACTTCAGTAAACTTTCCTCTAGTGCTAGGCCATTGCCCTTTCTGGCGTTCGTAGTCAAACTCCCATGGTAAGATCCTTTTGACAAGCAAATTGCAAATGCTTTTGTTAACCAATTTTTGTTTGAGCATGCCAAGTAACGTTGCAATGCGAAATTGTGGGCAGCGAGCATCGGGCATGCCAAAAGACTATTGATAACCTTTTAACTCAATTAATTGAACAATTTTTGACAATGCAGTAGGTAAAATTGGAGACATAACTTTCAGGGACTTGGTTTCGAGTTCCGGCGGCATTCTGTTCCACAGGTGTAGCAGATAAAGCGTTAATAATAAGATCGCCTAAACGGGGTCCTCGATTATAGGCCCCTACCTCACGACAGACTGCGGTTGCCCCTTCTTTGTAGTACAAGACTAGAGCACTCATAGCTGCGAACAATCACTGATGTGGCAGATCTGCGAACAGTTTGATATCTGAAGCAACGCTGTCGACGATATTTTCCACGGAGTAAGTGCAAGATGGCAGCTTTCGCCTCAACTGGTTTATAGGGAGGTAGACTTGCCTGGTATTTCCTATCTTCTCTCCTCTCTTGTTCTTGTGGGTCCACTGGTAACGCAAAGCCAAAAAGACGGAAGTAGGACTCGAACGCAGCGGCTAAAATATTTAAAACAGCCTGTCTATGGGTCCCTTATGCGACTCCGTCCTAACAGCGTGTATCTGGCTCGGGGCTCATATCATTGAGAATAGCAGAAAAATGACTGCAGCCTGACTGGCTGTGTTTACTTCTTGCTTATTTAGTTGGTTCAAGATGGAAGAAAACCACGACTTGAGCCCTTCTCTTCTACTTGTTCTCTGAGCATTCCGCTCACAAGTGACTAGAACTAACCTCAATTGCGAAAGAGGGGGCCTGAATTCACGATACAGTTGTTAGAAAGTTCACCCAAATTATTCTTGACTAGTGTTCACTCAAACTTTGTCTTTTCTGTCGTGTGTTCTCAAACGCGGCCATCATTTCTCTCCATACGTGTAAATTTGGTATGGCAGTTGGTGCGTGTTTCGGTGATACAGCTCAGAAGCTACAGAACGGCGAACACCAAACATTCACTTTTGCTCCGATTCAGTATCTCATAATTTGTTTCAGTGTAAAATACGCTCTGCTCCGAATGCTATTTTTTTAAATTAATGTTAGCCATTACGGACGACTTACCGTAAAATGAATAAATGAATTTTTGGTGCCGCACGAAATGCAGCAAAAAGGGCACCAGATTATGCGCTTGTTGCCGTATGATATTTATATATTCGAAGGAAGATATTTTTATGTAGAATTCCCATAACTATACGATATAATTTAGCGTTTGCCGATAGGCTGGTGCCTTCGAGCATGGTTTTTCCCAACCTTGTACAACTCAAATATCGAACGTAGTCAAGGCTTTTGCCATTCGACTTTTCTGCTTAACTAGTTCCCATCACAGCTGGCGTACGGGTTGGCATCCTTAAAGGCCGTTTTGTGTCCATATAAACTGAACTTTATTGCTCTTACTCTCTGCTCTGTGTAATTGCAGAGGTAGTCAGCACGCGAGTTATGAAAAATACCAACTGATGGCCCATCTGATTTAATGCGTTCTGCACTCACTGCCTCATACTCGCCATCAATTCCCTGTTGTTGACTGTAGTCATTTGATATTGACGACTTCAGAGTATTCGTTGTTACTGAACAGATTGCGCATATCATAGTCCTTTTTAACTTTGAGTCTTGACTATCACACTGCCTAAGTATTCGGTCATGCAAGGCCCTCAGGCCACCTATATAGGACGCAAAGGATTGAAAATTGAAGAAGACCCAATCGACTGTGGCCCAAACTTTGAAGATTATTCTCTCTCGGAAGCCCGAGCTTCTTCGTAGCACAGCAAGTAAGGTGCCAGTGTCATGCTTAAACGTTACCTAACACGACACTTTAGAAAGTTGCGACAGGAGAATTAAACAACTCCTTCTCAGCTGGAAAATATCAACGCACAAAATAGTGGGCAAACATGAAGAAAACTTCAGGCATACCATAATGATTCTTTTGGTTTTCTAGACACAGAAAGCTATAAACGCAAAAGGTTTATCTAGTTGGTTTCCATTCCTATCATTCTATAGCATAATTAGGAGAAGTAAACAATATCTGGAGAACCAGCTCATGCCATTTGTAGAGTCTAATAAAAAAGTTAGAATTTAAAAAAAAATATATTTTTAAAGAAATGTGTCAAAATCTATGCTGTTTCAAGGCGCAGATGAAGGTGCTAGATAGAGTGGTTTGGGTTTTATTACCCGGCTTGTTTCAGAGTAACTTTTAGAATATTTTGTTTAAGTGAGCAGGCATTGTTTTTCATTTTTATTCATACAAAACTGCCATAGGAATAAGAGGGCAAGTGTAGGTGGGTCTTACAGCAAGCTCCTTCAAGCAGTGTAAGTAGCAGCAATTAATAGAGAACAAAAAGTATTGTATTCTGCAATGCAGCTGTGGCGCGTTGACGATTTTGCAAGGACAGAAAATGTCTATTGCTAAGGCCTCTGTTAAGCTCATCGAAACCACGTGGCTTAAGGTGGTGATGACTATGACATGATTAACTTGAGTTGCATATGAGAAGAGCTAAAATCTGTATAGATATTTAATCATCCGTTAAAGGTACGTGTAATCACGCCATCTGCAAACGCAAACAGTTGTAAAATAAAATGAATGAATAATTTAAATATGGTATGAAATCCTAAAAAAAATTTTTTGGAAAGCAATTGAGAAACTTGCATTGCTTCTAGAATCAACTGAAAAAGCGAAACTGCACTTTCTCTTCCCCGATCATTTCAGGGTCTCTGACTGATGGACTGTAAAATTAGGATAAATCAGGAGTGAATACGAACGTAGTTACAGTTTTTGTTGGTTTTAAGGAAGGATGGTGGAGACTATGGTTGCATCTAAATAACGCTTGCAAACTACAGATTATTGCATGAGGTACATATGTCTATAAGCATTCGGTCAGAAGTTCATATCCTAGGTCCGACGAATAAATGACAGTATGAAGAGGAGCTACCAAAACGTACAGATGATAAACACTTAGTCCGAAATCTTGTTGGCTTTTTATCCGGTATCTTACTCTACACATAACTGGTGGCCAATGACGTATACCACGATATCTGTGGTATCAGAAACGCCTAGTTCGACACTAATGGGTCTCAAGCGAGATCCGGTCACCAAAATGGATCGCCTTGAACATGTGCTTTAACTGCAAAGATCTTTATCGGAAAATTCAGTGTTATGGCTAACGTTTCCTGAGATCGATGAATGACTTTAGTTCCCTTGGAAGTTAAATCTGAAAGCTCGTGTCCGTTGACGATAATTTTTTTCCAAATTAAGCAAGTGGGTACGACATGTGGGTTGCACATATATAATGTCAATGGGATCACAGAATATTTAATTCAACATTCTATTCGCACCTATTACTAACTGTCATGGCAGCCGTCTGTGGCAATATTATTATTGAACTACACTCATCCTTAACTGGGAAATAATTATAGACTTTTTGGACGCGGTAATGCAAACGGTGACATTTGTCTTTAGAAGGCGTCGCAAGAAGCTCAATTATATGATGGTTTGTAAAACGCTGACAAACGTAAAACAAATAGTTTGCAAGACTTAAGAATTGAGCACTAGTTTGAGAAATAAGTTGTTGTTATTTCCTCGATAAAAACTTCAGAACAAGGCAAAATGCTAGCAAAAAATAACCTCTCGTTGCCGGGTGAAATAGCGCACTGTTTCGTCCGCCCCTCCGGCTGAACAAAGATTCTGAAAATAAATGGACAACTATTAATTAGCACCCCTTTCAAGCGTTGAAATCGTGTGATCTAAACATAGATCAAATAATGGAGATGGTCTAAAAAGTCTATCAATATGAACATGTTATATTACAGTGGGCAACCTAAACAGGAAATGGAAAAAAAAATTACCGTCTATATGACTGCTCATCCAAATGAATAAGGCTTTAGTAAAAAAATAATTACGAAACCAGCATAGACTTTTCACAAACCAGTGCACTGAGTTGGCGCCCGCCTACATCGCTCTCTGTCGCCATCTACGCAGAACTAAAACTGGTGATTGATGAGTCTCCCCCTTCCTCTCCCCTCCTCCTTCTTCTCTACCCCTCACCCACTCCTCTCCCCACCCTACTCTTCGCCTTGCCCTACACCCCATCCCCTCTAACAGTTGATTGGTTCCTGCCCCCTATAACTTTTGCTCACTTTTCGTTGACCGTTTATCTCTAGCAATGGGCTCTTGCAAGAGCCCAAAAGCTCAGATGAATAAAGTTACGATTCCGGTGAACGCTCTGACTTCTTCTAGGTGAATCTCTTGCCAAGTGATATCATGGTTTACTTCGATGTCACATCCTTTTTTTCTTCTATCCCTCAGGATCTGGCAATTGAGACCGTCGAATTACTTCTACGAAACAAATATGATGAGACGGAGAATCACCTTGGACACGCGCAAATCCTACAGCTCCTGAAGTTCTGTCTCAGGACGTACTTCACGTTTGACGGAACGATCTACGAGCAAGTGAAGTGGACACCGATGGGTTCACCGATTTCGGGACTCATAGATGAGGTGGTCCTGCAGCGGCTGCAGTCACTGTTTTTCCAACACCACAGACCGTAATTCTGGGCTCGGTTTGTGGATGACACCTTCGTCGTCACCGAACAGGATCACGTGCTCACGTTTAAGGAACGTGTCAACAGCGTCTTCCCAGACATCGACGTCTACAGGGTCGTCTACAGGATCTGGTGCAGTTGCGTTCAAAGCAACTATGTCTGAGAAACTGGCAGACTTCTCAGGACGCGAATTGCCGAACACGCGGCAGCAGTGCGGCGAAATGACGCCAATTCTCAAGTTGCAGCTCATTTGACAAGACCCGGACATACGTTTAAATTTGATGAGGCCGAAATTCTCACAAGAGGCGACAATTGGGTGAGCCGAGAAATATTTGAGTCATGGTTCACGGGCCCCCAATCCATCAACAAGTGCAACGATTTGCCCAATCCATATTAAATCCTGAGATTCAATTTGGCCAAAGCAAGCCGTCACTTGAGGAACGGGCAGGCCACCGCCTCATCGTACGCCAACACCGGGGATCCAGAGGGCCGAGCAATCATCACGCCCAAGCTCACCGCCCGTGATGAAAATTTAAAAGGTCAGGGCCCGCGTGCCGTCCAACAAGCAATCCACGCACAAGAAGGCAAGTAACGTTAATTGTCGCTGTTTGCTTGCAGTAATGACTGTGTCCTATAAATACTACAAACTTCTGTGCATGCATAACCTGTTTCTGCTACTCATGTCTCTGATGACGAATCCGCGACGGCTATCGAAACGTCAAGCAAATAAAAATATTGTCCCAGCGATAGAGTCTTCTTCTCAATTGCTTCCTGGGACACGGATGTTTGCATTTATTAGTAAACTTTGATGCTTTTTATTATATTATTTAATCAAATGGTGTGTAGAGTGTGCTGCAATCTATAAAATAATACAGTTATCCATTGAGAACTCGTGGCTCAGGCCACCTGACTAAACAAGAGTTGCAAAATTAACAATAAAATGATCTTTTCATTAAAATAACGTAAGTCATAAAGCATTCTTTGTATGGGACGCAATGGTAAAACCATGCATTCATTTCAGAACCAGCCATAAATCACAAACTTAAGCTTACCTTCGATCAATCCATTCGTCATCACTATTCGGTTCGCTGCAAAAAATGTAGAGGGTAAATCAGAAGGGTATTATAAAATTTTCAGCGTTTTTTCGGTTTTCTCGGAGTATGTCACAGATTACGGTTGCATCAATAGAACACCTGAAAACGTTCTATTATTGCATGAGTATGAAAGCAAGCATTCTGTCAGAAGTTCTGATCCCAACTCCAAAGTAAAATTGACTATGGGAAGAGCAGCTCGTTAATCGTGCAGGTGATCCGCATTTAATCTGATATCCTAGATTGATTTCTATTAACTGCCTGACTATGCCCGTAAGTCATGACCAATGGAGTATACCTCTAAATATGCTGTATCAGAAGATCCTAGTTGGGCATCAATCAAGCAAGATCCGGTCTGCGAAAGGGGCCGCCCGGAACATGTCTTTCAATCGCATGATGCAAAGCAGGCCGGTACTAATCATATAGTTCAGGTGTGACGTTGAAATCTTGAATTGCAGGTCAAACTGATTGGACAAATGAGGTGTGGTGCAATATGAACCTGTTTTCGTCTAGCAGCGCTGAGAAGCTTCGGCGAACGCGTTTTCCTGCTTCCCATACATTTTAGTAGTTTGTCGTAGCCATAACTCCTTAATCAGCCATGAAGGAGCAGCGCTTGCGTAGCTAACTATGAAGTCGACACAAATGAACACTGTTTATAAGGCAGAGATAGGTCTCCCTTTAAGTGGGTTAATGAATCGATCTAGAAAATTGGTGGTTTAAACACACATACCCCTTGCTCTTTGGTGCTCCAACTTTAATCTGCCTAAAAAGTAAGTGGACAGAAGATGGAAGTAGTTGATAACAACTTGGGTTCAGAAAAATTAACACGCACAAAACTGTGGTGAAATTGCCGCTATATCTTACCTTTCGGTATCTTCTATGACGTGGTTCAGACTGTATTCAGATAATTAGCCAGACAAAACAAATGTGAAACACATTCAGCCTACGTTCTTCTCTCTATTTCATTTCGCTAAATAGGTTTTGTCATTTTTATTGTACCACGAGGAAAGGGGATACTGATGAAGTTGTCATTTGTTAACGAGTGTAGTTTACCCAGGTAGTCAAAAAGGAGGTTTGTTTAAAAATCGGCATCTTGACTTGACTGAAGTATCTGGGAATAGTTGTTAAGTATTTTTATAATGACAACTTAGGTACCTTTTTAAAACTGAATCTAATGTTCGAATTTCGGCTAATAATTTATGCGCTTGAAAATCACTGGGTGGAGTAGCTTACCCTTTCGTCTGCACCTGCGGCTGAGTGGGAATTCTGAAAAAAATAGTTGTTAGTTTTGCATTGAAATCGCGATTTGACAATGTCAAGTTAATCAATTGGATAGGATCATCTAATAAAGGAAACCCCTTTTACTATAACAGACAGCAGAAGGAAGAAACTCATTTCATAGTTTACTTACGCACTTAAAGGAAGTCTACTCCAATCCGATAGGCTTCAACACATACAGTGCAAGGACTAAGCTAAGAATACAGTTTATAGTCAAGCAATACATTCAAATTGCAGATTATTTTACAGTTAACGATCAAAAAGAGAAATTCTGGACATCACAGACTGCCGCGAGCTTTCTACTTTCTCCCAGACCTAATACGCGACTTGGGTGTTAAGCCTCTACACCAGCTCCTTTTGGCTTAATCTGATAACGATTATGAATATTCGGCCCATCAGTTACTGTCCTGACAATGCATAATATTCAAAAGACACGACTAGCATTAACTAAAAACCCAGATAGGTGTGTTTTTTCTATCTTATGGCGCTGCGTGACACAATTCTGAGGGTTTCGGCTCATCAATTCGTCCCCAGTTTTTTTCCATGTAAGCTTTCAATCCGACTCACATCCGGATTGTACATATCCTGGAACTAGCAGGCCAGAGTCGTAGGCATATTGTTGCCTTTTCGAACACGGACATTTAACGTCCAACTGAGAAAACGTGCATAGCATCAGTAATACCAGATTTTGCTTCAAACGCTGCCTCGGATTAATGGTCTAACCCATTATTAGGGACAACGGCCTTAATGAAACTACACTTATGAAGACGATTTAATTCCTTTTATTAATACACTCTTCTTCAGCGAAGGTATAATTAGGACTAGCTTCTAAATTTGAACAAATCGACCTCCCCAGGCACAGATGCAGTCCTGGTCAAGCTTTTGAAGGAGCTTGCTGCCGAAATGGCCAAGTCACTAGCCTTAATCTTCCAGGCGTTATTTGTTACGGGTCGCCTACCCTTTGATTGGAAGACAGCAACGATCACTCTGCCTTTCAAGGGTGGGAGCATAGTGTCCGAAAATACTTACAGGCCAGTGAGTCTTACCTCCATTTGGTGCAAGGCCATGGAAAAAATGATTAAAAAGACGTTGATGCAGTTCCTCGAGCAGAATCACCTCCCTTGCAATGCCCAACGCGGCTTTTGCAGTGATAGGTCCTGTCTTACGGGCCTGCTCTTTTCACTTGATCGCAGGACCAAAATACGAGACGAGGGCAAAATGATGCATGCCATCTACATTGACTTCAGAAAAGCATTCAACAGCGTCATTCAGCAAAGCCTCCTGCATAAACTGCGCAGCGCAGGCGTTTGCGGGGCCTTTTACTGATGGATCCAAAACTTTTGGACAGGATGGTTCCAAAGAGTACAAGTCAAACGCTAGCAGTCCTCTGGGGTACCTGTTGAGAATGACGTCCCACAGGGCTCAGTTTTAGGCCCCACAATATTCCTTGTTTTCGTCAACGCCTGTGTCAGGAACCTAGACTGTGATGTCCCCTTTTTCGCTGACAATATTAAGCTATGGAAAGCTGTCCAAAATACGCCAGACGAAAACCATCTGCAAGCTAACTTGAACAGATTGGAGGACTGGTCAAAGCATTGGCTTATGCCTTTTAATGTTAGTAGATGCAACATTCTTCAAATCGGCAGTCGTAGAGCATCTAGCTCGAAGGTCTATTCCTAAAACGCTAAACCGCTGTAACAAGTTGAGAGTCAGGAGGACATGGGTGTGTAGATTACTTCTTTAATCAAACCAACGCTGAACTGTAAGAAAGCGGCGAAGTCGGCCGCATCCGAATTTCCCTAAACGAACATGGAGCCTGTGAAAGATTATACCGTTTAGGAGAAGTTTTGAGGGCTATGGAAGATTCTTCTGCGGTATAATATACAGACTAGAAGGAGGTAAAATGTTGTTACAATATACTTTATTACGGGCTCTTCCAATAAGCAAATATCAGATCAAAAGGTAGTCACAGCAAGTTAAGGAGACCTGCACTCCGGTAGTGTCGAATCCCTTTCCGTGGTCCCCGGATAAAGTCCCCGTTGGCCGTGCACAGAGCGTTACTAGTCCGGATGTCCCAGCAGACATTCCCATTTTGCGGGGCCAATCACAGAATTCTGAATTATCGGAGGATAACTAGAAGCCCGCGATCGATCAACCCTTTGAGGATTCTGAGTGGTTGGAGGATAACTGAAAACCCCCACTCAATAGCAGCGGCCCTGACAAGGGCAACTGCATCATAATACAGGGACTACCCGAGTCCTCTGCCGAAACAACCAGCGAAAGAAGCGAGGCTGACAAAGGGTTATTCCAAGAGCTCCTAAAGAGCTGTTGTAATCATCTAAGGAGATCTTTTATCAAAAGATATTTCGTCTTGGAATTCGCCTAAACTCAACTCATCAGACTAGACCACGACCACTAAAGATCGTCCTAACCAGCGAGACAGAAGCAAAACTTCTACTTTCAAGACGTTTTCGATCGAAGTACTCTAGAAAGGATGTATTTTTTCAGCCGGATTACTCTCCTGCTGACAGGCTGAAACGCCGCATGCTAGTTCTAGAATTGAGGGAACGCAGAATCGAAGGAGAACCGAATCTCGTGATCTTCAAGGACCAGATAGTCGAAAGAAATGCTGTCACTCATGGACCAAACCGATTCGCATGACCGCGCAGCTACTCCAGTAGCCTGCGTCGGGGCTCAGATGGACCACGCAAGAATTCAAAATTGACATTTATGTTTACCAATGCGCAAAGCTTACTTTCAAAAATGGACAAACTACGGATCAACGTATCCGACCTCCTTCCCGATGTTATTTCGATAGCAGAAACATGGTTGTCAGACCAGATTGACAATCGCGAGATTGGAATCCCCGGCTTTCAACTGTTCCGAAAAGATAGAGACAACCAAAGAGGTGGAGGCGTAGCAACCTCGTGAAGAACGGTTTGTATGTTTCTGAAAAATGGTGAATCTGTCTTGTCCAGAAGTGGTAGGTTGACTGTAAGAGCAGCGGCTTCCCAAAGCCTTGATATCTTAACTGTCTACCGACCACCGAGGAACGATCTTGAGGCGGATGCCCTAGTGCTGGATGAGCTTAAAGCCCTTGCTACGCGATCAAATACCCCTATTGTTGGGGGATTCAATGCGCCTCCCATCAAATGGAGCTCCTCTTCAGCTGATTGCCCTGAATCGGCATTTGACCACCAGCTCCTAAATATAACTCAATCCCTGCTTTTCACCCAGAACGTCACATTTCCCACAAGAATTCGTGAGGGCCAGTGGATGAACTGCCTTGAAATTGTGCTCACTAAGTCGCTTGTCTTTGCCTGCCCAACCACAAGACCTCTGTCCTAATATGTGGCGTGGTGATTTCGAGCAAACGAAACCTGATCTCTGTTTCATAGACTGGGCAGCCACACTCTCCGACAACGTTGAAGAAGCTTGGGAACAGTTGAAAGGGATAGTCCATTACCTCATTTCTAGCCACTGCCCTATCACTCGCCGAAAACTTACGAACAGGCCTCGCTGGCTGAATCCATCCTTAAAAACCGAAGTTAACAAGAAGAGAAAACTGTGGATAAAGTACCAAATTGATAGGTTACCTGAATCTCTAAATAGGTACAAAATTCAGAGGAACCGGGTCAAACGTCTTATTGTCAGAGCTCGACAGCAGTTCGAAGAGGATCTGTTAAACCGAGTCATGATTAACCCCAAAGTCCCGTACAGTTACATAAGACAGAGCACGCGGAACAGGGAACCTATCCCTCTACTGTGAACTGCCGAAGGTGTCCAAATCTCAGAGGACAAGGATAAAGTTGACCATCTCTCTCAGTTCTTCCGATCCGTCGAGACGACTGAACCCGGTTTCTATCCAACACTTATGAAGATGATTCGATCCCATCTATTGATACAGTCCTCTTCACCGAAGACGTAATTAGGAATGAGCTTCGTAATTTGAAAGAATCGACATCCACAGGCCCCGATGCAATCCCGGCCAAGCTGTTGAAGGAGCTGGCTTTTGAAATGGCCAAGCCGCTTGCCCAACTCTTCCAGACGTCACTAGTTACGTGCTGCCTACCATCTGATTGGAAGACAGTGACGATCATCCCACTTTTCAAGAATGGAAGCCGAGCGTCCGCAAATAATTACAGGCCGGTGAGCCTTCGCTCCATTTGTTACAAAACCATGGAAAAAATCATCAAGAAGGCGTTGATGAAATTCCTCGAGCAGAATCACCTCCTTTCCGATGCCCAACACGGTTTTCGCAGTTGTAGGTCCTGTCTTACCAATCTACTATTCTCACTTGATAGCTGGACCAAAGCAGGGGACGAGGGCAAAACGGTGCATGCGATCTACATTGACGTCAAAAAGGCGTTCGATACCGTCCCTCATCAACGCCTGCTGCTTGAGCTGCGCAGCGAAGGCGTTCGTGGGAACCTCCCCCTGTGGATCCAAAACTTTTTGACAGGACGGTCAAAAAGAGTTTAAGTCGGTCGCCAGCAGTCCTCGGGTTAACCTGTGGTGAGTGGCGTCCCACAGGGCTCAGTTTTAGGTCCCGTATTGTTCCTCGTTTTCATCAACGACTGTGTCAGGGATCTAGACTGTGAAGTCACCTTGTTCGCCGATGACATCAAATTATGGAAAGTCGTCCAAAATACGGCAGACGAAAACCATCTACAAGCCAACTTGAACAGATTGGAGGACTGGTCAAAGCTTTGGATAATGCCTTTTGATGTTATTGAATGTAACTTTCTTCAAATCGGCAGTTGTAGAGCATCCTGCACGAAAGTCTATTCTTTAAATTGTACACCGCTGTAACAAGTTGAGAGTCAGAAGGACTTGGCTGTTTGGCTAACTTCTTCACTTAAACCAATGCTGAACTGTACGAAGGTGGCGAAGTTGGCCAGATCTATTTTACAGCTGATTAGACGAGCCTTTATGGGGGTTGAAAAAGGCAGCTTTTCCAAAATCTTCGGAAGCTTCATTCGGCTGCACCTGGAGTTCGCTATACAGGCATGGAGACCATGGACTGTCAAAGATTGTACTGTCTTAGAGAAGGTCCAGAGGCGAGCTACGAAGGTGGTCAAAGGTCTAGGAACATTGCCCTATGAAAGTAGACTGTCCATTCTCGACCTATTTCTCCTTTCCTACAGACAACTCCGAGGGGACCTCATAGTAACCTTCCGTATTATGAATAACCTGCATTGTTGTTTCGTTCCTGGTGATTTCTTTGCCCAGGTTAACATGCCAACTTTGCGCGGGCATTCCCTTAAACTACGCCCGGGCAAAGCGAGGATCGACGGAAGAAAAGTTTTCTTTATCAACAGAGTAGTTGTAGCGTGGAACGCTCTTCCAGAAGAGATAGTCCTCTCCACTTGTGTCAATGCATTTAGGAGTAGGCTGGACATGTATCAAGCGCAAACGCAATGGTGGTACAAATTCCTTCATCAGATTACAATGAATCACTTTACAATGAATCACATAGTTTATAACATACACTGCATACAATTATACTACTCGCGATTAGCAAGTAGCCGTATATTTTTCTGTCATATTTTTGTGAAGATTGTCGTCCCGGAACATGTAACTGTCGTAAATTTTGCATTTTTCTTTGAATTAACTTATTTCCTATCATCTTGTTACCAACAGGTAGTTCAAAGGCATTCGCCTATCTTTCCTTCAATAAACTGATACTGCTACTGAAACAGAGCTGATACTGATGATTTTATGTTGCTTTTTATGTGAGTTTTGGGCGATGTCGTCAGAAATTAGTCTCCTAAGGACAGATTTTTTCAAAATTTAAGTGAAATTAAGCGTTTTTAACTGAAACTGTTGAGTGAAACGTGGGATGTGCAAAGACTCAGACAGTATGAACTGATAAAGTGTTGAGGTTTCTGTTTGTAGTCTCCAGCTTTGCTGCTCTAAAGACATGTCTTCATGTAACTGCTTAAGTCGGGGTGGTCCTCCACTCAAATACAGCCACCCCAATACTGCCAAGGTCAAGAAAGATTTACTGCTATAATTTTTAAAAAGAAAATTTGGCAGCCACACTACTACCTCAAACTTCCCCTTGAACATAAGTCGTTCTGCGGGAGCTTCAACAAATTCATTCGTGAACATGATAGATAGTGAATTGGACGCGTTTATTTCCTGCCTGTGACCACAATCATTCGTATTTTCCGAATGGGACATCAAAAAGATGAAATAATATCATAGAAAACAAATATTATAAGCTTTAAATGCATGAAGGAACTCTGTTTTTGTATTTTCATTATTTTTATTATGGGGCTGAAGGAACTTTCATCTCCGGCTGATTAATTTATAAAATTGTGCTTAGCACAGGAGTGATGCGATCAAGAAAGGACCTTGTGGGTGTCAAAAGCTATCGTGCGCTCTTCACTTTCATCAAAAATAAATGCGCTAACTAGAAAATAATCCCTCAGACTTTTTAGACTGTGACTGCTAAAAGTTGTGAATATTGAAACTTTAATCCACTAGTCAATTTTGAATAAACGCAACGAGGCAACACATAATTCAACTAAAAACCTCAAACACATGGATTTCTGCGATTTTATGCAACTGCCTAACGCACCTACAAGTGTGTGGCTCATTACTGCGTCCCAAGTGTTCGGCATGGGCCTTTGACTCGATGAACATCACCCCGTGTGACTGTAGATATCCAGGAACTAATGGGCAATGGTCATGAAATGAATTTTTAGTTTTTCAAACATGGCATTTCACTTCCGGCTGAGAAGACGCGGATACGATAGCTGAAACAAGCATTTTATTCGCATGACTTTTTGGATTCGTCCTTGAACCTATCATCAGACAAAATATCAGATATTGTTGCTTCATAAACAGCGAGTTGCAGTATTTATACTATGCAGTCTCCATGCTAACGCATACCAATGACAACTAACGGTGCCCCCTCTCTCATTAACGGTTGCTGCCCTCCTGTGAGATAGTTGATTGATGACCGGCATTCGAATCGTTCAGTGCTTAACCTTCATCCAACCTGGTGAGTGTTGCTGTGATGATTGCTGGGTCACCTGCCCCGTCTGTATTGGCGTTTGAAAAGGCGTTTGCAAGCGCACTTCCTGTATAGCTAAGTGTTTTGGCCAAACTAAGTCAGCATCGAATATGTGTTGAAAAGCCTGAGGGCCGCAACTAAAACAACTCGGCGCTCAGTCAACCGCCAACTCTCGCGGGAATTTGCGACTTTCTCGACCTGAATTTTGTCGAATGAGCTGCGAATATAGTGTTTGTATCACATTCCGCACTACTGTGGAACATTCGGCCATTCGCATTCAGAGCAGGCTTTCCGCTTCTTCCACCTTTATTCTTTGACCATAATTGCGCTGAATTTCATAAATGACTCAAGACATTTTGTTGTTGCAGTCGTTTCTTGAGTCTAATGTTTGCCACTGTGCTGTGTGCAATTTAAATTCCTAGTGGTGTGAGAAGGTGGCTGACGGCCTCCAAGACATTCTTGACGTATGAGACCGCCTGCCCTTATATGAGGTTGGTGCTATTTTCTCGCTCTCTACTTTAGTGCATGCACCGGCTGATGAAGTTGAACGGATAGCCATTTTCTCTGAACATCTGCTCAACATATTAAAACTCGGCAACCTAGTCTTCCTGTGAATTATTTTTCGCTGTCCTAAAAAACTTTTTCCTTAAGGTTATTAAAATCTTTGTGACAGAAGAAGACGGTGATCGCATCGATCTCATCCACTTATCCTGACCATTTTCTCGAACTGACCGTATTTTCTTATATCACATCAGACTATCGAGTACTAGGTTTACCTAGTCAGTAGTAAATATCTCAATCATGTGATGATCATTTTCCTTTGAGTGACTATGGACTGGTTTTAAAAAACGACAATTCTGATAAAAATTATAACGGAAACAAATCAACAATAACTGAATTGGTGTAGAAACTGGCAAGGAATGGTGAAACTGGGTGTCTTCAATACTGACATTTACATTTAGGGAATCTAACACGTGCACGTCCTGATAACGATGTGAAGATTATCTTCCCGGAACATGTGACTGTCGTAAATTCTAAATTTTTCTTTGTATCAACTTATTTCCTATCATCCTGTTACCAACAGGGAGTTCAAAGGCTTTCGCCTATCTTTCCCTCAATAAACTGATACTGATACTGATACTGATAAACTCCTAGTTCTGTGTATGTTTACGTTGCAGTTTTACGGCAGTCCAAAGGCACAACTAGCGAGTGGGCTGATCACTCTGAGCGGTATGGCTATAACTGTTTTTGGCAGTTCGTCTTCCCTTTTTCCGGAACATTCCATTTTGTAGCAGTTCCATCCGAACTTAGTAAATGACCAGCAAAATACTAACCGGGACGGCGAAGGAGGTTGTAGACATAACTTTTCAAGATTCTACAAACTCAGTGCCAGTTTAACTCGCCTGCTGCAAACTCTGAACCAAGGGGTGTCCGTTCAACTGTCATCCATATGACTGCTGCCCTTTATTCATCCTTTCTTTGAAATATATTCCCGTGGATAAGAGTACTGACAATCGGAAAATACGTAATTGATACGTAGTCATTTTTAAATGAATTTAGTTTTTGCGGCGGCTGAAAAGGGACTCGTTCAAAAGCCGGCATCCTGACTGGACTAAAATAGCTGCACACTAAACTGCACAATAATTATGACTACCACCGTACACCAGCAATCCTTTTTAATCGAAGTTAACTTTTCTAATTTCGACTTAACGTTTATCAGATTGCATATCTCGTGTATACTTAGCGAGCCTGGCCGAATATGTTGCCAGGATATACTATTCTTTAGTCCATCTTAAAGCTAGACGTTATCGATTCTTTCTATCAGGCTTATGAACCTTGGACAAAGAATCAAGCCCAGGGATTTTCGAGAGTGAAACAGAGAAAATGCAGCATTTGTCGGGAAAATACGTTGCAGTTAATTTCTTGAAGTAAAATCTATGCGAAACCGATATTTTTGCACCAAGTAACCCTATGTTAATGAGAGGAATAGCCTATGTTTTCGTTTGCACCTGCAGTGGATCAAGAAGTATGAAAATAAACTGAAAATTCACAATAGAATGCACTTTCAATCGTGGAACAGGTAAACAGCAAAACAGCAATTTAAAATGACACCAAGTTATTGTGATGGTCAGAGAAGCCTACTAATGGAAACACATCTTACTATAACGGACCACGGAAATAGGAAATTCCAAAAAAGGTAACTTACGGCCCATGTGATTGTTTGCCTAAGTGAATCAGCCTTCAATGAAAAAAGACGCAATAAGAAGGAAAGCAGCATAAGGCTTTCACCACTCAGTTACTGCAAACAAAAAAAGTCATTTTGCGGCCAGGGCGTGGGCACATTCTGGGGGTCACATGCTATCATATCCGTTCTATCAACTTCAAAAATGACGTTCGAACTTGGTGTTAGTCATTGGGGACCAGGTGTTTAAGGCTTGTTCTGCCAGTTTTGAAAGCTGCTGCTGAATATACGCGCAGTATCCACAAAAGACCAGCCGTCAGCTAACAGCGTACAAATACTAGATGATTTACTATACTTACAGCATAGACATTAACCAAAAGCCCAGACACGCGTGCTTTGCCACTGGATGATAGTATAATTTGAATTTTTATATAGGATAACGCAGAAAGTACCCAATTGCGATGCAAATTTAAAAAAAAGCTAAATGGTAGAGCTGCAACATAGAAAAAATGATAAAAAATCAGGTTGCTATTTCAGAAAAAAAAACTGTTAAGGTGACCTCCCTTTAGCGGGTCTCCTGACCACCCTGATGTTGACAGTCAGAAAGATATCGCTAATAAAGCAGTCTATTTTCCCACTGTTATTTGGTGCATACAGTTCGTCGTTTTTTTCAAATATTTGTCAGAAAACCCCTGTTTATATTATGGTCTGTCTAAAAAAACCGCAGTCGATCAAAAGGCTGCATAATTATTCTGGCTTATTTCCAATTAAATGCGGTGCTCTTATATATCTAGATATAGCTTGTAAGTAACATGCACAAATCTGCCTTCGAGGGGTAGGAAATTCGCTCTCCTTTAAATTTTACATCCGAAACGAATGATTTACAAGTCTATACTTGAGAAATTATTTGAAAAGCCTGAATTTTTCACCAACATAGCATCGTATTTGTACCTTTTGTAACGATTATCACGAGGACTGCAACATCGTGTCCATCGATTTTAAAATTTTTGCAGACAAATGTGTTGTCTTCTTATTGACGTAAAAGAATGTGTTTATTTCCTTACATGGATCGTATACAGGTTGCAGACTGTCAACTCTAGATTTAAATATAACGATAGAGCTGGCTCACAATTACGTGGAAATTAAAACACCTTTTAAAAACCTTAATACACTCTCTCTTCGAGCATACTGTTTAAAGAGGTTATCTTCAAGCAAAAGATAAAAAGAAATATTTTTTATTTTCATGTCTTCTACGAAACATATTTGAATATATGGGGTGTTGAAACTCAATGCAATTTGCGTAATTATTAGGCTATTGTATCTTACTAACTGCGAATATTATAGGCATTTTCCATTGCAGATTTAACCAACTGTATATGACAGCAAAATATGCAATAATGTTTCGCTAGCTGACGATTTTCCCAGATGACATGCGTCTGCTGAAATATCAGAAAAAATGATGTATTTGTTTCGATCTATGAAAAGGAGGAAAAGTCACCCCTGAAGAGCTACCGAAAAGGTGGTTTCGTATTAGCGTTACCAAATAATTTAGCAACTAAAACAAAATTCAGTGCACACTCCTTTATAGCTTTTGGATAAGCATGTCACCAGTGGAGTACTCTGCGAGGCTTTACGTTGTTAGGTTTTCCTCAAGCAGTGACTGGTTAAACATGTTGCTAAAAGGTACTCGTCAAAACTCGTTTGGTAGGCAAACCAAGCTAACGAGCACTGGACAATGAATTAATCTCATGAAACTCTTTTATAGACATTAAAAAAAATGCAAACTTTTTTCAAACCTTCTACCTTGTGTCGTCGGGTAGAACGGCCCACCGTTTCGCTTGCATCTGCGGTTGATAGGAAACTCTAACAATATATGGGAAATAGACTCCATTTTCAATCGTTAAATGTCTTCGCATTTTAATCACAAATATCAGTTTGTCTAATATTTGAAATAATTGTTTATTTTTACAATAATTAACCATGAAACTAGTGACCTCCAATTATTTTGCGGTTGAGAACTTACTGCTATCAAAGAAGACTACTATGTGCCTCATATATAATCATACCCCTTTCAATGCATTCAAATTTAATGCGTAAACTTCGAGTAGATTATTCGGCACAAAGTTTTTTTAGGTTAGACCTCATAGGCTATGCGAATATTTTAGCCGATGTTCATTAGCTACTGCACAAATTACCAACTGTTGTGTGAAAATACTAGATTAATATAGGAGAGATGGACATGGCTCATAACTCTCTTATTATTAAATCACAATTTTGTTCCATCGCCTGTACAGAAATTTGGACATGCTGAGTTCATTGGGACTGGGGAGGTGGGAGTAGAGAAGACCGTACCTAATGGTCATGGATCGAGTATGCAGAGTGAAAAACTGACACTAGGAAATGGGGCGGCATGTGATCCTCGTCTGACGTCGGCGTAGGCCACAGAAGAGAGAACGCTTGTATTAGCGTCTTCGGACAACATAATAGTGAATTGGCTGGCAGAATAGCCACTGTCTCAGCTGTTACTAGAATCCGTTGACGTAAGCCCTTAGAGAACTTGGTTCTTGTCTGGTAAACAACGCGAAAGGCTTTTTGGGATCGACTTGGTGATTCATATCGAGTAGGTGTGCGCGAATAGACCTCGAAATAGAAATATTTTCACCCTTAGTACATAAGTGAACTCCGATCTGGTCCAGAATTCACCAACCCTGGTAGTTTCATCTAGCGATGACTGGACACTAGCTTATTTTTCTTAAGGACGAAACAATTATGGCACTCGCTAACTTTAAGTAACTAATGTATTACCGGCAAACGTAAGGACTACGAGATACGCGTATTTCTGGCTGACTTTTACCTTTAAATGGCTAGGCACCCTCTTTCCTAGGCGCTTTGTTGTTCTACCAATGTAGCAGGCGTATTAAGGCAACCAAAATGGTTTATCATACATATTGAAGAGCGAAAAGGAAGTGTGCAGTGTTTAGGTCGCAATTTGTTTCTCAGTATGAATCAAGGCGTGAGAAAGAAACACGCGACTGGGAAGCTAGCCCATCATTTTTTTGAAAGTAGACCTTTCCCACTAGTATTTCAATCTCACGTTAATATCGCTTCCTTCAAAAAGTCTAAATTAAAAAACTACTACGTAGTTCAATTGAGCCACGAGGGCACGCCGAGAGCCGTGGATCACGTATGTGCCTCAAGCTGAGAGGGTAAATCGACCCAAGCGAGATTAAATTCACGACTCGTGGCGTGCTTTCGTCACTCAATTGCTAGAACTGTGCAAAAGTCTTCCCCGCGGATGTGGGTTTGAAGCGCACCGATGCCATACACTTTTCACAACTAGTCAATTTAATTATTAAATCTACCTAATTGTACCTATTAGGTAGGTAATGAACATTTCCATTGCAACTGAAAAAAGATCTTATTAGGTGACACTCATTTTCTCAGGAGTATTCGGCGCATAAAGTAAGCCGGTTGTGGTTTCGGACTAATTGGCAGAAACCTGTTGTTTATGTTATGAAAGTTCCGCAATTACAGGCAGGCGAAAAACTTGCATTGCGTGTTATACATTGAAATCAGACTTTTACAATCTGTGGAATAATTCTGATGGTGAGGATAGCCTAAATAGGCAGAACGCGTCTTAGTATAACGGATCCCGAAAATAAGAAATTCAAAATAAACTGATTTACTTCTTTGAATGAAGATCGCCCCAATCTGGCAGACTTGAAGAACAAAAACGTAAAAAATAAGCAAAATCTCAACCTTTGTAACCAGTTATTATCTTCATGTAGCAAACTATTTTCCTGCTAAGAAA
>JAYGXS010000003.1:41177555-41195996 GCA_036362985.1 Ligula intestinalis
CACGCTTGTAAAAGTGTCGGGAGGCATGAATTCTCAAACAAAATAAAAATTGTTTATCTTACTGTGTACTCTGTTATGCGGTTTTTGATCATGGCTGAAAATATTTACGTTCCATAAGACGTATATGTATACGTGAGCCTTGCTTGCTTTATGGTAATCAGAAGAGGGAAGAGTGTTTACTGGGAGGGGTTTAGTGGACACGTGTTGTTTCGGTGATTGCGTTGTTCATCCATCTTCAGAGACTGGTAATGCACGAGCATGGCTGTTTAACCTGCCTTCGTGTATGATCGTCACCTCGGCGCACAAGTTCAACGTCGTCGAAATCGGATACGTTCCCACCTGTGTAGCGTGGAGTGCTACCTCCGACTTAGGGTCCAACTTTCTTACGTCCAACTGATGCTCGTTTCGGGTTTGCTGCTGTTGACCGGCGTATCCGACACTGAGAGTGGTTTCCTGCACGTTTAACGTTCTGAGTAGTTTTGTCGTCCATCCATCTTCAGAGCCTGAACAGTCACTTTTACGTGTCTCTTTATATGCAGCTTTTTTCCGTGTGCGTAGCCTGCCAATATCGGCTGAGCCGCTGGGTATGGCTCGCACCTCACTGTTATTTGTGTTGCCGCGATCGTGCCCCTCCCCTTGACCGCCTGTGGCGTTGCGTATGTCCTCATGTCGTCGTTGTTTCTTTCACACTCATGGTCATTGACAGCCTGTTGTATCGCGTTGAACCCCTTCTCATCGTAGAATGCTTCACCCTTGTACATATTCACCGTAGCGTTAGCGGTTGGTCCCGATATTTTCACGCCGTGACTGTCCCCTGATAAGAGGGTTTGTAAAATCAGATAGGGGTTAGACAAATTGATGTGACCGTTTACTGAACAGTCGGTCGTGTGTGATTGTCGCCTCGAGCCACAATTTCAATGGCGTCAAAGTTGGAGACGTACACAATCTGTGCAGTGTGGATTGCTACCTCCGATTTTGGGTCCAATTTTCTTATAACTAATTGATGCTCATGCATTCGCGTTTGCAGCTTTTGGTTGGTTTCCCCAAGATAGTTGCATGTCCCGCAGCTGCGCCAAAGTCTATAGACAAAGATTTGGCTTCTTCAGATTTTGGGGGAAATAAACTTCTTTTAAGAGCAATTGCACTTTCTAATTCTTAAAAGCTGAATTCTCCTGCTTAGGGATGCGGCCCTTGTTGACAGATCGTGGTAATAAGCCTGTGGACAACTCTTAGTCCTAGAGGCGTGAGGGATTTAGTCCCGATTTCTGAGACCCCTCTCATGTACGGAATGCTGCGTCATGACTTTGGTGGACAACGCTCCTCGGTCCGCGTTCTCGCTGGCATTCGGTTCCGTCTAATGCAGGCTCGTCAATAGCTGTTAGCTCTCAAAGTTCCCAGACAAGCCTCATATCATGCCGTTTATCAATTAGCGTGCTCCAGTGACTTAATATTCGTCGGTATAGCAGGCGTATAAAGCGTCGACATTTTGCCGTCCACTTGGCAGCAGACGATGGCGTCCACTAATGGAAGTCTGCCGTCCACGTTTTCTTTTGTCGTACAGTTTAGATCAGGAAAAATTGAGTTGAATTGTTCTGTGTAGTGGTTTATTCTGCCCTGGTTGGTGAAGACGAAATTGTCGTCAGCGTAGCGTGCCTGACATTCGGGTTCATATTCTTCGCACAGCTATCGCTCCAGTTTTTTTAGTACAATCTTGTCTATCAGACCAAAGATTGTGGACCCCATTAGGGTGCCCTTTATTTGCTCATATGTGATCTTAAATTTTCGAAAATTCTCATTGAAAAATTCGGAAGACGAACCGGCGAACATACGTTTGTTTTCGATAATTATCAGGTCTTATCATTTATATGGCAATTAAGTAAATAAACTATGCGGATTAGTAGAAAAAAATAGTACGGTTTTTAGGGCAGAGAAAAAGGGGGAAATTGGAGTCAAAATCTGATCAGCGTTAGGGGTTACTGGTAGTCGGTCGAGGTGATAAGCTGCTAGCTGTTGGTTTAGTGGCTTTTGACCATGGCGCCACGACGAAGTTCTTTTAGGCGCAGAGGACCGGTCGGCATAGCCTGATGGCAGCCGCTGCTGCTGTAGCCATCAGACGCTGTCCAAGAAATTTTGAATAGTTTGAGGGTACCTTGTAGATAACTCGGTAGGCCTCTTTGGCACTCACGTGATGGTCTGAGTCTACCAGGTGCGCCAGAATGGAACTGTTTATACCCTTTAGTTGGCCTTTTCCTAAATGTGCTAGAATGTGTTCTCGAACTCTCTTGAATAGACACCAGCTCGTGCTACCAATACTTCCTGCCCCACAGGAGCAGGTAAGTGAATATATGCACATAGAGGTATTCTGGGTTGACATTTTGTACTTGATCTCTCTGTATAGGATCTGAGCAGTCGAGAATAGTACATGGGCGTCGGCGGCTGGGAAGGTGGTTGCTACAGTTTGACTCAGGCTTGTCCTCAAATGTGATCCAAAATATTTTGTTTCATCTGATGAAGTTAATTAATATTTAGACGTTGTTACTTTGCATGCAAATTTGCCGGGTCCGCCAAACGACTCTAGATTTTTCACACGATCGCAGTCGGTCTTCGAGTATCATAATCTGATGTCTGTTGGCTGCCTATGTTCCGTGTGCAATTTCAATTCCAAATGATGTGAGAAAGCGGCTGGTGGCCTCTAAGGCGCTCTTAACAAACGAAAACGCTCGTTCCAATTTCGATGCGATGCGTTTTTCTAACTCTTCACGTTCGCGGCTGCACCTGGTGATGAAGTTGCGCGGTAAGTCATGTTCTGTGAACACCCGTCGCATGACCTGCAATGAGGCGACCCTTTTTACGTATTCCTATATAAGCTAGAAAACATTTTCGAATTTCGGTTAAAATGTTATGAAATTGACCATCTGCTGTATATGCAATGCTATTGGCTGTCAAGTACTACATCGTAGAACCAGATGATATCAAACTATGGATGTCCTTCTAATCAAGATTGCATGCATTTGCTAGCCAATGAAGCTGAAGAGATTTCTGGGAATGTGGGAGGAAGAATTCAGCATTTGTTGGAGAAATAATTTACAGTTATTCTTTCGACCCCAAAAAGCAGAAATAAACAAAACTATCGCAACCATTAACCTTCCGTCGCCGGGTGGAATAATACGTCGTTTTGCTTGCACATACGGCTAATCCTAGAACATTCTATTAACACCTATTACTTACTGTCATAGCAGTCATCTGCAGCAATTTGACTACTAAACTACATTGTTTCTTAATTAGGAAATAATTTTAGATTATTTGAGCGTACGAATGCAAATTATTTCATTTGTCTTTGGAAGAAACTCAAATTTATGAAATATTGTGGAACGTTTGACGAGGTAAAACAAGTCTTTTGCAGGAAAAAGGATGCCGTATTCTTCAGGGAAAAACGTTGCAGTTATTTATATGATAAAAGCTCCAAGAAAAGCCAAAGTTATCGTAACCAATACCTCACGTCGCTGGATGGAATCGTCCACCCAATCGCCCGCATGTGCGGCAGATCAGAAATTTTGACAATAAATGGACAACTTGTGGTAGAATTCAATTTCAAGCGTTGAAATATTGTGCATTAAAATCTTAATCTAAAAAATGCCAAGTAATAGGAGTGCTCTCGAACGTCTACCAATAGGAACACGTAAAGTTCAAAAAATATGTAGTTATCGTGTGGCCTAAATGTTTGTTTGCTCAAACGAAACGTGTATTAATAAAAAAATACACAAAATAGTTACGAAACCAGCATAGAACTCCCATCAATCAGAAGATGCAAACAAAAAATTATCTTGCACGTCACGCGATAAAATAGGGACAATCTGGTTGTCACATGCTAACATGCGAATTTTAGTTTCTTCGAACATCAGTGTGCTAACTCCGGATAAATCATTCGAAACAAAGCCTTTTAGGCGCACCATGATAATAAACAATGTAGGCCTTAATAAAAGTCAGACACTCGTGCTTCGCTGATCTAGTACTGCTGCATGACGCCGTAACTAATGGGTAAAACCCAGCATATACCGATCTGTATGCTGATTGAAGTCTCTGAAAGAAAAGATATAATGCGAGATCTGATATACTGATAGAAAAGTGAACAACATGACGTCATTTCAAAAGAACTGATAAGGTGATCTTGATAGTCAGTAATAAATGGCATGTTAAGCAGCTTAGATTTTAGATTTTATTTGGTGTTTACAGGAAGTCGATTGTGCTTTCAGAATCGTTGGCAGGAAACAGCAGTTCATATTAAGGGCTACCCACAAAACTGTAGTGAGCTAAAAGCCTAGATAATCGGCAGAGATTTTTCTAGTAAACTGTGATGTATTTTACTTAACACATGCACACGCCTATTATATCTTACTTAGCGTGATAGCATGCCACGCATTTCGCAACCTCCACGCTCGAAAGTAACGGATATTCATGATGTAAAATTTTGTATTTTCAAGTTATTTTGTCAATTTCCATGCTAAATTTTCAATAACATGGATGAATATATGATTTTCCTTTAACAGAAGGTATACAGCTAGCAGACCGTCGACCCAAGACGCAAATGTAACGGTACATCTGGCGAAGAATATTTTTAGAATTGGAACCCTATGTGGAAATCTAAATATACACCTTCTTCCAGCATAACGTTTTAAGGAGATAACATCTTCAATTTTGTGTTTGTTTTCCATTAAGTATATCTGAATTTATTAACTCGTCATGAATCAATACACAAAAGCATAATAATTTATTTGTTATATTGTTACGACTGCCGAGTTTGCATGCAGCCGAACCAATTTGTATTCATTGCATTGCATTACATTAAATTGAAATCAGAATTAATCAATTCGTCGAATGCTTATTATGGTGGGGATCGTCCAATAAAAGGGAACCCGTCTTATTATAACAGACCATGAAAATAGAAATATCAGACAACAGTTGACATACGGTCTTAGAGGATGTACGTCACAATCCGACAGGCTTCATTCAAAAACGCGATAAGTTAAATGTATATTATTTTCTAACCAAACATTATATTCAAAAACTGAGGTCATTTACAGCCATTTACTTGCTGTGGACAAAGGGGACATTCTGGGCAGCATAGACCGTCGGGTGTTTTTTGCATTTCTCAAAAATAGTGCTCGACCTGGGAGTAAAACTTTTAAGCTTCGTTGGATAAGGTATGAATATTCGAACTGTAATCGACCAATTTCTTCAGAGCAAACACAGAATATTCACAAGGCATAACATGCACTAACTTAAAGCTCAGAAACGACAATTTCTCCATTCGCGTACCGCTGCATGGCGTAACTGCGAATTTTTCGGATCATAAGTGCATATTTTATGGCTGTTGACAGTCCGGAATGAAGGAGTAAGTTTTGCAAAAGGATATTTGTCTTTTTAAACCTGCACACTTTACGTCAGACTGAGAAGGCTTAGATGCGATACTTGGAAAATAACTTTATTCGCCTGGCGTTTCCGATTCATGCTCCAGCCCATTGTCACAGAGAGAGCATCCGATACTAGGAATTCATAAACAGGAGGTTGCAGTATTTGGAGGATACAGTCACTATACTACCACATCCATTTCAAAATTCACAGTTCCCTCTCCCTCATCGGGGTGGTTACCCTACGTTGCGGTTATAACTTGATGGCACGTAGCCGAGCCATTATATCCTGCGATTATATTAACCTTCTGATGAAAACAAATTATCAACTATCTAATAGGTTTCAAAACTCGCAAGAAATAGCAAAGCTTAGGGCTTTAAAGCTTAAAATTTAAATGTAATCCAGTTTAAACGTGCAGATGTCGATGAGGAGGATGATTTTTATTATTTTAAGGATGACACTTATCATTATGAGGACGATTTGGAGACGAGGGTAACCACGTTGAATATAAAGGCCATGAAACTGGAGATGGTGATGGTGATGGGATGGGATGATGAGGAAAATATTTTGAATGATTGTGACGGCAAAGCTTATGATATCTTCCCAAATAATAATAATTTACAAAGAAAATACGGCCGTAAGGCATCCTTTATATGAGATGTCATGGCAAAACTGTGCACTTCGTTTTGAGACAGCTGAAAATGCAAATTTTCGCTTACCCTCCATCAATTCGTTCGTCATCACTGTTTGGTTCAATAAAAATAAAAGGGCAAAACAGGAGTGAATTATAGGTTAGCCATGGTTTTCGTCGATTTGTTGGGAGGATGGCGAAGACTGCGGATGCATCAATAGGACATCTACTTCCATCCGCAAGTGAAAAGCAATGATTGGAAGAGGAAATACCGAATCGTACAGGTGATCCACAATGACTCCAAAACTGCTGTTGGATTTTCATTAACTACCTCGCTGTATACATAACTCATGACCAATGCCGTATACCACTACATTTGCTGTATCAGAAAGGCTTATTTGGACATCACCAGAGATGGATAGAGATCCGGTTGGCAAAATTGGTCCCCATGAACTTTTGCTTCGTGCTGGTACTGATCATAGGTAGAATGTCGAAACCTCAAATGCCAGCCCTAAATGTTGGACGACTAAGAGGTTCTTGCAGTATGAGCCAGCGTTTGTCGGGCAACACTGAAAACTTTTGACGAAAGCGTTCTTTTGATTCCGGTACATTTTATTAGTCTGCCATTGCTCATGAGCTTCTAATTAATCACGAAGCGCTACGCGTGTTTTGCTGTTTGTATGGTCAAAGCAAATGAGCACTGCTCCTTAGACAGGAATGCGTCTTTCACTAGGTAGGTGAACGAATATATTCAGAAAATTGGTCAGTTGACACGCACTTACCCTTGAATATTTGGGAGTGCAACGTTAATCTGCCTAAAATAGTAAATGGATAGAAGATGGAAGTAGTTAATTACAACATGGGTTCAGTGGAATTAAAAAACATAAAAATGCGGTCAAAATGTTGTAGCATGCCTTCCTTCGGATATTTTATTTCCCGATATCCCCTAAAAGAATTTTTCGTGTTTTATTCAGATAAACAGCCCTCCAGGTCTGTTCCAAAGTACTTGCTGAGCCGTTGGAATTTTACACAGTGTTTGGAAACCGCTCTCCCATCCTTTAAGTGTCTACATGTGGCTGGAATCGCTAGAGAGCTGGACATTTTAGTGTCTTTGCCTTAACACAGCCTTTTTTTTCCCGCGCCTTCTGCCAGGAGTTTTTTTGCCACAGAATTGTTGTGTATTTTTGGGACATGAGCTACGGAACCAGAGATCGCTTTCTGAGAGATTCCCTGGAACGGCCGAGTAATGTCCTATGCCGAAGCGCGTGGTTTACCTCTGAGCTAGTGCAGCCACACACGTCACTTGACCGAGTTAAATCCCCGAATCGCCTAAATTGAGGCCAATATGGTCTGAGTTGCTACTCAGTCGGATTTTGGTTAGGGTTCTGTGGCCGTCACTTTTGGACGCTCACTACGTTATATGACTTTAAATCCTGAGGGACTTTTACTCTGTATTTGGAACATGTTTCACTCAAAATGTTGGCTGTGACACAAGTTGGCAGTTGACGTTACTTTTGCATTAACCTTTTCACAACTTTCCGACCAAAGCCGATTCTTTTTTCCTCTATAGCATATAACCTGTACTTGATAGCGTCCCTCGACGACTGCAGCCGCTATTGCTACGCCAAACTTTTCCACAATTCCGGAGGTCTGTCTCAAAGATTACTGTCAATTCGATGGATATTTTTGCCAACAGTTTAAGGACTCTGCACTGGGCTCGCCAATATTGGATCTCCCCACAGAATTGATATTGTAAGCACTATAAGAGGAAGTCATGCGAATTTTAGGTCGAAAAAGTGGCTCCCATACGTACATTATGTAGCGTTTTCCTTGATATCCAGTTTACTCTTGATAACTAACTAGGAGGTATTCTTACTTGCGCACAACATTATTCTGGGTGAAAGAACTCATACTCAAAGAGCAGCAGACCCATATAATCTACCGCATTCTGTAACTGTTCTTTTACTTACATTGGTCATACAGGCCGACGAGTTGGGACACGTAGTAATGAGAATAAGTTACCCGTCCGTTGACATGACCCCTTGTGACTCGTGTTTGCGCACGCCTTTCTGTGTTACCATTGCATCGGTTGGGACGGAACTGAAGTGGTTGGCACGGCCAGCAACAAACAGGCGCTAGAATTCCTCTAGGCATAACATTCTTGCGCGACCAGCATTAATTACCATTTTGATCTAATCGCTCATTGCGAAGGCTTGCGTGCCCAGCTCACCGACTTACGCCAACGATAAAACAACGACCGGTAATTGCCGCTGGACCATTATGAATCGCACTTCCTTGCCACCACCCCTCACGCCTCGAATACATTAAACCACAGCTGACGCCTCTAAACTCGGCGCATCGACCTTCTGACCCGACCTACATCGACAACATCTACGGTGCGCAGTCGCACTAAATCGAAATCCCCCCCCTTCCTACACAGGGAGCCGTAGCAGTTCTCCCCCACACACACATTGTTCACCTGTCAGCTCGTCTGCGAATTCGTCTAGCATGTGATTTTAACTTATCCTCTGTTCATTGAGTGTGACGACGTGTTGGTGTCATCAAATTGAAAATCATTGAGTCAAAATGGCTTTTATCAGTGAGGTTTGCTTCTTCTTCAAAGTAAGAAAATTTACATGCAATTTCTCTTCATACATTGTTGCATTTTAGAACACGCATCTAATATTCATTAGCTAGAAAAAACCGAACTGCATTGTTTGCCAAACTACGTTCCCCATAATGTGACACTAAATTCTACTCGAAAAGCTGAGGGCAGTTTCGTCCCATAGTGAGCATACATTTTCACAGTTTCCATAACTCAACATATGTATACGTGAGCTTTGAGGACTATGGGAGACGTTTCTATAATCTGAGTGCGCGTGCTTGATTTAAAGTTGTCCAGCAGCCCAAAAAGCAACCAGTGAGTGGGCTGATAGTTCCACGTCATATGGCTATATACGATTTTTGGATGTTCTTCTTCTCTTTTTTGAAAAATTACAATCTTGCAACGGTTCCATCCGAGATTTATTAACGAATTGCTATATTCCTACGGGAGGCTTGTAAACACAACTCTTTGATATTCAACAAACCCGGTGCCACTTTCAATCGCCATCTCTAAAAACAAGCTCTTCCCACCAAAGCTTTTTGAGGCTTCATCTGATAAGAGTGATGAACATTCAGTCTGCACTGCCCCATCCTCTATGGAATAAACGCACAGATACCACACGCACTAACTTAAAGCCCAGAAATGCATGTTTCTCCAATCTTCTACCAATGCATGTCGCAACTGCGGAGGTTTTGGATCATAAGTGGAAACCGCAGAACATCACTACAATGTGATCATAGATACCCCGGCAATGTCAAAAATGGATTTTTGGCTTTTCAAACCCGCACATTTTACGCCAAACTAGATGCGATAGCTGACGGGGACCTTTATTTGCCTGATATTTCGGATTCATGCTCGAGGCCATCGTCAGGAAGATAAGCAGTACTCAATACACATGGCAATCAATGGCTCCTCCTCGCTCATCGACGATGGTTATCCGCCGGTGCGTCAATATCTTGATGGCCAGTAGTCGAGAGATTACATGCAGAAGTTTTACTGAACCTCTACTGAATAACATTGATGACGAGAATTGCGATGATGATGTGGATGATGATTATCATTATCATTATAAGGGATGACTACGCTGATTATGAAGGCCGTGGAGCAGGTATCCATTATGGACTAAGGTACTTATGGAGATAAATATGTTATCATGTATTTCAATGGTATATGAAGCAAGTTTATATCTGTCTAATGATGCAGTTATCCTTAAAAGACACGTGGGATCAGGCAACCTGAGAACCCCAATAGTTTCGAAATTAACACCTGCGGGATGTTCCCAAAGTTTAACTCAAAATAAAATACAGTCCTAAAGCATTTTTTGTATGGAACACCATAGAAAAATCGTGCATTTAGTTCAGAATCAGAATTAAATGCACAATTGCGCTTACCCTCCATCAATCCGTTCGTCGTCACTATCCAGTTCGCTGAAAAATAGGGAATTAATCAGGAGGGTATTCTAACATTGTCAGGATTTTCGTCAGTTTCCTGAGAGGCTGGTGAAGATTACTTTTGTATTAAAAAAATTTGCATGAAGTATGTCTGTAAGTATGCTGTCAGAAGTTTCGACCTTATGTTCAAGAAGATGAGGAAGGGAGATACCAAAGCGTACACGTGATTGGCAGTAACCTCAAAACTTATGTCTGCATTTGTTCGGTTTTTACTCACTACTTCACTGTGCGCATACCTGGTAACTAGTGGCGTCTATCACTGCGTTTGCTTTATCATAATGGCCTACTTGGGCACAAATGAAACTCCAACGATATCCGATCAGTAAAAGTGATCACCCCGAACATGTGCTTTAAGCGCCTGATGCAAAACAAGCCATTTGTGATTTTGCACTTCAATTACTAAGTTGAAACCTCGAATCGCAGGTTGAAATGGTTGGGTATCTAAAAGACAATAAGACTCAGCATTCGTCGAGCAGCGTTTAGACGTTTTGAGGAACGCGTTCGTCTGCTTCCGGTATGTTTTATAAGCATGCCATCGCTGATGACCCCTAAGCCAGCCATGTGAGATTGATGCCTCCGTAGTTGGCTATGACGTCAAGTCAAGTAACAACTGTTCAAAGATACGTCTCTCGCCAAGTAAACGGCTGGCTATAATCAGAAAACTTGTCGATTGAAACACACTTACCCCATGTCATTTGCTGCTGCAACAGTACTATGCCTAAAATAAGTAATAGACAGAATACGGGATTAGTAAGTGACAAGGTGGCGTCAGAGGAAGTAGAACACACAAAACCTCGGTCAAAATGTCGGAGCATGCCCTTCTTTTGATGCCTTACTTCTCGCTATGTCCTTTTAGTTGGTTGCTCCTGTATTTAGGTAAGTACCCCTTCTAATATGTGTAGAACGTACCCAGCCTTCTTCCAATTTCGCTAAATAGATTTCGCCATTTTCCAATGATAACTTTTCTTTTCGCTTTACTAGAGCCTTACCAAAACTTCATGTAGTTTTATGTCTTGTTATTGAAAAGTAAGCAGTTTTGATTGACCATCATTTCTGTTTCGACCTGGAAGTATTCGGAGCTTAGGACTAGAAGGCTTCATACTGCCATCAACGCCGCATGATAATGCACAAGATTCCAAAATCCACATGCATATATGAATGTAAGGACGTCTCAAACATAATCGGAAGGGGTGAATTGCTTAACATAGTAAGAAGTGATCATAGGCATTTTTGTCCATGTTCAGTTTTAATTTAGGACCCAAATTCTATCTTAATTAGGAAGAAACAACCGAATTACAATGATAAGAAACAACAACCTGGAGGACCTTATCGACTTATAACTTCTAAAAAATTTTAGCGTTGCGATTATCCTCAATATATGTGAGTTTTGCAAAATCTGAGAAACTATCTTGCAGTCTACTGGAGACTTAAGGTGGCTGAACAGTGTTCGCAAGATTTTTTATCAATAGATCCATTGCTTTGTGAATGCTTCTTTAGAAGTTTTACGGCAGTCCAAAGTTAAAACCAGCCAGTGGGCTGATAGCTCCAGGTCATATAGCTTTATACGCTTTTTGGCTGTTTTCCTTCCCCATATTCGAAGATTACCACCTTGCAATGGTTTCATACGAGGGTAGCTAACGAATAGCGAAATTCTAACCGGATGCCCTGTAAACACACCTCTTCGATATTCAACAAACTCCGCGCCAATTTTAATTGTCACCTATAAAAGCAAGCCCTGAACCAAGACATATCATGTGTCATTCATGTGTCTACTGTCCTTTATTCCTTTTTCTACAAAATAAATTTGCATATATTTATATGCCTGAAGATTCGGGGTTCAGATATTTTATCGTCTCCCAAAGAAGAGGAAGAAGAGGGGGCGGGTTCATGAATCAAATTATATTTAAACTGACGTTTCGGAACCCTTATCGTTTCCATCGTCAGAGTCTTCCAGTTGCTGTGATTCGGCAACTGCACGAATCCTAGAACCTTTTGGGATCGGAGTGGCGCATAGACCAGATTTCACGATCAGACAGCAAATAACGAAGCCCATAGACCCGCTACCAGCAACTGAGTAATCAGCCGTGGTTTACATCCTAGCATGCAAAAATTGCCAGGCGAGGTATGTTGGTTAAACTGGCAAATACCTAGGCACAAGACTGCACGAGCATCAACTTGCAATCAATCGCAAGGACAACCTGTCTTTGGTCTATGGTCAAATGCAACAGTTTAACCATGACTTCGCCTTTGACAATGTGACATTGATCGGCAGGGCCAATTATAAAATGGCCAGGCTAGTGCTGAAAAGTTGGTCCTCTACTGGCACAATCAACAGGACTATAGACTTGAACCTTACCTAGAAGGCGCTTCGCACAAGGCTCGGATCAAGTTGACCAGGGCCAGTTAGGCTAACGAGCGCGCAGAACCTAGAGCCAACGCTTATGGAAAACAGGGGTGGAGGTCGGAGGTCACGCGGCCAACATCAAAAACTGTCATTGCTGAACCCGCGAGGCGAACAACAACGCAAGTGAACAGCAACGAGTAGTCGGTCTGCCGGTTGACTTGGGGGAGGCCAGTAAGTACATTGACTCCCCTACAATAACGCTGACCCCAAAGGAGGGCAAAGTTTTTCAGTACCTAATTGTTTTTTCAGATGCTATGAAACTATCGTAATTCTACAGAAAATAAGTGCATTTAAAGCAGGCCAAAACAGAAAATTTTATTTGTGCAGGTAAATTTCGAGAGAGCTTATCAACTGCGTCCTCTCCGTGCATGAATAACGAAACAATTGAATAACACATCATTTTGAATTTTCACAAAATCGATCATAGCAAGGTCATGTTAACGTGGCAAATGGTCAATAGTTATGTCAAATTTAAACTTGGGACAAAAAGGAGGGAGGGGAATTAACAAAAATAAAAGTGTGGTGTGTATTTACCAGGGCAATTGAAGATTAACTACATGGTCTAGTTGCTTACACAGGTCAGGTTTCTCCCGCCGTATGTGGAATGCTTCCATGTAACGTAAGGTCCGGTTTGCTCGTGCTCGAACAAGAACTCGGAAAGATGTGTTTGTGTCAAGGGAGTGACCACTATTTGGCAAGTGTTTTGTAATGGATGTCCGTGGCACTTTTTTCTTGTTTAAAAGCCAAGCAGGCAAATTTTCAGCAGTCCTGGTTGCCACTGGCCTTTATGTACGGCCAATGTACTTGCATCCGCAAGTGCAGGTGAATTCATAGACGCAGGTTGAGGTGGTATGCAAAGGCAAGACTTCCTCTGACCGGTTAACTGGGAAGGTTTTGGTTGGAGTGCGGAAAACAAGTTCGGCCGCATAGTACGTTCTCTGAATGGAACAGCGTAGTCTCCGCTTAATTCTATTTGAGATGTTTTCTCCTTTAAAGGTAAAGAATATAAAAACGGGCTTTCTCGGAACCGACTGGTCCGTAGATTTTGACCGTAAAGGGCTGCTGTATTTCTAAGTTAAACGTAGGGGCTATCCACGCTTAAGTAGGGCCTCTTTTATGCAGACAATCTCTGCTGATAGGATGTCACTGGAGCAAATATTCCTGGTTCACTGAAAAAAGGTTAAGTACCAGATTCTGTTTCCACTCTGTAGGCACAAAACTGATAAAATGTAGGCATTCGCCTTTTCAGGTAGTCTTGTGGAAAAAAGTGCACCTTATTGAGCAGGAGGACGTCTATGAAGGACAACTGGTTGTTCTGTACTACCTCTATCGTGAACTAAATCTTCGGATGCAATGTATTCATAAAAGTTCGAAGATTTTCAGCGTCTTTTTGGTATAAACAATAGTGAATATACCATCCACCTCTCTTCTGTATATTGTAGTTATATTAAGCTCCGATGAGACCTTTTCTTCTTAGTGGCCCATAAATATGTCTGCAAATGTGGGCCTGAGTATACTCCCGATTGCCACTCAATTAATTTGTCTAAATATTAGCCCATTGAAGAGAAGTTGCACATTCTTCGTGCAATTTGTCAGCAATTCCCTTAGTATTTTAGGTGGCAGACGTGTTTCTGATGCATGAGTGAATATGACCTCCATTGTTGCGTCCAATGGCACATTTGTAAATAATGACTCCAAATCTAACGAAAAAATAAATTTGTTTGCAATATTTTGGAGCTTAATGTCTTCAATAAAACTGGAAAAAAGTTTCACGGACATCCATTACAAAACGCTTGCTAAAAAGTGGTCACTCCCTTGACACCAACCCATCTTTCCGAGTTCTTGTTCGAGCACGAGCAAACCGGACCTTAGGTTACATGGAAGCATTCCACATACGGCGGGAGAAACCTGACCTATGTAAGCAACTTAACCATGTAGTTAATCTTCAATTGCCCTGGTAAATACACACCACACTTTTATTTTTGTCAATTCCCCTCCCTCCTTTTTGTCCCAAGTTTAAATTTGACATAACTATTGACCATTTGCCACGTTAACATGACCTTGCTATGATCGATTTTGTGAAAATTCAAAATGATGTGTTATTCAATTGTTTCGTTATTCATGCACGGAGAGGACGCAGTTGATAAGCTCTCTCGAAATTTATCTGCACAAATAAATTTTGCTGTTTTGGCCTGCTTCGAATTTATACCTGGGAAAATGCTTTAAAGATAAGTATATTTTAGTATTGGTTTTTACACTGATCGGTGTAGAAACCAATGCTATAAACTGCCGATCAACAACCGGCAAGACATCCAACGCGATGTCTCAATGGTTAGGACGTCTGCCCCTGACCGGCGAGGCGCTAGATTGATACTAAGGTGTAGCGACAATTTCAGTGGCTCCACTAGAGTTGGCTGCACGTAGCTGATGAGGGCCTACAGTCCGAAATAGCTATACTACATTGCCATTGTCTATACCGTCACACTAAAAATATAAGTGTATTTAGGAATTAACGGCAAAAACATTGGGACTTGCATGATACGCAGTTCGACCTTATTAGAGCTCATCAGATGCAGATACCCAACTCCAGTGTAGCCACGGCAATTGCTGCCACACCCGAGATTCGAACCCGCATCACTCTGGTCAGGGGCGAACACCCTAACCCCTGAGCCATCGGGCTCGATCTTTTTGCCGGTTGTTGATCGAGATATAGATTAGAACATATTTGTACACCGATCATAGCGATTTCCGCGGCTACACTGGAGTTGGGTATCTGCATCTGATGAGACCTAATAAGGTCGAAATACGTATCATGCAAGTCCCAATGTTTCTGCCGGTAATGTCTAAAATAACTATGTTACTGAAACATAGTAAACAATATCTACATAGACATGCGGCCAACGGTTGTGTGACTCACATCCTCGCGTGACAGCTGAAAGGCATTAAATACCAGGGCAGGTGTGCCCTGCATATGATCGATGTACAAATATGTCCTAATAAGTATATTTGTTTCGTCCTATGCAAAGTGAGAAGAGACTCCTTTGGAAAGTTATTGAACATGTGCTATCGTATAAGAGTTAGCCTCTCATGCCTCAACTAAAACAAAATTGGCTTCAAACTCTTCGTCGATAAACAACTGCTACAAATTTAATACCATTGGTGATATTCTATGGGAGTTTTACATTTAGATTTTCCTAGATCAGTTTCTGGTCTAATATATTGGCAAAAGATACCCGCTCCACCTTGTCTGTAATACCTATAATTTACCAAACTAACAAGAACTGAACAGTGAGTAAACGTCCTGACACTTCTACTTAAATGTACCGTAGGGAATTCAAAATTCTTCGAAAAAAATAAGCAACTGCTATCGTCTCGCTGAAAATTCTACGACATTTTCGAAACCAAATACCTCGTGTCGCTGGATAGCATTGTCTGCCGTTTCGTCTGCACCTGCAGCTGATCAGGAATTCTGAATGTAAATGGACAACTTGTAATTGACTTCCCTTTCGATCATTGAAACGCTTTACACTAAAATCACTATTTATCATTGTGTAAAACAATTGGGGCGTTCCCTTATTATTATGCCTATTATTAGAAAGAACCATTAGGACAAGAATCTCAAGCATATATAACTTACGGGTTGTGGGTCTGTTCACCCCAATGACACATACTTGAACAAAAACAAACAGAATACGAGATCTACATAGAGTTTTCGTCAAACAGTTTATGCAAGTGACTACGTTTACAAATCATTCTCAACCTTTCGTTAATTCGGTATGTTGCATTAGACAGTTCCCATGCTGTAACTTACGGTCTGAAACGGTGTTTGTCAGCACGAGGCATGCTTAAATAAAAAATATTATAATTAAGAAATTAGCATACAGATTGCTCCAAAGGGTTTCTTTAAACCAAAAATAATGTTGCGCGCAGAAACTGCATATAATCAGAGGGACACTTTGGGCGTCGCATGCTATCATGCGAACGGAGCAGGCTAGCAGACTTCCAGAACCTGCTTAACGGTCTCTTCCCGAAATACAATTCACAAAACAGAATAGTGCCGGACAACTGCCGTTCCCGGATGTCCTCATCACGCACGGATCGAACGGGGAACTCAGCACCATGGTTTATAGAAAGGCGACTAACACAACCCAGGTGCTCAGCTTCCATGGAAACCACTCAATAGCACACAAACGTGGCTGCATTAGAGCACTGTTTCAGAGTATGAAGACATACTGCAGTGAACATGAGTGGTGAGTGCAAGAACTACAATATCGTCGGGACTAACCAGCCAGGACTGGATACCCGAACAGCTACGTCAGCCGCTGCCTCCGTACGCGCCCACGGGGAACAAACGAAGGAGAGCCACTAACGTTCTGACACCCCTACCGTACATTTAAAAAATGTGTCAAAAGCAACTGAACGTATCGCTGCAGATCTCGGAGTGGGTATTGCTTATCATCCGACAGCTACCCTGCGTTCACGAGTCGTGCAAGTAAAAGACCCAAGGGAGGTATATGAGCAGTTTATCAGGTGCCATGTCGCGGCTGTTCTTGCCATTATACGGGGCAACCCGGGTGACGACTTAACTCGCACATAACGGAGCACAAACAGGCAGTGTGGAGAGGCGACCCACTGTCCCAGCTCGCTACCCACACTCTGGAAGAAGGCCACGAATTTGACTTCTCGGGCATACGGATAATGGCACGCGCCGCTAATAAGACGGAGCGCGAATAACTGAAGGCCTGGGTATCAAACTCTAACTCCATCAACAGGCATGTTATTTTGCCATCCCTGCTCGCGAACAGAAACCATGGTCCAGTTCCTGTCCGAGTACGCAGGCTGCCACGCCAAGAACGCAAGAAACGGTGCCAAGGTCGCGCGCCATAACTCGAAGGACGCGCGCAGGGGATACACGATAAGATGGCGTGAGCATGGACCAGTCACAAGCACCACCCCACCCCCATTTTCGCGCAGCCAACGTTTGCTGCTTTCTCATTTTCTCAGACGACCTCTCGTGTGGAGCTGAAAGCTCAGAACAATAAAATTGCCGTTCCAGAGATCGCGCCGTCTTCTTTACTACTATCTCTCTTTCAATCAGAAATAGGCACTCGATTCTAACCTGCTCTCATTGCGGTCTCAAATTCACCTCATACGTCGGCCTGTTCAGCCACTTACGAATCCATCGCATAGAGACTGACGAACCAGTGCCATGAGCACCGCCATAACCTCCTGACCCGTCTACATTGTCCACACTGTCCACGCACATTCGCACACTATATGGGCCTATTTGGTCACATGCACCTCCATGAAAACTGGTGGTAAAACATCACTGACTATGCCACATTACCACACCTATTTGTGTCACCCTCTACGGTACATTTGGCCTCATTCAACATCACACAAAACGTGTTTTCAACCAGCACCTCTCGTTAAGAAGGAAGTCTAATCCTCTTTTCCTTATTCATGTGGCTACTCTGTAGTTTGTTTGATTCGAGCCTGAGACTAGCATGATGTGCTAAGCGCCAAAACTTGGAAGGTTGCCAACTGGAAACGGCACCCAGATTTCGTAGTCAGTTCACTGTGTGTTTGTATGACGTGGTCTGCCCATGGTATCTGGCTCAGGCTACGAGGTTGCCCTCCTAATGCGATCTTTGGCACTGCCACGCAGTTGAGATGTGAGCCACTCAGTCACTTTTGGGTGGGGTCCTTTCGCTTGTGTTTGGAGGGTAGGGTATGTGAGTAGTACGCGTGGACGAGGACATAAGATGCGACAGCAAGTGCGCCCACTCCTTCCATCAGTCAATCGATCGACGCGGACAGTGTCTGGTGCCTCGGAATGGAAAGAAGGAGTAAGGTCGATTCCCAAGCGCATTTTCCCTAATTACAGGGTTATTCATTTATATAGACCCCTGTATGCATTTATATAGACCCCTGTATGCAT
>JAYGXS010000003.1:41216820-41250364 GCA_036362985.1 Ligula intestinalis
GCTTTTGTTCCAGTTTAAAATTAACTGGCCAGTCTGTCCTAAATTGTCCAAGTTAAGTTACTTGATCTGTATGCCCCCTTCTGTCTCCGGTCTGACTGACTAGCTTGAAGTCTGGCCCAGGCAGGGGAATGGAACAGAGAGTGAGGTAGATGCTACGCAAGCCTACTCTTACTATAATCCAGTGCAAGTCACCGTCCCTGTGCCACCTTACTGTGGAGCACGCGACGGATCTCGTCGAAACAGAAGCTCGAACCTGATCTATAGCGGTTGTGTTTTTCCGACGCCCTCCTTACTCCTGCCGCAACAGACGAGGTCACTCAGAGCTTAGGCCCTCGCGCGCAAGCAGTTTTCCCCGTGCCTCGAGGCATACCCAAACGGATGGGCGACCGCCACGGCTGCCAGACGCGATTTACTCACGCCCAAACACACGCACCAAGTTTCCACCATTCTGGCCTCAACCAACAGTGGCTTGACCTCAATCCGTCCAATGAGATTGCCGCTTTAGTAGACTCATCTCATTTAGTAGGTTGGCCTCAATCCGTGGGCCAAAGAAAACAATGCGGTGTCTGCCTTCAAGCCTCACTCCGGAACCGTCCCAAATAGGGAACGGATGCACTAGTCCGCGAGTCAACACTCTTTCTATCTATTCTCCTATCCTTCTACAGAATACACTATTCCTAACAATCTCGCTTTCCCACCGTCTTCGCTCCTCACCTAAAGGAACCATGTGCCTGGAAGATCGTAGCTGTTAGGGTTAAGCCTTGGTAGCCTTAATACCTGTCGATAGATCTGTTCTTACCCTGAGGTCACCTGCAAGTTTTATATTGCAACCACAATCTTCGAGACGACAAGAATGTCGTCAGCCCGGAATTCCTCACCGTGCATTCACTTTGTCACTAAAGCATTATGCTGTTCAGGCCTATCAAATTCCTGCCTTAGATACGCAATGAGCAGTGGGAGACAACTAGCTCGACCGATTGGTATAAAAAATCTTTCAGGAAAGCGGCAAGTACGGTAGATTCCCTGTGGATTGCCCGTCGTGCAATGGTAGGGCGTTGCACTTAATTACCAAAGGTCGCGGTTCCGAATCTCTGGAATCGCTACCCCTGGAATTGGGTACCACTGGCTGATGACGACTAATAAGCCAGAAATGGCCATTCGGGCCTCCCTTGCCTTTGTCGGTCCCACTTTGTCATTCTGAAACGTGTTTTCGCTTCGGCAAATTTACTTAAGTTTGATCGCAATACTGCTTATCCTGCAGTCTCATCCCAAGATATTTCATTCACGTCAGGATGCCAACTTTTGAACGAGCTTCCTCCTGGCCGCTTGCAAAAAGTGGCAACTTATGCAGCATGCATTTTTCTCACTGGTTTTCGATGGCCACAGCAATTCAACTATATTTTATAGGAAACATGCACACAGTGTTCTTTATCGTACTTGAGGCAAAGGTATAGTTCGATTATGAAATTTTACAAGAACGTGAAATGTTCATTTATAATAGATCTTATCTGTGAATTTAGTAATGTTGCCTATAAAGTATACAACAAAATCCACATATATTGCAACATTTTATGAGAACTAGGTGACCTCTTCTTCATAGCTTAGAGAAGTATGTAATTTTCCTTAGACAGAATGTATACAGCAAATGGTTTAGAGACCATGGATTCAAGTGCACCAGCCGACAGGGTGTAACATTATTCGGTAATTCAGAAAGCGTTTAACACCGAAAGACATCTTTCTCTCAAGTATAAAATTTGAAGATGGCCCCAGCTTCTGTAAATTCAGTACAAGAAGAATATATTTGTGTATGCGTTCTATAAAATATATTTGAATTTCTAGGGACATCGAACATTAAGGATAAAATGTGCACTACTTAAGGAACCGTTTTTCGCAGAGTATTATTTTTAATAGTGGCCAGAAGGAAGTTCCTTCAAAAACCGGAATCCTGACGTCACTTAAATAGCGTGAGATTACGCTGCACGATAATCACCAGTAATATACTACTTAAATCATTTGTTCGAATAAAAATTAGATTTGAGAATTTTTGCAGACATTCCATGAGATAGGGAATTTACTATAGGACACAACAACTACCCAGTCATCCGTAAACGCATTTACTTATGTACTAGTGTGTTGAGACGCACCGCAGTGAACCGAAGGGTAAAGTTTCGAAATGACTGCACCTTCCATGAGTGATCAGCGTTAAGCAACGTGACCTAAAGATGCACTGCCGTGGCAGGAGCCGTTTACTTGATTTTGTGCCCTTGGGGACGAACTGCGTAAGCGGAGGGGGAGAGGGGGAGGGAGGTTACTCTGGTCGACGATGGCCAAACGTACAGCAGCGGGAAGGAAGAAGAACGCCAAGTATCAGCTTACGGCTCATCTAACGGAACTCGGTCACACCTTCAAATTAAATCAGGCTCTAATTATCACGAGAGGTGACGACAGCTTCATGAAACAAGATGACCTGAAGCGAAATCTGTTAACAAGTGCAACGCCCCGCCCCGCTCTGCTCCTCCTTCCCCCTCCTCCATATTCAGGGCTGAGGCTGCCTGCGTATGGAGAGTATTAATGAACGAGGCCCGAGGGCAAAAGCTGATTCCAACGAGATAAATTAGCGACTAATTGTCAGGCCAATAATCAAAATAGGTAATGACCTTCCGTCAGGTAACGACAGGACTGCGCGCGCAAGTTTGACCAGCTAGATGGGTGAGAGAACTGCTAATTTTCATAAACATTCCCATCTTCAAATGACTGACCGGCTCGGGCAGCGTGGGAAGGACGAGAGCGAGTGTGTAAGGACAACGCTTATACCGGTGTCCCTAGTTCAATCAACACAAATTCCGTACTGTAAACAATCTACCACGTTTTAAGCCACCATGATGTGCTTAAGGCCGTGGTTTGGAAGGCCGCCACCTGACTGTATAACTAGGTCATCTCAGGGAGTGAGACGGCAATGATTCTCATTAATATGGCCTCTATGACACTCCCACGAGTGTTATATTGCAGCTGCCCCCTTTTCATGCTGTGTGAAATCCTAATCCTTTATGTGTGGACCCGGAGGATTTGGTGGCATGCCTAGTTGTGAGCTCACGCAATGCCAGCTACATGCACCTGCTTCAGCCCCTGGTCTTCTTAACCCTATCATGATACCGGGCCCAAGTGCACGTGAAGGAAGAGAGAGTACGGTAGATGCAGCTAACGCCTACTATCACCATAAAGGAAGTAACGGACAATTCACCATCCCTATGCTCACCCTGCTGCGGGGCGCATGACGGATATTATAATTCGCGCTGACCGAACTGTAATGATAAATACGCGCCCGTAGAGCAAGTACATCCCATAACTTATGCAGCCCCTGTTGCCAGCTGACGGGACATCGCAGTCGGCCCAGTGTTTCTTGTTGCGTGGGCTGGCTAACTGCGTGCTGAGAGTCAGGCTCAATGGCTCCTTCTTAATGTGGCCTTTATGGCGCTCCCAGTCGGGAGCCTGCCTAGCGAAGCGTGCTGTTTGTACGCGTGTTAAGTGTTGGTTGCACCAGCCACCTGCGCCCTCCCACTCTCGGGTCTTCATGAGTTTTGTTTTGACATCGAGTCAGCTGTGGGAATGGTGAGAGAATGGGGTAGATTCTCCGCGAGTCTAATTTCACAATAATCCCGTGGGAGTCTCCGCGTTGCTTCAGCCTGCTGAGGCTCGTGGTGGACATCGTCGAAAGCGACGGTCGAACTGTATCGTATAGTTTATATAACCGTTATCTGTACCGACACTTGCGGCGAAGTTTGCAAGTCCACTCAATCTTTCTACCTGTGCCACATTCACTAAAATGTTGTGCTCGGATTTGCGTTGCACTTTTCCATCCTGTTGTCAGATTTTGTCATTGAAGAACTACTCGCTGCTGATTTCTGCAATTTGCCTTCAGGGATTATAACCGTTGCTGGTGGTGGGATTGTTTAAATTTTTTCGGAGACACATTCTCAAGCCCTTTCCCTCGTTCCTAAGTGAACCCAGTCGGCTGGCAAACTCCATTCTGGGTAATGAAGTGGGTATGGGGGCCGTCTACAGATTATTGCAGCTTTCGAAAGGGGGCGAGAGAGAGAAAGAATGGGCGGAAATCGGTGGGGTGAATACCAACAGTTCGACCGTCAATTTCGACTACGTACACCATGTGCTCCACAGTGTGATGGTGCAGGGACGGTGACTTAACTTTGGATTAGATTTAAGCGATAGTAGGCTTGCGTTGTAGCTAATGTATTCTCTCTTCCTTCACCTACCAGAGCCCGGCGTTATGAGGGAATCAATAAGACTGGAGGCAGGATCGGTCGGAGCAGTCACTACGCCTGACTCAGATCGCACGGAGTGGGAGTGCCATAAAGGCCGCGGGTGGCTGGTGCTCGAGCCTGTGCCGATGCGTGCCACCAAGCCCCCCCCCCCCTCCCTCTTTCATATTCGACATTATTTACGGGAGGTCAACCCGAATAACTACTGCCATACCCTGATCTACCCCCCCCCCCTCGTGTCGATCCAGCGCATCTATCACGCGGCCCGTTTAGGGTGAATGCTTGGCATAAAGACGCGCGAGCGCGCATCGTATATAAAGGCCCGATTATCAATACCGGGTGCTTTCGTCGCGCTGAGCTCAGCATTTTGGAGCCATGTGGTGACTCACTCCACATAGGCGAGCATGTCCGAAGGCTTGCTGCTACTAACGCGTACATCCGCACTAAAGGCGGCCTCTGCAACAGCCAATCACAGATCTGCTAAGGCTGGTCTCCCCCGCCGGCGAATAGGACGCATGCACGCCTGGTCGATGCAGTCTGTCCGGCCAATAACCGTCAAAGCAACCAGACAATATCCAGACGAATACACACTGTACTGACTGTGATGTCCGAATTATCCGATCATTTTGCACATTTCCAAGCGACAGCTTTTTAGCGTACTGCGATAAGTTCAAGTGCATCAGCTTGTTTATGGGGAGGGGGGTGTACTCAGCACTGTCGACGTCACTGCCTCTTCCATCTCCCGTGCACTACTCAGTAATTTGAGCCCGTCTATTACTGGATGCTGAGAGCAGGCGCAGTGGTTGGCAGGGCCAACGTGTGCATCTACGCGTGCCACACATACAATCTGCCCCCACACAAACAATATCAGGACCTCACGTAATGTGTATGGGTTGCCCGGATCGTACATGCGTAGAAGTACCATCCAGCCTACATGAGTAAGCAGTTTAGATCATGATTCTCACATGCGTGGGAGTTGCTGCTTCTGTGCTTGTGGTAGATGATGGCGGACCGGTTTGCGCGTGGTGTCTGTGCTTGTGAGTATATATGTAATCGTAGGGTTTTACAGGAGGTGTTTTACCGTGGATACACTTGTGGCCGAATTGGCTCATGTTATTACTAAATGTGCGGGGATAAGTGAGGCGGCTGCAGTATGAACGTCCCCGAAGTTAAACACGACGTAGACCTTCTTAAGAAGGGTTTTGTCCTAGGAACTGGCCTGCTTTGAGCTTTCACTGTAACTATGCACTTGTCACAAGGAATGGAAAGTTCTGGTACTGAGAAGGAGAAGACTCGATCGCTGGGACAATATATTTATTCGCCTGACATTTCGATATCCGTCGTGGATTCGTCATCAGAGACATGAGTAGCAGAACGGTAAAGCATGCACAGAAGTTTGCAGCATTTATATGACACAGTCATCACTGCAAACATACGGCAAACGAGTTGGCCAACAAAAGCGCACCGACCCCAAGGTTTGGAGTTCGATCCCGTACGTCAAAAACCTATCGGAAACAGTCGGCCGCCTTCTCGCACCACTTGGAGTTGGAGTCGCACACAGGCTGGAAGCAGCCATAAGGCGTCAGATAATGAAGCCGAAAGACCCACTGCCACGGCAAGAAACATCTGGGGTCGTCTACAGGATCTGGTGCAGTTGCGGTCGAAGCAACTATGTCGGAGAAACTGGCAGACATCTCAGGACGCAAATTGCCGAACACGCGGCTGCAGTGCGGCGAAATGATGCCAATTCTCAAGTTGCAGCTCATTCGACGATACCCGGCCACACCTTCAAATTTGATGAGGCCGAAATTCTCGCAAGAGGTGACAATCGGGTGAGTCGAGAACTACTTGAGTCATGGTTCACGGGCCCCCAATCCATCAACAAGTGCAACGAGTTGCCCAATCCATATTCAATCCTGAGCTTCAATTTGGCCAAAGCAAGGAATGGGCAGGCCACCGCCTCATCGTATGCCAACACCGGGGAGCCAGACGGCCGAGCAATCATCATGCCCGAGCTCACCGCCCGTGACGAAAGTTCAACAGGTCAGAGCCCGCGTGCCGTCCAAAAAGCAGTCCACGCACAAGAAGGCAATTAACGTTGATTGTCGCTGTATGCTTACAGTAATGACTGTGTCCTATAAATACTGCAAACTTCTGTGCATGCTTAACCTTTCTGCTACTCATGTCTCTGATGATGAATCCGCGACGGATATCGAAACGTCAGGTGAATAAACATATTGTCCCAGCTATCGAGTCTTCTTCTTCTCAATTGCTTCCTGGGACACGGATTTTCGCTTGTAATGACAAGTTCTGGTACTGTTGACTCTATTGTGCTAAACACGATTTTGTATAGTAAGTTTCCAAGCAGTAGTTTAAGTTAGTTTCATTTCTGTGAAGACGCTAGCTGATCCGTAAGCCCCACATGCACGACTTCGACACAGTGCAAAACAGCGAGTGTAGTCAACTGCCAACGCCCTTTGCGATTAGCTAACTGTTAAAAACGCTATGAGCAGGTAATGGGAGTAGAAACATTCGTTTACAACACTCCGGATTCTACTAATCTCTAGAACCCTCATATTGAGAAGAAACAAATGTGATCGCTGGGGCAAGGATTTTATTCGCCCGATGTTTCGACGTCCGTCGCGGATCCAGAATCAACTACAATAGTAGAAACAGGAAATAAATACAGTAGTCGCCGGCTAATAAGCCCAATCGCCGACTACAAAGCCCAATTTGCCGGATGTGATTTGCTTTCATTTTTCAACTTAAATTTGGCGACACCCTTTTCGGACAGCAGCAGACATGAGGAGTGAAAAGGACAAATCCCTAACACGAGAAAGCCGCAGGTGCAAAAGGCTAACGCACCCGAACCGCAGCGCTGAGGATACACACACGCAGAAAGGGAACAACGCGTTCAGGCTCACGCTAGACGATGCCGACAGGCATGACCCCAAAGCATACCAAGGTCGTCTGGCTAGCCTCCCTAGGTCTCGAAAACACAGAAAAAAAGCACTATTTTCTTGTATATAACCAAGCTCTACACATAATACAGTACGTATGTAATGTATAGTGCCTATCCTGCGTTTGCTAATCAAGAACTAGGACTCTCTGGTTAATGCGCCCGCCGCTTATTAAGCCCAATTTGGTTTGGGCCCGAGGTGGGCTTAATAGCCGGCGACTACTGTAGACAGGGAGTTGTAGTAGTCATGGGACACAATCGCTATGTTACTGCATACCTATGACAGTTAACGGCTCTGTAGTTGACCTTAACGCCACCGTTGACTCATCACGCCAACGCTGCGGTTACCGTGATGGCCGACCCCTGTCTTGTCTATCGCTCAAGGAACAAGGCCATCTACTGACACACACGGCTTAATCTCGCACAATACAACCAATCACAGGCCCACTCACACAAGACCTCAAGTTGGTGGCTGGGGCCGGAGACACTTGCATCCGCCTCATTGGCCGCCGGAAAAAAGCATGCGCCGGCGACGCCCGATGTCCTCATCACTCCATAGCCGACCCGAATAGGGCACGGACGCACTACTCCGCGAGTCAACACTCTTTCCATCTATTCTCCGTTCCATTGTGTGCACAATAAACTCTTCCTTCTACTCTGCCTTCCCAAGACTTCTCCAATATCCGAAGGAGCCCGGCCTCGAAGATTGTAGCTGTTAGGGTTAACCTTCTTAGTCTTAACACCTATAGCTCCTCCCTATCAAGGGGTAGTTGCCCACTTGTGCACTGATTGCATGATGGCTGGCGTGTGGGTCATGACCTGCTGGACTTTCATCATCCCGTGCTGGATTTAGGCGTGATGATTTCTCGGTCACCTGGCTCTCTGACACAGGCATTAAAAGACACGTTCGCACGTGCGTTCCCTGAGTGGCAAATTGCCTTGGCCAAACTGAGCCTCAGAACAAATTATGGGTTGAGCAGGTCGTTGCACTTGTTTATAGACTGGGTGCCCGTGAACCATGACTCAAGTAACTCGCGACTTACAGGATTTTCACCTCTCGGGACAATCTCTGTCTCGTCAAGTTTGAAGGTATGGCTGGATCTTGTCGAATGAGCCGCGACTTGAGAATTGGCGTAATTTTTCCGCATTGCTGCTGCGTGTTCGGCAATTCGCGTCGTGATAAGTCTTCCAGTTTCTCCGACGTTACTTCATCCGCAAATGTCCAGATCATATAGACGACTTCAGATGTTTTTTTTTGTGGCAGTGGGTCTTTCGATTTCTTTATCGGATGCCTTACGGGTCGAGCCAGATGTGGACCAAGGTAACTGAGGCAGTTTTACAGCTGAAAATTAGATCCCTTCTGAAGAGTACTAGCATGAAAAATAACGGGATCTGGATATTAGGGTCTGCCTGAATTTCTTCGTCTCCCTTTGTTTCGCCGATATATTGTTCGCGAAAACAGCTTCCAGGCAAAGAAAGGCAGTAACTGCATGCAGCAGGTGCAACGATGGGCATCGAAATTGGTGGACTGTCTTAGGACTTTTTCATAACCGGAAATGCTGATCAAGCTTAATTTATCTCCCCTATACCATAGACCTGCGCGGTCATCCATATAAGATCAAATGCGAATACGCTCGCCCATGCCGATGGAAGTTTCCTTTCAGTCGGTGGATAGTCCGATCGTGGAATTCCTTCCGAAGTGAAAATGTCTCATCGGATACCATGCCTGTGTTCAAACGACCGGTGCATTGTTTAATTTTTGATAACTGACGACTCTTACTGTAGGGCTATCTACGACTGTACTTCCTGATTTCGTTTTATATGTATCGCACCGCAACTCGTCCGATGTAAATTGTTTCCGTAAACTTACAATCAACTATATTTTAACCGGAGTCTATAAATTTGCATTTATATTTCTAACTGTACATGAATAGGGCTCCGCCCATAAAATTGATAGGCATAAAAAGCCCCTCACACAAGCTCCATTTAATTAATTATGAAAATTTCCATCCACTTACAGGTCCTCCAACGGTTGAGCAGGTTTAAATGCGGCAGGGAACTTCTGTAAAATTTCGGGTTGCAACATTAAAACCCTGAAGTACATCAACCAAGTAACAATTAGTTTGGAGGGAGGAGAATTTATCGGTCGAATCTGGCAGAGGCTACGTATGTGCCTTCCCTCCCCTTACCATCGCGACAGAGCATGGGGAACTGAATCCCCCGCGGGACAGTTGACGTTGTAATAAATTTCAGGGAAATTAGGGATGGGTTAGTGCTAGGGCATCGAAATATTTACCTTCCTAGGGAATGTGGCACAAGGAGGGCGTTCGTATTCCAGCTTCCTGTCGCGGGAGGCAGGCAAACAATTCCGACCTCAACACTCTGCAGCGGCTTTTTATACACTCAGACTGTCTACCAGTCTGTTCCTAGCTCGCCCGAGCATTCTTGTGGTGTAGAAGCCGGAAGGCCAGCCCAAACCTTGTTGTTTTAATTAGCCTTACATTGAGAGGGTTTCCACTTTTGCCGAGATCACGTGCCAACACCTCCCTCCGCCGAGTCCTCGATAAATTCACGTTGACCAATGTTCCTACTTCTACACTGAGTTTTTGTTAGACTTCTGTTTCTAACCGTGACATGCTTCTGTTACTGTCGCTGAGGATAGGTTCGGGAGGGAATCCAAAACGTCAGGCGAACAAAGTTTTCGTCCCAACGATTGCATCTGTCTCCTTTCAAACTTGGTTATCCGCGTTACCTTATTTTGTTAGATCACGTCACACATTCCTGCAATGCTCTCGTGTTGGGATGAATGTACCTTTCGAAAATATCCTCGAAGACACCAGGCCGACGGTGTTTAAGCCCCTTCTGCCAACAACACTCAGAGCACTATGGCCTCTCCCGGGCTCAGACGCTGCAGTGGTATACACTTCATACCCCCCACTTGTCGCCATGACTCCCCAAACGAAACACTCCCAGTCACGAAACTTCCAAGTTGACAGGGGTGCAAATGCACCTTGGTCGCGCGGTGTATACACACGCACCACCCATGCACGTGTTTGTGCGCGCAGTCCATTATACCAGCGAGCGCGGTCTAGACGTACCTGGAATGTGTGTGCTCCCTCTGCCACACTTTTCTACCCCCCACTAGCTGTCTCCTCTAATTTACACATTTTATCATAACACGCGAGACGCGCGTGTATGCATGCGCACAGGCTCACACGCACTACTCCACTCGCTCAAGGTCGTCATGAGGGTCGGTTGAATGCACACACATGACTCCCCCCTAGACTAGAAGTTTGAACTAGGTGCGGTCGCCGGGACTGGGTCCTTCGCTCAAGACCTTTTCGTGTTTAACCCAAAAATGCGTTAGCATACGCGGTAAGATAGGGGATCAGGAATCTACGCGTAGTCTATTCGTAAGAGGCTCTAAAACTAGACGTCGCGTGCACTGGTAGGTATTCACGTACCCATGCAGAGCCGTCCCGGGACGCATAAACCACAACTCCTGAGAACGCCTTTTGAAAGTTGGGTTAAGGTACGCGGGTATCCAGTGGCCGTGAAGCCCGCCATCAAAAAGACGTCATAAAGTCCGTTCGGGGACTGGACGCACGCAATCCTTGAATGTTGACGAAGAGGAAACACGGCCAAAACAGTACTTTTTTCCGTGGGTACCAGCCGCCCGAGTCACTACCATCTGGGTTTAAGTGCTTCAGTACAGACTGTGAAGACCGCACCGGTTATAACTACCAGATGCCATCGTTGAGTTCTCAGGCAAGTCGGAACCCAAGGGCAACAAAAATATATAGACCACGCAAGTTGCCCGGTCTGGTAAGGCAATAACCCATCTCAGACACATGCCCACTGGTTTTCAAATGTCAGGCAAAGACTCGTGCCTTGAGAGCAGAGACAAGATAAACCCATCCCAGCCAGGTCGGTGAAACGCAAAACTTCCACGAGATGAAGCTACGCGCTCCGTCTCAATGCAGTGGAACTATCCGCTGTGCAGGTGCGCGTCCGAACCGTCTTCCTCCACGTGTCCACACAGGCACGGCACTAAGCCCCACTACAGCAAGTCTGAACCGGAGCCCAAACCATCCCGAGTGTAGGTGTAACAATAATTTACGCAAACGGCATGATAGTGGGCTACAGCTGACATGCCTAGATTTAAGCTACGCCATCCAAAACACGTTGAGCAGCAGCGCTAAGCCGTTCTGATAGCCACACGGGGAAGCGTGTCGGTCAGCAGCCGGCGCACCTGCGTGACGATTAACCCCAAGCCGATTTGTTTAACTCAGTCCACACCAAAACCCTACCCACAGGATCACCTAAGCGATACGACCCCCCACCTCCCTTCCCTACGCACAGAGTCCAAAAGCAAGAAAGTTGTCAGTTCAGGTTTATTGAGCCCGATAAATTTAACCTCTCAGAAATATATTGTTGGTGACACCAGTCAACCTACTAGAAGAGTTTGTTGAGCTCATCGATGCTCAGTTCACCATCCTTATTCGTATCCAAGCGCGCCACGAACGACTTCACGTCCTCTTCCTTGAGCTTCTGGCCACACTCAGCCTCCAGGGCCTTCTTCAACTCGGCAACGCTGATCTTGCCAGACTTATCTGTGTCGAGTGTCTCAAAGAGTTTGCGGACGGCGTCTGGGAAACTATAGGAGAAAGAATCGACCTAAGTAACGAGCAACACAAGTCAATTAAGAGCAAGCAACGGGAAACAGAACTGGAGCAAGGTGACCACCCGTGACAGCACAAAACAGACAAGGACATTACCTCATTTCGTCTCGGGAAGTAGCTGAAGAGGAAAGGGAACAGGGTTAGCCAACTGCAAGAAACGAGGCACGGCAGACCACAACTCCCACGGCCTGTTGCTCTCTACAGACCATCCCTCGGAAAAATAACAACATATCAATGCATAGACTAGGGACTAAGATGGAAAGTGCGATGTGAACGGGACAAACCCCACCTACCAAGAAGCGAAGAGTACGCGAAGAGTTGGTAATTAGCGGACGGGCACTAGTTTATGTACAAATTTTACCGTCGAATCGGCATCGACCTTCTCGGCTGTGGCCAATAATTTAGCCCGTGACGTCCCGCTTACTGGTTTAGATGTGATGAGCCAATCGATGGCCTGTCGAGGCGATTTGTCTTTGTATTAGGCCAGTTCGCTCCTCCGTTGGACAAAAATGCTACCAATTAGCCCTCAAGGGCATTTTGCGGTTGGCCATTGGTTAACATTGATAGACTTGATCCTGGTTGGCTGACACTTGCCGTCAGTGCTTTACGGAGAGGACTTCGCGTCTGCGTGCGCGTGTTTGGTGTGTGCTGATCTGCTCAAGGTCTGGCCGCGGTTTTTTGGCAACGTTTTAACTTGGTTTTGGCGGCCATTCTTCATGTGGTTTCTACGTAAACATGATGGCCCCTAAGCGAGCCGCGTGATAGATGCGCTGGACGAACAAGGGGCCGTATCAGGATACGGCAGACGTTATTCGGGTTGCGCGCCGATAGCAAAGTGAATATGCGGGGTAGCGTCGTGGTGGCATTGGGGCAGCTTCGGCCGCGCCAGCGACCTGCGTCCGACCCCACGTACGGTCTTCTTGACACTGGGCGCTTGTGGCTGAGGGTTGAGATAGTGAGGTAGATGCAGCGCAAGTCACCATCCCTGCACCACCCTGCTCCGGAGCGTACGATGGACGCCGTCAAAATCGATGGTCGAGTAGTCTCTCCGCAAACCAAAGTTAGCTGGTGGCCCTCAATGATCCTAGTTGGTTGATCGGAATGGCCAAATACCGAAATAGATCGTTTGCTGCTCACAACGTAACTGGAACACTGGGCGTGCGGATAGTTCTAGCCACTCATTTGGGTCGCAGCACCTCGTGACGGCCGCGATCTCATCTATAACGGACTGGCGGCTGGTCCACTCGTCCGAGGTTTGTACGATTCGACGTATTGTAGGCACACATACCGTACCAGGTGCATGTAATGGCTTGAGTATATATGCACCCGACGACTGCTAGTCGCTCGATTGGTCTGTCTATAAGATCTTGGGAAGTCAAAAGAGTGCACGCTTTCCGTCAGTGTGAAGATCTATCGGATAAGGATATAGGCTGTTTTGTGAGCGGGGAGTTGATGCGTACTTCAGTTGTAAGATTGATCTAGGAGAAAAGCCGTCAGCATAGGTGGATGAGTTATGAAAACCCTAGTGGTTCCTACGGCTCTTCATTTCGCCGGGACTGCACTAGTGGCTGCTTTACGCCAGCCGCAATGGCTTTCGAGTGACTAGCTACTCAAAAGCCTAACTAAAAGTTGCTACTTATGTTTGCTGTGTGCGTTCTGTAGATCTTGATTTCAGCTTTAAATGGCCGACAACTTGGAATACTGTGGGAGTAGTGCAGTATGATATGCAGTTATCTTGAAAGCCTGTTGTATACGTGACTTAAACTCGTTTCCCTCTGCTCTATTAAACGTCCCCTGGAAGGTAGTTGTTTATTCTGCTTCGTAATAGCTCGTTCTGGAGTACTTTTAATTGACTAAACATCCTGTCGCCATCTTGCTTTCACTTGATAAACTGTTCAGACCCCTTGCATAGGGATAATGAGATAAAAAAGCGGGAAATGCGGTCCAATAACGATGACCAAATATAGGCGGAGGGTCAGCACCCTGAATAATTCACCACACTGACAACACAGATACCGGCCAGAAGCCCAGGCATGTGTTTCGTCGATTTTATGTGACTTCATAACGCAACTGGGAGAGCTTCGGGATTAACATTGGGCCCTGCCTGAGTTCCCATGTTGCATTACAGTATAAAGTCCCGTGTTCACTATTCAATCGCGCCATAAAGCGGCAAAACTATGCGAAACATACATGTCTAGGCTTCTACGTATTACCCGTGCTCCTTAAACGGGCTGCGTGCTAGGTGCGCTGGACCAACACGGGAACCAGATCAGCACATGACACACGTTATTCGAGTTGCGCTCCCATAAATAAATGCCAAATGTGGGGTGCGGGGGGAAGCGTGGATGCAGGCTTGGGCCTCGGCCGCCCGTAGCCCTGATGACAATCCAACTTCTAGCCTCAATTTCGCTTGACTGACAATCCCCATGTACACGACACCTGGACTGTAAGATTCTACCAATATTTTACATACCTTTGAGCCATTGTCGTTCTTGCTCTGTGCTTTATTTACGGGATACGAAACAGTCTTTCCAAGAACCTGGGGTAAGAGTATCCCAACTGTTAAGAACCAGTAAATAATAACAAATCGTTTGCAGATAAAAGCACGTGCTTGTTCAGAGTATTATTTAAAAGTTGTGTTAAGTCAATGAAAGACATTTTAACCAAGTAAAACAAAGAGAGAGTTCAGTGTCACTACAATACTCCCCCTGCTAGGAGAACGGAGTTAAAAAATAGTGTTAATAGGAAAATAGGGTGGGAGTGTTAAGCATATGTTAAAAGTTGATAACGGTCGGGGAAGCGGAAATGACGTCCACTGCGTGTAAGGAGAGGGGGACTTGGGGAAGGCGTAGGGCTAGCAAGTGTAAGTTTAGTAGGGGATAAAGCAATTTGCAATGTTCCGGCTGGAGGTTGTTTGGTTGGAGCGGTTGGAAGAGGCTCAGTATAAGCCGCCTTCAGACGATCGATTGAGACCACGGCGCTGCGGCCGCCCCTGGCAATCGTAAAATGCTTGGCCATACGAGATGGTACTCTGAATGGTCCGTCGTAGGGCTGTTGTAGTGGCCGACGAACACTGTCTACGCGGACAAATACAAATGAGTATTAAGTTAGGATCGATGCATGAATTACTTGTTGGTTGGTTGATAGCCCATGTTGGATCAGGGGTTCCCACAGGAGTCCTAACTGGGTGCAGTTGGGAGGCGGAGAAAAGCCGCGACCTCGGCCGGCTTGAGCCAAAGGTCCTCGGCGGTGATTTGGGTGCCTGGCCGGGAACTGCAGGCGAAGAGGTGACGGCAGCCATGCGGCGAAACTCCGCAGTCGGGTATAGACGGGTCCAGCCGGTGTTGGTACTGGCGAAGGAGCATGCAGTAGCTACTGCGAAGCTGCGCCAGGGTACAATGAGTCACCCGTGGGAGATGACGTTCCGAGGTGGCAATCGGAGGTGGATAGCCACCCAGGAGGACCGGGGAATGGTAGTTGGATATTGCGTCCACAATTGCTCTCTGGTGAAGGCGCTGGTAGCCTGTCCTGATGGCGGAGCCATCAACGGGTACATCTGAGAGAGATGAGGCGACAGCTGCTTTGTGGAGACCTCGGATAGACGTCCGAACGTTACGGCTAGGCTCGGGAGCGTTGCAATGATGGTGGTTCGGATGGCCAGGTTTTGAACAGGTCCACCAGAACTGCTGGCCGAGGAGTTCTTTGTGTGCGGCGACCGGCAGGACAGAAACCTCCGCATGAAGGTGATCGATGGGCGAAATTTTATAGTAGCCCGTGATCGTGCGGAGGGCACCATTCTGTGCTGACTGAAGGCGGCGGAGGCTAGAGGAGCTGATTGTGGGCGACCAAATTGATGCCGCATAGGTGAGATGCGGCTTGGCCATTGTATTGAATGTGCTCGTCAGCAACTCTTGCGCGCAGCCCCAGGAAGTGCCCGCGAGAGCCTTAAGGACCTTGGTGCACATGCTCACTTTGCTTGCGACATCCCTCGCATGGTGAAGAGCGGATATAAACGGACGCCGAGGAGCTTGGGCTTTCGGACCAGCGGTAGAGACTTACCCTTGACGATGATATCAGGGTGGTGATTGAACTCCTTCGGATCCAGCGTGCAAACAGTGACGGACGACTTGGCAGCCGAGATTGACATCTCGCGCTGAGTGAGGTAATCCACAATGTTAGCCTGATCAATGTTATGGTGCTGGCAGAAGATGGTGACATCATCCGCGTATGATACCACTTTGGCGGGTGGCGGAGGGAGTGGGAGTTCCCGCATGTAAATGTTGAACAGTGCCGGGCTGAGCACAGAGCCTTGAGGAACACTGCAGGTCGACTTACGGGGCTTGGAGAGAGTGCCGCGGTAAAAGACACGATAGTGGCGGCCACCGATGCAAGCCGCCAACCATCGAACCAGTCCAGTCGGGACGTTCAGGGAGACCAAGTCCTGCAGGAGCTGATCGTGGCGGACGCTGTCAAAGGCTCGCGACAGGTCAGTTGAGACGGCCACGGTCCGCGAAGCGGGCTTATGTTGATTGAAGCCCTCGAGGATGCCGTCGGTGAGCTCGAAAAGAGCCGTTGTTGTGCCACGACCTGACCTGAAACCATGTTGGTGGTTGGACAGATCCGCTGCAGACGTCAGAATTGGAAGGAGAATTCGTTCCAAAATTCTCGCCAGTGGACTGTGGAGGCCGATCGGGCGATAGGACGTCGTTTGACTGGCGTCCTTGCTAGCTTTGACCAGAGGAATGATGGTGGACTGGCGCCAGCAATCGGGGATAATTGAACTGGCCAGCGAAACATTGATAATGGCTGCCAGGTAGGCAGCCACCTTGGGGCCGATATGGCGCAAATGGATTTGAGCCAGGCCATCCGGTCCTAAGGCTTTCGAGACTTTCGTTTTCCTGATGGTGGTGAGGATAGCATCGGCCGAGAAGGAAATGTCCGGACGCGGGGCCTTATGTAGGAGACGAAAAAGGGGGCACTGGCTTTTGGGACTGGGAGCCGAGCGGAGCGAGAACAGCTTGTTCGTCTTCGCGGCGATCGTACCGTTGTTGGAGATGAACTTGCCGTCCCCGAAGCTAATAGACTGGTTGGGTGTGTCAGCCCAGGGCTTGGTCAAATTTCGTAGAAGTTTCCAGATGGCAGCTGCGTTGCCGCGGAAATTACAATCTGCAACTTTTTCACGCCAAAGTTTCCGTTTGTCGTCGCTAAGGCTGAATTCAGTCAAATGATGGAGCTTGGCATAGTAAGGCCTTCCACTAGTCCATAGGCTGTACCTCTATATATGGTGTGTAAAATGTCTCTCGTTGACTGGCGCCCATCCGGGGATTATCGACGACTGAACACCTGCATTATGCCTGATAGATACCCGCTGCCCCATCTCCATGATTTTTCATCTAGCCTAGCAGGAGCAACAGTGTTTTCCGGTATTGACCTAGCAAAAGCTTTCCATCAGATACCCGCTGCTTCAGAAGACATTTCGAAAACGGCGATTACTACATCGTTTGGTCTGTTCGAGTTTGTTAGGATGCCCTTTGTACAACGTTACTCTGCTCAAACTTTTCAGTGTTGTATCAACGAAATCCTCCATGACTTACCTTTCGGTTTTGTGTATGTCGATGATGTTCTGGTAGTAATTTCCGATGAAAACGAACACCTTCAACATATAAATCTCATTTTTGAGTGATTTAGCCACTTTGGTGTTTTCATTAACGCGTCTAAATGCGTTTTCGGTGTACCGTCACTGTTTTTCCTAGGCTATCGCGTAGATGCTTTTGGTTGTCATCCCATAGATGCCAAAGTTTCAGCTATTCGCGATTTCCCTACTCTCACTTCCTTTCAACAACTGCACCGTTTTATAGGCCTTCTATCGACGTTTCAGCTCAATTTTCCCACTAACTGTCGGGAAGAAGCTAAAAAGGTTTCTCCCAACGCATTTACTCCAAGCTCGTACATTAATTTCTGCAGAAAGAAGAAGTTTTGGCCGGCACCTTTTGGCCCTCAACATAAAGCCATTATAATTTTTGTCTAGGTTGGTACTGCAATATTAGTGAGTTTGACAATTTAGGGATGGTTTAAATTGCCGAGCATTGCCGTCGGGATCCGCGAGCGTAAATTAGTGAAACCATGGGATTCGGCTTTGCCCGCGATATTTGTACGAAGGAGGTATCGCCTCATGGCAACAGCATATAAGAAAAGACCGCTCCCCCCCCCCCATCGACTGTGCACCTTATCGGAATATGGCTTAATGGGCTCAAATAAAGTCACCATTTTCTGTTGGGAATCGGAAAGCACCTAACGTTAGTTCCCTTACCTACATATCTGACTCAATTATTGCGAGTTTGTTTGCGAAGCAACATTCATGCATGATCTATCCTGCAATTGATACTAGATGTAACCTAGAGGTTGATATAACAATCGTCGCCATGTCATAGCAAGCCATAGAGAACCTATTTTTCCTTCCTGGAGATTTATAGACGTCTGCATTCTCCCTCCTATTATCGACTGTTCTCCTGATAGTTGCTTCGGCCTTTATTTAAAATAGTATGGTGATGTTAAAATATTCCCTCGGAATGCTCCCTTCTGCAGCGGACGTTTCTTATGTTGTTTTGATTGGTACAATAATGCGACGTCACTTCGCAACAGTCAAGTGTATCGCAAGGAATTAAGTGAGTTAAACCTTAGCAACTACGATCTTCAGACTATGGCTACTTAGTAGAGAAGGATTCCATGGAGGCCAGAATAGAAGGAATAGTTTATTGTGTTGAAGTGGATCCGAAAAAGCAAAGCGAGACCGGAATGGCCATTTCTGGCTTATTACCCGTCATCATCCAGTCATACCCAATATCGAGGGTTGGCAACCCCGCGATTTGAACCCTGGACCTTTGGTCATTGGATTCAAGACACTACCTCTAGTCTACGGGTTCCCTGCTTTTTCGGGTGTGATCGGGAATATGATGAAGGAATGTGCTTTCCCCGCTTTATTTTGTACACAAAGAAACGAATAATAGATGGAAAGAATTTGGACTTCGGAGCACACGTCATTCCACTGGAGCGCCGTGGTCCTGAGTGATGTCTGGCGGCCGAGGGTGGGGAAAAAGGGACATGTTTGAGCAGCCGCGAGAACCTAGATGCACGTGTGTGTTCCCCAGTGGAAGTAGGTCAAGTCTCTGCAGGTCAGCACGCCCGTAAGCGTTAACTGAGGTATTGGATGACCTTGAGGCAGCTAGCCTTGAACAATGACGCCGGAAAAAGTAATTGAGGGCGTCGGACGGCAGAGACCACTACAAGTGATTCATTGACGGCGCCGAAGATGTGCTTTACAAATAAACCTTATTATTATTGTCCATCCACTTCACTGTGATCTAATTGCTGCGAAGTCTTCCAGTTCTATGCACCAAGGCTTCCGCAATTTTGGTTTGCCTCAAATCAGCATATCACCGTTCTCTACTGCCATTTCTGGTAGGATAACTTACGTGTCAAGAGACAGAAATACAGAAACTGTGGCTTGAATTATCTGCATAATAGATGTTCAGTTTTATGCAAACCTTCATAGTCTTGCATTATCTATTAAGTTAGACTCTGGTCTCTCTCTCTATCTCTTAAAATCATCAGTGTTTATCTGACCAGCAGGGAGTGAAAGGGGGTACTGTGGCGACCTCTTATTCTAAGCCATGGTTTGCTTACATGCCTTTGGGGCATGATCCGAGTGTATAGCTTTCTTGCTTACCGGTCCGTGCACACAAGACGGTCCAGCCTCCGATTAAGGTCATGGACCTGTCTGGCCAACTGGCCAGCCACCTCCCTAGGCGAAGTGACAAACGGACCATAAGGTGGCGACTGCTTATTCTCAGACACTCCCGGAGCAGACGACTAACTGTTCGGTTGTAGTTTCCGGACCCGGTGATCTACTTGTCGGGCTGCGCCTCTGGACTCCGGCCCATTCATGGCTGGACTGCACTTGTCTGGGAGTCTCTTGCATGTTTCTTATATTCTACTCCTTCTAACCTTATTAAATCATCCATAACAATCCGACCTTCCAAGCATTATCATATCCACTAGCTCATAAAATTTGGGATACGTTCGATCATATATTACCTCCGCGGACCGCATTGTATCCCACACTACTTCTCGTCAATACCGCACAACGTTTACATTCCGACAGCGCTCGTTGCACAAAATTACACTACGTGTGGCCTACTGTACAACTAAAAATCGGCAACAGTAACTGGTTATTCCATCGAAACTGGCATTATCCCATTCAGATGTACGCTCCAGTTTGAATTGAAATAATCAGAGTCACAGTCAGCAGAACATTGCCGACAAGGGCAAGGGAGACTGAAATGGCTACTTCTGACTTATCAGCCATCGTCAGCCAGCCGTACTCGGTCTGAGATTTGGAAACTCCTGAGCCTCGAACCATTGATCTGTTGGTTAAAACTCGAACGTCCTAACCGTTGTGCTACGGACTCGCCATCCTGCCGGTTGCGATTGGAGCTGCTACAACTGACAAAGGGACGCTCACCAATCGCGTTACGAGACACACTCGTCCCGATTGTGCCTTAGGGCTCATTCTCTAGCACTATCAGCGAACCCACGGCTGAGGTTGGATATGGCTGGTTGATGACGGCTAATACGTTAGAATCGGCCATACCGGTCCCCTTTGGCCTTGTGGATAAAGTTATTTTCCTATCATAATAAGGTCCCATAATAGGTCTCTTAACGCGATCGGAAAGCGCCCCTTTACCAAAAATGAGGATTCCCGAAGTAACATGTAACACACTTCATCGGTTTTCAGTGAGTGAAACCTGTAACGTTTTTAACATAATTTTTGTAGCAAATAGCTGTCAACGCAAATACTCGCATCAACTTTCGGTTCGAGTTTGGCATTTTTTGCCTGAAGGACTTACTCCAAGTTAGTACGGTGTGAAGTGCCCCTACGTTTTCCCCCTTCAGGAAAGCCTCTCATAATAACAGTGGCCCTGTGCTAAATTCCTCGAAGAGTAAATATATAGAGGTTAAGGCTAAAACGGTTAACCCTAACCGCTACAGTCTTCCAGGCCTGGTTCTTTAGGAGATGAGAGAAGACGGTGGAAAGCCAAAGTCGAAGAAACAGTATATTGTTTGCAGAATAGTTAGGGGGGAAGTTGTCAATAGGTCCTATAGGGCGTCCGACCGTGAGGCCAGTGAGAGAGGGCGGCGTCGCCGACCGCGACGCGGCAAGGCAGAATCCCAAGTGTCCGTCGGTGCATGAATTGACTAGAAGACTGGAGAGCGCTTGGCCAGAGCTGATTGGCCACGAGCGCTTCGGGACGCTGATAGATCGACCCGTTTGGGGCGCGCCTATGCGCCCGGTCGTGCGAGGGCAAAGGTCGCGCGTCGGTGAGGACATGTGCCATCGCGCTGGGAAAGGCGTGACTGGGCGACCAAGATTTATCCTGGGAGAACACGTCAGTGGGGTCTCGAGTTTGAAGGAGGTGGGCTGTAGAACCGCTACAAATATACCTGCATGCCAAACCGAATCGTACTCTTGTAGTGGGCGCTAGAGCCACCGTGGGAAACCGTGATCGCAAACTCATCACGCCAAGGCTCTTGTCATGCTGACTGCCCGCATCATGTCTGGCACGACTTACTAACACGCCCACGCCCGTGCGTAACCTTGCGCGGTCCAACCAATTACCTTCAAGGCTGCAGCTAACGGTGGCCGCTCGAATGTCTACCCGAGACATCACTCCGGAGCTAGCACGCCTTACGGCTAGACGTGCACTCCGGCAGTCAAGACTTCGTCCTAACTATTCTCCAATTGATTCTGTAAGGAATATATTCTTCCTACTTATCTGGCCTTCCCAAGATTTCCCTCTCCTTTCCTTAGGAACCTGGCCTGGAAGATCGCAACCGTTAGGGTTAAATCGTATAAGCATTAACACACCGCGCTATTCTAAACCATAACTCCAACCCTAACCTTAATTTCCCTGAAATTTCATGAAAAGCCACACGGGCAGTTCATGTTCTCATGTCCTGTCGGAAAGGGAAGGCATATAAAAATTAATTTCTCAGGAGATTAATAAGCCGTAAGTCACAAGAAAACTGTAAGGCCAATCTCGTTTGCCCTACAGTAGCAGTCGTTTTCCGTTGTTTTTTGTTCTTCGACAATTAACATCAAGGTACGCTACCAAACTCTTCTGCCGAGCAATATGCGAACAGAATACGATTCACTGCCGTCATACAATTGCTATTAATGAACGTATGGTTACGCATTCCAAGCATGTCGATTGGTGGGCCAGTTACTCTACTTTTTGCAGCAGGTGTTCCCAGTTCGTTATCCCTTGCACAGGTTCTTCCGTCTTAGAGACAGTCCTCCTGGCCCTAAAGCACAAGTTTCCATTCCCTGTACTTCCAAGAATTATGATGCTCGGTGAAACACTCCTACATGTTGATACAAATCGCACTGCCTGAATTGTTTACGCTAGTTCTGGCACGCCACCGTGCCATCCTAGTTGCAGCCTAATCACACTGTAGTGGAAAACTATACGACTGAAAAATAGACCGTTGCTCCCTACCTCGCTCTTTCAACAGCCAGTCCCTAAAGTCTTTGCTTCCCTCCCCCACTTTGAAACAGCTCGTCTACCTCCAACGCAAGTCACCGTCTCTGCAGCACCCTGCTGTGGAGCACACGGTGGATATAATCGAGATCGACGCTCGAAATGTCATCCTCTCCCACCACTGTGTCCCCTAAACGGGCTGCATGGTAGAGGTGCTGGGCCAAAACAGGGACCAGATCAGGCCATGGCAGGCATTATTATGGATGCATACCCATAAAGTGGCACACATAAAATGGGCGCAATGACTGTGGGCGTCACAAACGCAGATGTTAATCGGGTGACGCTCCCATCACAAGAGCCAAAAATGGAAGTGAGGGGCGTTGATGGTATACGTAGGCGCAAGCTCTAACGCCGCGCCAGCCAAATGCACCCTATTCAGTTTCCGGTCCTCTTGACTCTGTCTTGACACTGGGCACAGGCGGATGAGGGAAGAGGTGATGCGGTAGATGCTTCGCAATTCAGCACTTACTTATCATTAATCCACGCGTAAGTCAGCGTCACTGTACCACCACACCGTGGAGCACATGTAGTGGACTCTAGCAGTCACTTGGAACCCAAGATCAGCCGCTGACGCATGACGCCTTTGGCCTGCAAGGCCCACGCATGCATGCCAGCCTTTGCCCATCTCAAGCTCGAGCCCTACCACTAGTCTAGACATCAGTCACGTGGATGGCTACTGTAACAAGGCATGCGCCGGCCATCCGGCTATTCCCGACGCCGTCGTCATTTCGGAATTGACGCCCTGGCAGCCGTACTGCGGTCATCCGAGAGTCAAGATTCTTTCCATCTATTCTCCTATCCTTTTGCGGAATGCACTTTTCCTAACAATCTGGCTTTCCCATCGTCTTCTCTCTTCACCTAAAGGAACCATGGGCCTGGAAGATCGTAGCTGGTAGGGTGAACCTCCTTGCCTTAACTTTCTGTCCATACACACAGTGGACATCGTCGGAATCAACATCGAACTGTCCTTTATCCCTCCTTCTCCCCATCCCCACAGATGCGGATTCTGTCCTCCACCGCGGCGCTAAGCCAAAAGATGACATTTTTCAGTCACACTTCACAGAATTTTAGTGCCTGTAGCGCATATAGTGGTCGCTTCTGCCCAACTCCCACCTATCTCTTGACGCCACAGACAAGGTTATCGCAGAGGGTTAAGTAAGTTAAACCCTAGCAACTGCGATCTTCGAACCATTGTTACTTAGTAGAGAATAAGCGATGGAAGCCAGAATAGCAGGAATAGTTTATTGTGTACACAGAGGAACAGAGAAAAACAAGGAAAAATTTGGACTTGAGAGCACATGATCACCCAGGAGACTGGCCGGGTCCCAAGTGATGTCTGGCGGCTGAGAGTGGGGAAAAGGGACACGTTCGAGTGGTGCTTGTGCAGCCGCGAGAACCTAGACGTACGTGTGTGTGCCCGAGTGGAAGAAGGTCAAGTCTCTGCGCGTCTGTAAGCGCTGACTGAAGTGTTGGATGACCTTGAGGCAGTTGGCCTTTAACAATGACGCCGGACGAAGTAATGGAGGGCGTCGGCCGGCAGCGACCACTATAAGGTCACTCAGAACATAGGACCTTGTGCGAATGTACTTTTCGGCCTGCCTCTAACCAGACACAAACTGACGCTCGAGATACGGACTGCCCACGCCAGCGTCTACCATCGTGTGGTCCAACCAATCACCATCAAGGCCGCGTGACGAAGCGAGGATTCGGCGGCCGCCCCCGATTACTGACGCCAGAACTCACTCAGCATTCCGCGCCTGAGCGGAGTGGACGCCTCGACGCTACCACGCTCTCACAACCCTCACGGCGAACGCAACGCCAGACCGAATAAACCTTCGTCCTAACTATTCTTCTTTCTTTCTGCAGAATAAACTATTCCTAGCAATGTGCCTTTCCCAAGACTTCTCTCATCTCGTAAGGAAGTGGATTTTGAAGATCGCAGCCGTTAAGGTTAAACCTTAGTAGCCTTAAAACTCAGCAGCACGCACATTAGACCGGCACTTGCTTCACACCAGTCATGGTGTTTGACCATTCCCCCCCTCTCCCCTTCTATCAAAGGGTTCACATGCATGGTAGAGCGAAACAGTATTTGGAGCCAGAGATATTCGGCCCCATATACTACTGCAACACACCGTACTTGCCAATAAACCTGGCGTACTTTGGGACGCCCATTCCCTCGGCCCGTGAATAGCTGTGGCTTGGAATGTTTTATCGACTGATGGGAATAACTCATCGTACGGCTATTCTTACTGAGACCATTATGGCGCTCTTCCTCCCCGGGTTAGCTGCAAGTGCCTCAAGGAACACAAGTGACTGGTGCCTGAGCCTGTGTCTAAGTGTGCCACCAACCCTTCTCCTCCCCCCACATGTTCGGCATTTGTTATGGGAGCGCAATCCAACTAACGCCTGCGTGCCCTGATCCAGGGCGTGCGTGACACGCACCAACAGGCTGTTTGGTTTTGCCAGTCATTGTGCTCACGCCCTAGTTCAGGCGTCTTGACTTCGTCTTGCTATGGGACCGCGGCTAGCGGAGAAAGAATAGGGCGGGGCAGACGACACGTAACTATTACTAACCAGAAAAAAGCAGGTGCAATTCAGCACGTTGCCCTTTGAGAGAGTGGTGGGTGTCGTCGCAAAAGCCAGTCAAGGACTCGGTTGTGTCCAGGTATGCTGTTTATGGTGAACATCGATCAATGCACACCATAATGAAAGGGCCCCTTTGACCTTAAATACATGATTTATTTATTTATTATTTATACGATCTGAACGAACTGTAAAATTCTACAATGAAACTGCGCAATATTCTGCTGGTGGTAAGGATGGCAGTTAGGGTGGTGATGACATTGGTGGTGATGGCGGTGGGAGCCCATGGCTTTTGAAAACTGCAGGCTTTGCAAGAAATTCTGCTGCATACACAGAACCCGACCAAGTGGAAATGCACCGATGCGGCATCACCCCGACCCGTGACCCTATCTGACTTTTCAACACCCCTTCCTTCACGCTAACACTAAGCGTAACTGGTTTATCCTCTGTCCCCCTAGTGTGAACGTTTGTCTAGCTGTCTCCCTCCACCAAACGCTAAAGTGCGAAAATCTCATTCCCCACTTTTTATTTAGTCTGACTACAGGCAAGTGCTACCTGCTTGAAAACTCACGAGTAAAATTCGATGTTCTGTCTTTATTTTCATACAGTAGAATGCCTATCTCATGAAATCTCGTGAATTTCACAAGAAAATGCCTGTGACGCACAAGCATAGAAAGCTACTTCCCTTTACCCCTCTCCGTCCCCCCCCCACAAAAAAGTATTACGGCAGTCTTACAGCATTCGTAAAAAGGAAGCATTTTTAGTTCCTAACTTATTATTAGTAGGCGATTATGCTTATGCAAGCGTTAAAGAAGTCAAGCTTAGCGAACAGACTTTTTCAATTTTTCATCACCAAGCAATTACAATAATACGAGGAAGGGTTGAGTGACACACATTTAAGCATTCAATCAACCGTAAGTAAGGGGGAGACCAAGGGGTCAGATGTATTTTTAAAATAGCATATGGAAGACTTGGTCTGAACACCCTCCTGGACAAAGGGAATCAGGTCCGCTCAGCGTTAATATTCGCTTTTAAGAAAGAGAACGGGAGTGTCTCTCCCTTCTGGGCGTCCTACTTAGTAGAACGTTCAATGGAACAACCAGTGAAAGGGTATTTCGCAAGAAAATGTAGCGACCCCCTTCCTTAGTCATGCTTTCCTCGGACGCCGTGCGGACTAGATCATGTCTGGCGTGACCACCACGCGTCCGCAAGACACCATAGTCACGGCCTCCGTTCAAGGTCACTCCTGTCTGGCTTTCTCAAGGCGGTCTAGTCTCACTAGCCAACAACTTCTCAAGATTAGGCCAGTGCCCGAGATGCGGACGATTTGTTGACGCTCATTCACTTCCAGAGCCGACGACTCACTGTTCGGTTGCAGACTCTCTGGACTCCGGCTCATCATGGCTGGCCTGCACTCGTCTGGAAGTCACTTTCCTATTGCTTACATGCTACGCTTGTTTCTACCTTAGTAAACTCTCCCTGACACTATGGCCTTTCACGTCTTATTCTATTCAACTAGCTTATGCATATTGGGATACGTTCTCTCGTCTACTATCTGGCTGGACCACATCGTATCCCAAAAAAACATGGACAGGGTAATATACCAATATCTACAGTCTTGTCATACTTAATCAGATATGAAGCCTAGTCCGCTGCCTCACTAACCGAACTGGGAGAATATATTCTCCGGATACACTGAAGAACCAACTCGCCCTTACGCAAAACACTGCGAGAAAACGACTTTCCTGAGATGTTTATATAGCGGAGGAACGCCCCCCAAAATCGGAAGTGTCGATGGCTGAAATCGAAGCCTTATTTCTCACATTGCCTTTAAGAGGGGATCCAGCAAGCCAACTTCTGTATCTTCGCTTAAACGCCGCAATCACGCGCAACTATCCAGCTGCTAAGATATGCTCACTCTTTTCAAGCACTCCACTTCTTCGTCATAGAGGCACGCATAAACTTAAATTTCAGACCTCTTCAGTGTAAATCTACGCATTTACTGGCTCCTGTGGAGAAGGTTATATTGGTCGAACAACTAGGCGTCCATCCACGTGGATGCGAGCACATCATCCTGCATGGCTAAACTGAGCAGCGGAAAAATCAATATCTAGCGTGATTTTGGCTCACATGCTTGACAGCGGCCGACGAAACACACCAATTTCCTGCGTTAGCGGATACTTGTGATGGCAGGAGCAGTCGCCAAACGGTTAATTAATGCGATTTAGTGCGCATGGAAGGCGTTTATACAGCCACTGAGGCTCCTTTGGCCAAAGCCTAATTCGGCATGTGTCTTCACACCTACCACATCGCGGTACAGCAACGACAGACACTGATTGTCAGACCACTGCCCCCCCCCCCCCCCTCCACCCTTCCTGACCCCTTGATATAACTAGAATCTGAATTCTCGATCTCTGAACCCCTCTTAATTACGGTGGCTTGGATACTTAAACTTTTGTCAATCCACCCACCCTCCCCTAATATTATTGTATTGCCTGATGACTAATAAGATTATTTTAGCAATGCTAGCAAAGACAAGGGAGACTGGAATGTCTATCTCTGGCTTATTAGCGGTCTTCAGCCAGTCATACCCAGAGCTAAGCGGTGCACCACCCGAGCCTCATCAAATAGTGTCAATATTACGTTAATGAGAAATACTCTTTTTTGGAAAAGTTTAAGAATATTGATATTCAGATCGCAAACATACGGCAGATATTTTCCGTGCAGATATGTCTCATATTGGCTCACTAGGATATACAGTTAACGCCTACGGTGATGGCGTGGCAGCCTGAATTCGGTATAGCTGCGAGTATTGGCCTTTTCATCCTCCAAACCGTTGTCTACCCGCGCGCCCACTGCTGACTCTTCCTCTTACCTCTGCATGCGCTTATACTTTCGCATCCCCCGCTGTCGACGTGCCTTCCCCCGCAGCTAATCGATGCCTCGCGAGCTCTGATGTCAACACCTGCACCCTTTCCTGATTGGCTGAGGACTGGACAGGCTTGGCTAAACCCGCGAGCATAGACAGTTTCACACCGACACGACTGGCTTCTCTACACGGCACTTGCAGCGACTAATGTAAAGCTACTTGAGGTCAGTAAAGTTGTTCCAATTAATTCCGTCTTCCCAGACTTGTGATTTGGGGATCCTTCTGGTGTCGAGCTAACAACTAGCCCTCGATAATAGCTTGTTGTTCTCTTGAGCGACACGGGAAGAGGCACCCCCCACGTAAACCGGGTGGCCTTGCGCTAAATTCCAGGAACGGTAACTATTCTCACCTCCTAACGGTAAAACAAACCGTAACTCGTATCTTAACCAGAAATCTAACCTTAACTGTAATTCCGTCTTATATGTAACCTTCGCACAACAAACAGGACCTCGCTTTTCTTACCTAAAGTTTATGCGTTGCCAGACCGGTCAGTGACTAAGAAATTTGAATATAATTAGCAGATGCAATCATAAGCATGCTATTTTAGCTGCATCAAGAGACACTGACTTCCGCAAAATTACTGTGTAGTTTCTCGAGCCGCTGGAGCCCGTTGAGTTTGAGAGTCTCCTCGACATGTCGGCGATGACTTTCTAATGTTAAGTGCTCTTATTCGACTGCCCATAAAGATTGTTTTTGTGCTACGCGTTTAGCAAAACCTATAATTTAAGGTATTTATCGGAACGAAAGGAGTCACTTTCCTCTTTATCTTGAAGCCATGTTCGCTATCCTTGGCTTAATTTTAGGTTGTATCCAATCATTGTAAATGCACGATGTTGTGGCCACGCATATACTATGATATTGCTAAAACTGATAATGTTCTGCCCGTTTCTTTTCTTATTGACGCATAAACACATAGGAGGCCATACAAAAGTATCTAACCATATTCTCAAAAGTTGACGGACACTTGTGGCTGGTTTTTATTCACGGCTACTCATCAGTACGTTTGTTTGTAGGTGGTATTACTGTCGTTTCTGACTTTTCCACATCGATTGAAACACTCGATTTTCTGAAATAACCTGCTTGTTTACATCCTGCGTTATGCGACCTATAAGAAAAAAATTTGCATGTGCAGCAAGTTTATTTGGCAAAGCTCTCATGTTAATACTACATTCATGTCATTGGGGAACATGCAAAGATAAACAAACTTAGTTTAGTACAGCCATTAGCCCGAGAAATTAACCAACTAGAAAGTTATGTCGATTTTTGCTCAAATGCGTAGGCATCTGGACTGAAAAAAGCATATAGAAACCTATTTGGCATGACAAAAGTGCATTTGCTGGTATCGCGTTGTGTTAAGGCTAATAAGATTTAACCCTAACGGCTGCGATCTTCCAGGCCCGGTTCCTTATAAGAAAAGGGAGAGGTCTTGGGAGGGCCAATGTAGTAAGAATATATTATTCAGAGAATGAATTGGGAACAGTTAGGAAGAAGTCTTGACTGTCTGAGAGGCAGTAATCCGCGCGGCCGCCGAACGTTGCCTGTGTCCCAGTCAGAAATGATGGAAATTGGTCAGACCGCGTGTTAGTAGGTCGCGTGAGACATTGAGCAAGAGATGGCCAGGGTGCGGGCAATCAGCGTGACTGCTGCCTTGGCGTGATGAGTCAGGGATCACTGGTTCCCACAGTGGCACTAACCCCCACTACCCTGGAACAAGCTAGACAAGTAGGTAAAAAGCACAACTTTGTAGATTGCAAAAACAGCAAGATTTATTGGATCAATGAAGTTTCGGGAATGCCACCAGTTGTGCCCATTCCACCGCATGGTGACAGGAACGAATAGAAAATACAAAATTGAATTGGTACAGAAAGGTCAAGAAAGGTCATAGGGCAGGCTACGCTGGCTAATTAGTGAAGTTAGCGAGTTAAAACGAGATGGAAGGAAAACAGATGACAAGGAATTAGGGCGAAAAGGTAGGTAGTTTATTGCGTAAATCTGAAGGCAAGATTTTACGAAGTCAAAACTAGGTCAACAACATGCCCCAACTGTTTACATCGGTCAAGTTTCGTGCCGTTTGACGCCGTCACACTGACGTGCGTCGGGGTAAGACTGGGTGCTCCTATAATCTGCCAGGGGTCTACTGAGATTATTGTTAAATCCGACGCCGTGTCAACTTTAAGTCTGACAGTTTTTTCATTTATGGACACTGACATATATTTTCTGCTCACAGCTTAACCTGTGATTCACCATCATAGATGACGTTGCAATTTTTTGGAGACTTCGACGTCCTGCTTGACAGTGTGTCGACTTGTGGCCAAGTCTTGAGCAGCTGAAACAATTCTGTGTTTTATAGGGGCACTCTGCGATATAGTGTCAACCACCGCATTTCCAGCAGGCAGTCTTTGGTCCTCTGGGGTAACTTGCGCCTTGTGCCTGCCAATGTTCTTTGGTGTCAAAACCTGTATTTGTTGACTGCTGGTTTCGCCAATCAACCTTGTATCCTGTTTTATGTTTTCGAGTTTAAAACACTCATCTGTTCGTTTCTGTACTGTCAAGTCGCCATCCTGATCCAATTTGGACAGTAGACGCGTGCGTATATCTGCGTCCTCTGGTAGACTCAGGGATTTGATGAACAATAGAGACTTAAACTGGTTGGCCGCTGCTTGCTCTAGTTCGGCTTGCTGATGCATATCATTTATTCTGCCAGCTAAATCAAAATAGTCTTCGTCGCCATTCTTTTACAATTTAAAACATTTAAAACGTCTGTTAAACAAAGACTTTGATTGGCTAAGCAAAACTTTTAAATTGCTCACAGTTTCTGTGAATAAAATTTCGGCTGGTTTCGTTGGCAATACGAACTTCACGTACTTTTCATGCTCCTGTCGCCCAAGCTTCAGAAGGAGAATTTCAATCTGCTCTCCGTCGGACAAAGTTTTCCTTCGCTCTTAAACAGTAATTCGTACTTCCGGAACCACATCTCGAATGTAAACCCGTCGTTGGGTTCATAGACGAATTCTGTAATCCTGTCTTCAAGCCACTTCCTTCTGTCGTCATTCCCGGTCTGCTTTCGGTCCTTCTGCAACTCTGCGATAACGGCCATTAAAGTGGATTGCTATGCGTCCAATAACTTTTGCATTTGTTCTTCAGTAATCATTTTGTGTGGTTACTTGTTATGATCTTGAGTGATCACCTGTGTCGCCACTGTTGTGTCCCCCAGTTGTACGTATGGGTTAGAAGACAGAGAGGATAACCGAGAATAGTTTACTATAACAATTCCCGCGTACACATCATTTCCGCGCGTGTCAGTCGGCTTGTCCCGTGTTTGCCAGCAAGTTGTCTGTTGTTGCGTCACAGCGTTCTCGTCTGCAGCAAGTCCCGCCTCCCGTATCCGCTCTCTCATTTAAAGGCAATCGGTTCGCGCCCGCTTTGTCCCTTGGTCCCTCTGGGTAGCCATCGGATGGTGGGTGACCTCTCAAGGACATGCATAATCCGGCGGCGTTCTTACCCGTGGTCACAGCTCTTTGTATCTGTGCGCTGACCTCTGTTCGCGCGAGTTTGTCCGGTGTGAATTTGGGGGCGTCTGTCTGTCTGTCTGTCTGTCTGTCTGTCTGTCTGGATGGATGGATGGATGGATGGATGGATGGATGGATGGATGGCAAGGGTGGCGGCTCACGTGTTCGGCTGCTGTAACACTTCCCGCTGTTAAAATGTTTACCTTGTACGTTTGGCGGTTTGGATTTAGCACCAGCCTGTTAGGGGGGCATCTAGTCCTAGTCGATCTCCTGAGGGCCTGGTTCTCTTCTGGGACCTCAGTCTTAGGAGTCGGAATGCTGAAAGTGTCACAAAGTAAGTCCAGGGCTAGCTGATTGTCTGATCTCGTTCGGTGCCGTAGCTGGTTCACATGTCTTCTTACAGGTCCTGTATTTGTTTCGATTTCAAAAACTACGCCGTTTGCTTTTTTGATTCGGCCCTTCATCCAGAGGTCTCCTGCAGCATAGTTTCGTAAGTATACCTCTTCGCCCTACAGGAAATAGGGTTTTCTTGACTGGACAGCTCGGGGTGGCTGTCTGTCTGTCTGTCCGGATGGATGGATGGCAAGGGTGGCGGCTCACGTGCTCGGCTGCTGTAAAAAAGCCAACTAGGTAAGTGACCTTTCTGTACCAATTCAATTTTGTATTTTTCTTATCCGTTACTCTAACCATGCAATGGAATGGACGCAACTGATACGCATTCCCGTATTCTTGTTTGGAAGTTGGCGGTGGTATCCTCGGTTTAGGTTAAAATTCTACTTACGGAATGCGACTTTCGAGGCACGTCTACCGTTGACAACCACGGCTAAGAGGGTAGCTATACGATTGTGGACACCAGTTGAGCTGAAAATCGGGGCTAACTTTTATTGCTCGGGGTAAAATACGGCAAAAAGAACCATCCACTCCCCTCCGTTATACAGGTAGCCTTGCGCTAAATTCCAGGAAGGGTACTTATTCCCGTGTAGTGACCTCAACTGTAGCTCTAACTTTGACCCTAATCTGAATTTCCCTAGAGTGTAACTCACATTTTGTTTCAGTTAGTAAACATGTGTTTGTCATCATACTTTAAGTGGTTTGCATGTCGAATCAATAGCGGACACCTTGCTCCTACTGTTTTTCTGTAGTGGTCGTGTCTGTCCAACGTCCTCTTAATTCTTGACGCAACAGACAAGGTCACTCAGTGCTTAGGACCTCGCGCGCAAGCAGTTTTCCCGTGTGCCGCGAGGCATGCTCAAACGGGCGGGCGACCGCCACGGCTGCCAGACACAACTGACGCGCATCCAAACACGTACCAAGTTTCCCCCATTCTGGCCTCAACCAACGGTGGCTTGGCCTCAATCCGGCCAATCAGATTATTGCTTTAGTAGACTGACCTCATTTAGTAGGTTGGCCTCAATCCGTGGGACAAAGACAACAATGCAGTGTCTGCATTCAAGCGTCACTCCGGATCCTACCCGACTAGGGAACGGTTGCACTAGTCCGCGAGTCAAAACGCTTTCCATCTATTCTCCTATCCTTCAGCAGAATACACTATTTCTAATTATCTGTCTTTCCCACCGTCTTCTCTCTACTCACCTAAAGGAACCATGGGCCTAGAAGATCGTAGCTATTAGGGTTAACCTTCGTAGCCTTAACACTTGTCGATAGTTCTTCACTAGACCGAATACGCAGTCGCTTTCAGCATATTCAGATTACGGGATTCGGTTTGGCTTAAAGTGTTCTTAGTGTGGGATAGCAGTATCGATTGTCTATCTCACAGGTCTAACAGATGCGATCACTGGAAAAAGATTTTAACTGGCCGGACGTTTCAGATTCGCGTTCGATCTAATCATCAGAAATAATCGCAGATAAGGATGATAAAGGCACAATATGCACAGTATTTAAAGTCAGTATTGTCCACGAAACCACGTGCATTCTACAGTTACAACAGCAGTTGTAATTGTTTCATGGAAAGGCATTCTTTGGGAAATAGGTAGTTTATTGCGTAAA
>JAYGXS010000003.1:41253158-41263779 GCA_036362985.1 Ligula intestinalis
ACTACTACTACTACTACTACTACTACTACTACTACTACTACTACTACCGTTAATATACCTAATTCCTATGCGTAGTTCATTTGGATAATATCAAGGATGTAATGGCATGCGAATGAAATGTAGTATGAGTCCCAGTCCGCGTTCAGGACGGAAAGCACCCACTTGGCCCCTGTTTGGATCCAAGGTGCGCATTCCTTTCCGTCCCCATCTGCGACATACGAAGGAACTTCGTAGATTACAGCGTGCAGGGCCTTGCGTGGGCTATTAGACTGGAACCCATCCTCAAGCCACCGAGTTGCACAAGAATAGCGGTCCACTGTAGTTGCCCGGGTATCAACGCTGTCGCCCATCAAGCAATGTATACGCGTGTATGTCCCCTGAACGGGTCGCGTGCTAGATGCGCTGGACCAGCAGGGGGAACAGATGAAGGCACGACAGGCGTTGCTCGAGTTGCGCTCCCACGACAAAATCCGAACATGGGGGCGGGGGGAGGGGGCATTAGTGACACACGTGGGCATAGGCTCAGACACCTATGGCTGTTATGCCCCCCACCCGCTCTGTGGGATCTGATTCAGGCAAGGCTGCTCTGGTTGCCTGCTCCCGATCCCGGTTCCAGTCTTCTTGACTCTGTCCTGACACTGAGCTCGAGCGGGTGATGGGAAAGAGAGAGAGAGCGGTAGGGGTATAACAAAGACTTGTTGTACGCCTATGTCTCTAATAATTTAAAGCTAAACTACGCGGAAGTTACCATCTCTACACCACGACACTGTGTAGCACACGGTGCACCTCGTCGACACCGACGGCTGAACTGTTGTGTACGCGTGTGTGTGACAACTTCCACCAATTCTGTGACGGCGATCGATATTTACCTCCTCGCTGACTGACCGCAGCCGGACGAAATCTCGAACGGACATGGGCCTCAAACGACATACGTCCTTCCCTTCTCTTCTACACACAGTCGACAGTTAACCATAGCCAATTAAGAGGTCCATTGTGTACCCCAGGTCGCTGTGCACACAGGATTATGATTTGCGCGCGAATTAACTTATAAAGTGAATGAAAAGGATTGCGTTCCACGTATCTGCTTGGATAAGAAAGATGTGTCGAGCACCGGATCAATTGATTTATTGTTCTGGCCTATGGCCACTATAATTACCCTCTTTTTGGTTGATACTTCTCTGCTCTGAAGATGGACTCCTGTAAGAGTTCGGAAGCTCAGGACAATAAATAAATTGATCCGGTGCACGACACGGCTTCTTCCTTAATTTATATAACACACTCCCTCCTCGCTGTGATAGCAAGCCAAGCTATGAGCGAACACAGAAGGGCAGAATCGCATTGACCACCCAAAGTAAACAACTCATTTACACGTGCTCCACAGGACCCGAACCCCTCCAAATGTACCTGCCTGAAATAAGTCCGACCCCGATCTCATATCTGTGAGGTTATCATAAAGGCCACGGTAAGAAGTGGCCGTTTATGCCTGACCCGCAGCTATGTCATGCAAGAGCAGAATATTGACGAAACGCGTCTGGGTTTTTATCTAACACTTGTGTTGCCGGTATGGTAAAAAATTACGTAGGGTATACTACTGGCTGCCTGCTAGCAAAATGTAAATACTACGCAGTTAAGCCACAATAGCTGATGCACTTCGACTTAAATATGCATATGAAATTTCAGTCTGTGCTTATAGATTAGGGGTCGGAAACCTTTTTGACTCAGAGAGTTAAGAAAGCAAATATTTGGAAATATATTTCAGTGAGAGCCATATAATATATTTAAATATTAAATTCAAATATATGTGACTATAATAGGCATCTGGAGTTATTCTTTTTAATAATGTTCTTATAATACTCATTGTTAATGCGACTTCTGGTGCTGCATGGATTCGCTGATGGTTTTGTAGTCCTATGGGTATTTGGTGAGGTTAATTTTCATGCAACCGTTGAGGCTTTCATCCGTTATATGTGATCGTAGGGTGGACTTGATGTATTTAAGATGTGAGAATGACTGCTCACATGCATACGTACATCCAAACAAGGTCAATACAGCAATTCTCACACGCTGCAGTGTGAGGTATGCGACAGGAAGCGTGTTCCAAGTTTTGATTATCAGCTGGTCTTTGGGTTGTAGATTTTTAATTTCTGTCCACAAGCGCTTGCTTGTCAACTCCGCTTCAGGCAAGCTGAAAAACAACCAACGTACATTGCTGCGCAAAAGCAGACCGTTATAGTTATTTCAAACAACACCCAGCAGTGTTTTAAACTTCCGATCATTTAAGGCTAGGGCAACAATAAAGTTGACCACACGAATGACCAGCGACATCACTTCGCCAAACTGCCCGTCACACATCTGAGCACAAAGTACCTCCTGGTGTAGAATGCAGTAGAAACGAAGGATGGGTCTATTTTCCTGTTCACAGAGAAGCATCACAAATCCTTAGTTTTGCCCCACCATACACTGAGCACCATCAGTACACACTGAGATAAGTTTATCGTCCTTCAATCATCCCGGAAGAGGAAGAAGAAAAAGGGGCGAGTTCTGGGACCAGGTTGTATTTAAGCTGACGTTTCAAAAGCTTTCTCGCTTACGTCGTCAGCGCGTGGTAACCGTTCTCCCGCTGGTGTCATTAAGTGTGTCCGTTCGTGAGACTGACACCTACAGCATGTGTGTCAGTAGATTGTTCCGATCGATTTTTGTGGCTGTTTGAATTGCTTGCGACCTCACGGGCGCTTCTGTAGTGGCCCTTTTGCAGCCACTTGGAACCCAAGACCAGCCGCTGACGCATGACTCATCTAACCTGCCTGTGCGCCCACTGCCTCCTGGGCTAGGCGCTAACTGTCCTTGACCGACGCGCACATACTCCTCAGCGCGACCGCGCGCTCAGGCTAGCCAGCGTTAGCCAATCTCAAGGTCGTGCGCCCACGCTAGTCTAGACATCAGCAGCCCCATTGGCCCCCGGGACAAAGCATTCGCCGGAGATTCCTGATGCACTAGTCCCTCCGGAGCCAACCCGAATAGGGAACGGACGCACTACTCCGCGAGTCAGCATTCTCTCCATCTATTCTCCGTTCCATTGTGTACACAATAAACTCTTCCTTCTACTCTGGCCTTCCCAAGACTTCTCCCATCGCCTAAGGAACCGGGCCTGAAAGATTGTAGGTGTTAGGGTTAACCGACTTAGCCTTAACTCCTATACTTATATGAGGTGCGTTAAGTCGTTTTTGTGCGTCTTGAGCGTCCAGACACACTGCAGTGACGAAAGTGGAAAAAAGGAGGACATTCAGTACTTGCATGCCCTATTTAAGGCCAAAGGTGATCCAAATTAATTTGCACGCAAGTGTCTTCAGAAGCCCCACTATGAGCGGTTGAAAGGAGAGTACCCTAAGTTTCGGCTCGCAATCCCTTATATGAAGAATGGATCAAAGGAGGCTGCAAGAATCCTGAAACCGTTCAGGATCGGTGTGGCTCATAGGCCGGAGTCAACCATCAGACAGCAGACCCTGAGCCCCAAAGACCCGATACCTTTGGCAGAAAAATCAGCTGTGGTCTACAGCATACCATGCCAAGAGTGCAATGCAAGATATGTTGATGAAACGGACAGACGCCTTGGCACAAGGTTGCATGAGCATCAGCTCGCAATCAACAGCAAGGATAAGCTTTCTATGGTCTGGATATGGAAGAAGACATGTCGAGCACCGGATCAATTGATTAATTGTCCTGAGCTTTCAAACTCTTGCAGGAGTCCATCTTCAGAGGTAAGAAGTAGCAACAAAACGAGGGTAATTATAGTGGCCATAGGCCAATCAACTGTCAAAAATAATCGTTTTGTCAAGGCGTTAGAAACAGTTATGGAAAGCGATGGGGGAGGAGGGCAATTAGCTGTCAGTGGAGTCGAGGGGTCATGAACGGCAATTAGTGTGGCGCCCTGTCAGCCGGTAGAGGGTCCTGGTAAGCCTGCGTCCTCTTCTGGCCGGCTGGTTGTGGGATATTCTTCGGTTGCAATCCTTACGTTTGGTTTGGTCTTGTTTCGTCGCGCAAGGCTTTATAGGCCGCGGGGAGGTCTAGATGCCTGTTGACGGAGTTGGCATCTGAGTACCATGCCTCAGGCATCAGCCTTTCGGCTTTTGATTTTCCTCGGCCTATGATGGTCTACGACCACGTACAGCAGGAGAAACGCACGTTTGCCTATGAGGAAGCAAGGGTAATAGGCCGAGCCAACGATAAGATGTCCAGATTGCTGCTAGAAAGTTGGTCAGCTTAAATACAACCTGGTCCCAGAACTCACCCCTTCTTCTTCTTCTTGTTCTTCTTCTTCCTCTTCCGGGGAAGATGAACAGAATATTATGTCTGGACCTTGAATTTTCGCGCATATAAGTTTATCTATTGATAGTTTTTTTTCTTGAGCGAACTCAATGAAAGACTTGAATAAATCCTCACTTCTTGTCGACACTTTTATTGACAGAATACCAAGACATTCTTCGCGCAGTATATCACCAGCAGCATATCTTGCAATTATACTGAACTGCGCCAAATGGCTTACGTCTGTTGACTCATCCAAAGCCAGGGAAAAGAACGGCGCTGCATTCATGTCTTTCACTTGCGTTTCCTCCATGTGAGTTGCCATCATGATGGCGCGCTCATGAACAGTTTTTACCGACAGAGGCATGTCTTGTATCTGTTTGATCATCATGTATTTGTCCGTAAGATCATCAAAATTATATTGGCTACCTCCAGCATGAACCTTTTAGCATCTTCGGCATCTGTAAATGGTTTTGCGTTTCTCACTATTGCTAAAGATCCAGCAAAGCTAGCGGAGTTATAGTCACCTTGCTGGGTCCATGCGTGGAGTTGCTGCTGGCTGGCTTGCGCCCGCGGGCTTTTCTAATTTGAGCCGGCAGTTTTTTGCTCTCCATGCACGTGGGATTTTATTATTGTATACCACTCTGCGTATTTCTCTGCTTTGTTTGTCTGCATTTATGATCATGTGGTCATATCTACAGTACACTGCTCCCTTTTTTTAATGCACGAAAACAAGTTATTTTACCTCAAACATCCCATAACATCAACTTTTGTCAAATGCGTCCGATTTGCCGTATTTGAAATTCACCAACGTCAACACCTCTGTGAAGGACGACAATAGGAAGACAAAAACGAAAGCACAGAGCTGGATGGCCACAAGCAATGAAGCGTAAACCATTGAGACTCATGTCCATTCCAGTTTTAGCGTGGACAAATTGCCACTCAATTTTTAATAAAAGTGTTGAATTATCGCCACTTATGTTGAAAAAGGAACATAGTATGTCAGCCGTTATTCGTCTTCAAGAGACTTGGCTTAATAGTGACAATGGGTCACAACTAATTACGCCGCCAGAATTTCATACTTTTCGTACGGACAGAAAATCCTTATCGAACAGTAGAGGTGGTGGAGTTGCAGTCTTTGTAAACCAGCAATGGTGCACAAATTTTAAGTCCCTATTTTCCTATTCGGACGACTTAATAGACGCCATTGCTGCAGTCTGTAAGCCTCGATTTTTACAAAATTCTAAAGGCATCATCTATGTCAGCATCTACAGTAGGTGCGCTATCTCATGAAGTCTAACGATTTTTACAAGTAACTCCCTCTTACTCAAACGCAGCCCAAGCTGTGGCCCCCAAAGTCCTATAGCAATAAAGTAATGATCGTTCTTCACAATAGGGCATATTATGATTTATGAAGGAATATACGACAGTTCCCCCGTCGATTTCGACGATGGGCACCACACACTCCAACACGCCGCAGCAAACGCTGAAGCAAGCCGCAACACACACTGAGGCGACCTGGGCAAGCGACACGAAAGTGACAGCAAGCAGGAGCAACGCAGAGAACTAGCACGAGAGAAAACAGGAGTTTAGGCAGACTCGCACAGAATCTACCCACTCGCTCGCCACTTCCACCTCCGTATCCGGTGTAAAGACAAAGTCAATAAGACCGGGGATGCGGGAGGGTGTAGGTGGCTGGCGCGGAAATCACTCAGCACGCGCACACTTGGCACAGCCATCTCGCTAGGTATGCTCCCGACTGCGCGGAAGCGCCATAAAGGCCACATGAAGAGGGAGCCATTGCAGCCTGACTCTCCTCCCATACGCACACAGAGACACACGCGTACAAAAGAAGCAGCAACGTAGGGGGCCCGAGATTTCCCGTCAGTTGGCAAACCCTCCAAGCTACGGCTTTTAGCGCACCGTGATAGATTCAAGCGAATTCAGATTTATTATAGTGAAAAAAGAAACGCGCCGAGGTCGACCTCACCAACAGGGAATCAGAAGTGAAAGTGCCAGCGCCTACCAGGCCGCAGGGACCGTGGTTTCCTGAGGACTGGCATTGCATGTGCATATAGACCATTCAATCTCAGAAGGGTGATGAAGGAATATAACGTTTTATAGAAACACCAGCTTTTTTAACAAAGTGGAAACTTCCGAAAAAATGGAAATAGGGTGTACTACGTAAACTTAAGTTTTACATGTGGAGGAAGCCCGTTCATGCAAAACCTCTGAGTAAATAAAGCAGCACAAGCAAAATTACGTTGGAAAATAATCGCTTTGTCAAGTTTTCGAATGCATATGCTTCCATATTACGTGCAAGATAATGTATGGCTGTTACCGAAAAGCCTACCTTTCCTAACATGTTTTCACGAGAACTGCTAGTTGTTTCTCTCGTTTATGCATCGCTTGGCTTATTTTGGACTAAGGCAACCACGTTTTCGCTTCATATGCCCCATTGAGAGATCACAGGAGTAATATATTGCTTAAGCTCACTTGCGGACATGCCGGTCAGTGATTAATAAATTTTAATAGAAGTGTCGGGAACAATTGTAAACGTACCATTTTTGTGCACTAAGAGTTATTGCCTTCTGCCATATTTTTGTAATGATTTCGATACTTCGATTACGAAGAGGTGTAGATCTTCCATGAAATGCGAATAAAGACTTTACGATTTTCACTGGCTTTAGTCAATTGACCATAAATAATGAGTAAATTCTGTGTGCTTACAAAAACCTTCAAAATAAGATATATCTTGAAAGCTTTTACATAAATAACCAGCTTTTAAACATTTTTTCTCTAGCAGCTGTCTGCGTGTGTCATAGTTTCAGAACCACCCAATCATGTGAACTCATTGCCGAGAAAAATGAACGTCCACTACAAATGTTGCCAATGAATATAATCAAGATTGATATAGAAAAATTCTACAAAAAGTTAACGCTTGAAAACAAGCTTTACTGATATATTTTGGCGTCTGATGTCTGCGTACTTTAATTTTTTGATGATTAAGTCAAGAACAAGGGGAAATTTTAGCCAGTTTATTGATTCCCCTAAAAATAACGGAAAAATCTTCCGTTTTAAATGGAAGAACTAACCTTTCTATATAAATCGGAACAGTTTTCACTATATTTGGTTACTTCTAGGCTCAGTTCGACAATAACAAATAAAAAACAGAGTGGCAATAAAATCAACGGTGATTTTTGCGAAAACTGTATCGCAATAGCTCGTGAAAACTCACTCAAATGTGTGTTATCTTAACTGTATTCAAATTTTTATTGACTTTACAATCGATTGAATCACTAAATACTAATAAAGTGCTCATTCGCATTCATTGCCTGCAACCCTTTAAATATATAAAATATATATTTTTAATAAGGTTATAGCAAGAAACGGCTTCAAACATTTATTACTCAATTTTATGACACAAAACTTTGCAGATTTGCAAAATATAATTTTTTAAACTTACTTCGCCCTTCTTTTCCAAAAATAGTGCATTATCTCATAATAACCATTTCAAGGACGCAAAACAAAATTTTCCGTTTTGCGAACAGATATACCTAAAAAGTTCCTGCTCTTCATGAGTGTTCTTTTGTAGTGCAACGTGCACTAACATGAAGTTATTTTCCGCAACGTCTAATAGCATAGGAAATGTCTCGGTTATCAACAAACGCTGAATTTCACCAATTTTCTCCCAGTATACTGATCAGAACGGAAGTAAATTCCATTTAACATCATTTTGCGCTCACGTCAAGCCAATGAACTAAATAATTAACCTAAAATGTGTGTTATGTCCCTCAACCTCCAACCTTTCATCATATATGTAATCTACTGTATATTCCCCCTTCTACATGTCAAAGCGCTTTAGGGCGTTTTTTGATTTTCTTTCCCTTAAACTTGCCCTGCTGTCCTATGAATATGTTATTGTTTTATGTGGTGACTTCAACCATGTGAATCTATGCCCCCTCACATTGTTAGGTTTTGACAACCTAGTTTCTTTCAACACTCGTGCTGACCCCCACCTGGATCACATATTGACCAACCATCCCAAACTTTTTGCTCTCAAAAATAGAGCCCCGTTGTCAGGCTCAGATCACAGTGTTTTATTGGGCCTGCCAACCATCGACTTTGGTTATAAGAGAGGGCTGTTAGAAAAATCTGAGAGGACACTTAAGGTTCGCGACACATCCCAACAGAATATATTTTTCCTCCAGACCTATATATCTGAAAATATTCCTGCACTTCTTGAACACTCGAACGTCGAGTCGTGCTCCGATTTTCTCACAATTTTTTTAAAAATGAAATTTTTACAATATGTTGTGCTCTTGACACTACCATGGTTAGACCTGACAGAATCTCTTCTCCCCATGTAAATACTTTGAGACGCCAAAAGGAATTGTTCTACAAACTATGTCTACGAGATAGACTAAAGGATGTGAAGGTCCTAATAAAGCGTGAGATTTCCTGGCTGAATGCCCTTTTTGTTAGTCAGCTTTTTACTTCTTCTACATCTTCCGCTCCTCTCTCCTCGGATGAAATTCGGAAAAGTCTCAAGCGTCTTACTGGTCAACGAAACACACTAGCACATGTAGATGCTGACTTAGATAGTTTAAACACAAACTTCATCCACACTCCCACTGCTTCCAGCTTTCCGACAGACGCAATTTCCTTATTACCAAGTGGCTTTGTTCTTGTGTCTGTGGAAACAGTGATGAAACACCTTAAAAGGTTCGAGATTCAACAGCCGCAGGACCAGATGGGATGTCACCATTTCTCCTGAAATCCTGCTCCTTTCAGTTAGCACCTGCATTGACACACCTCACCTACCTGTCCTTCCTGGAGTCTAAGATTCCTGATGAGTGACGATCAGTGAGAATCACTCCAATCCCGAAAAGCCCTCCTGTTCTGGTTCAAAATCTTTTCGTCCAGTTGACTGCTCTTCTGCACTATTGAAACTTGCAAAACGAGTCGCCTTAGGCATCATCACGCCTTTTTCTTACGACTATTCCGATCCCTTGCAATTTGCGTATAAGGCTAGGCGTAGTACACTAGATGCTGTTGCTCTGGTAGTCCATTGTGCTCTAAGAGATTTAGATAAGGGCTGCCGTGCATATGGCTGTGCATTTCGTGACTACTCCTCAGCCTTTTATACGATCCCGCGCCATCTACTTCTTACTAAAACCTCTGCATGCGGCTCTCCCGGCTGGGCTGTGTCTTGGCTCGGGGGCTATTTCACTTCCCGCACTCAATTCGTTCAGTGCGGAAAGCGAAAATCCATGGTCCTTCCCAACAGCTGTGGAGTCCTTCAAAGGGCTATATTATCCCCTCATCTCTTCTCTCTCCACACTGACGACCTACGATCGCCAAATGAATCCTTGTTGGTTAAATATGCTGATGATATGGTTGTTGACCATCCCCTGAAAAGTCAGTCACATCTCCAAATACTGAAGGATGGCCTAGACCATGTCTCAACATGGTCGTCAGCAAATGGCCTTCTACGTAACGAGCGAAAGTCAGTCCATTGTATTTTTCGACTGCAACCCTCTCCCAGTCCCGAAATTTTCGACATTCTGACCACCGAAGTATCCTCTTTCCGATACCTAGGTGTTACACTAGCATCCAACCTTACATTTTCTCTTCATATAGAAGGCCTTTTTATCAAAATCCGTAAACTTTTATAGTATATACACCACTTGCGTTCATATCACACACCGCAAGCCCTAATCTGGCGTTTTATAGATGCCTGTATTCTCCTCCTTATTCTTTACTGCTCTCCGGTTATTTTTCCAGCCTTATGTGAAAAAAGACCTAGTCATTTTGAAACGTAGCCTCCGAATATTCTCTTCAGCTGCCGGTATTTCCTATGTTTTTAGCTGACATTATAATACAACGCCACGTTAAAACGGTCAAGCGATTTGCCGGTCGCATACTTAATGGGGTCGCTTACCCTTTCCCCTCTGAACTAATGACTGCGAAGTCTTCCCGTCCCATGCGTCGAGGTTTCCGCTATATGTCTTGCCGCACATCAGCACTCAGTACTCCCATTCCTAGCACGCTACCTCACCTGTGAAGAAGCGGAAATTGAGAAGTTGAAAGCCGATCTGTCTCCATAGTTCATGTGGATATCGTGTAAAACTTGAGTTGTGAATATGACATGGCATTTTACCTTTGACCTTTTAACATGAGCCCTTATTTACCTTGCGTGAATGGAGCCTACGTGAATGGAGCCATTTTTGCTGAAAGTTCAGGTTTTTAAAATCCTAAATATAGCACTATTCTTCTTCTTCTTCTTCTTCTTCTTCTTCTTCTTCTTCTTCTTCTT
>JAYGXS010000003.1:41263789-41300434 GCA_036362985.1 Ligula intestinalis
TTCTTCTTCTTCTTCTTCTTCTTCTTCTTCTTCTTCTTCTTCTTCTTTTTCTTCTTCTTCTACTCATTAGCTCTTGGAATGCTTTCTTTCTGCTATCTCCCGCAGGAAATTTTGATGCAAATGTATCATGGCCTGTGTTGAAGTGAAGCTTTTGATTCGACCGTTTCATCGACGTGATGCTTTCATTGCAAATTAGGCACACCGCATAACCTGCCCTCTCTAAAAAGGCGAATTCTTCGGCCCATTCGTCCTGAAATGTCCGAGACTCCTCATCTTTTTTTCTTTGCGCCATCTTCTTTGTTGCAGGGGTTAACTTTGGGCTGAAGAGAGAGTGTAGCGGTCAAGGATGCGCGATCTACTATAACTACTACACCAAGAGTATGCCGTCTGATGAAGGAAAGCAGTCAGATGTTAGGAGCGGTTTATTAGCACAAAAGGCAAGTTTGCGCGAAGGGACTGTTTGCTTGCGTGTGATAAATGCGTCCGTCTGGGGGACGTAAACACAAGGGACTATAGGTGACAGGGCAGGCTGGCCTATGCGAGTAAGATAGCCTTGTCTACCAGCGTGACCTTGTCCAAGCTGAGGTCAAGTCTGGGGGCTGTTGTGCTTTAGGAGAGCGTCTGTTATTTAGCGAGCTTGTCGCAGCCATCGGCTAGCTGGAAAGGGAACAGCTAGGTCGAACATAGGGAGGGGGGGGGGGGGGCGAAACGCCAGTGATTGGTCAAGATTAAATTCATTCTAATACGCGTCTTGGTGGCGGCACGTCACTGGAAGAACCAAAATCACAAAATGTGAAGTTTCGAATTCCAATTTTATCTGAGAGAGCCAAACGCAATCGTCAAAAGAGCCAGACCTGTCTTGCTAGCCATAGGTTGCCGACCCCGGCTATAGGTCCTCGAATATACTGGTTTTCCCTAAGTTAAACGTTAATTTTAATGAAATGAAAGAAGCTACAATGATTGGTATATTCCAACAGTTAGGAAACCCCCAAAGCATGATTTTCAGCGCGTCCTGATAGACTCAAGAAAATTAGATTTGATAAAGTCGGCAACGCGCTTAACTGCCGTGAGAATAGATTCTCCATTATTTGGCATAGTGCCCCTCTCGACCGCCCTCCCATACACTAGTTGACTGCTCGAGCCTGTCAACCAGCTATGGATGGATTTGGGCGAAGTTATTGACGTGGCGTGGAACCCTCAGTCCAACACATGCATATAGATACTCAGTACAGGCGTTTCGGACATCCGTATTGGTTCAGTGAATCGGTGGGGCAGGCCGTCGTAGGAGGGTGGGGGCATGTTGGCTATTATTCTATACTTACGCCAGCCCACCTGAACCTCTGAGAAGCCTAGTAAAAGAGCTTAGTGAATACCCTTCAGTTTATTCGTTGCTCTTGAAGAGGCAAGAAACTTTTTTTCTTTCTGGACAAAAGTACACTCTTGGAATTGCCGTGAACAGAAGTGACTTGAATGTCAATAAAAATGAGAGAAGAAAACAGATAATGTTCTCATGGTCGCAACTGTCTGGAGAGTAAATGGAATACTGGGCAATCTGGAAAGACTCCGAGCAGTCACAAAAACGGAAACATCTGGAAGTTTGCGGTCAAAAAAGTGTCAAGTTAAACTGCGTCGCAAGATAAAATTGTTAGATACTGGGGACAGACAGAAAGGCGCACGTTGAAGACAAGGGCTAGAAGAAGCAGTGTCAGTGAAGTCTGAAAACAGGTCAGATCAGTTTGTAGTAGAGGGTAAGGGAAGAGGGGGGGAGCAAAAACACGATGAAGCTTACAAATCAGAAAAAAATCTACGTTGGGGATGTGGGGGAGGGTATTCTGCCACCAAAAAGAGAACTAAATGGGAAATAGTAGGAAAGGTAGAGCACGTAACAAAATAGTAGCTTTTCATGGTGATTAAGGCAAAGGGGAGGAGGTGAAGGTGAGTACTACTCAGCCTGCCGGAGCTGGTCAGCCAGGCGTCGGATGCGATCCCTACAGGTGCACAGATAAGCCTCTGTCTCCCAGAGCATCTGCAGGATAATTTTACTGTCAGTGACATTCAGTGCGACCTCACTGGAGAGAAGAGGACTGAAGCGGAAGAAGGGCACACCGAGAGAACTGCACCAGGCTCTAGACCTCTCTACCACACGCCCTACAAGGAAAACAAAGAATGGCCGAAAAGCAAAAAATACTGCAGAAGATTTATGCATACGTTAACCGACAGCATGACCATCGCATCCAACGATATCCATCATGTGCTCCACAGCCTGATGACGCAGAAACGGTAACTTACGCATGGATTCGTTTTAATAGAGAGTACACTTACGCCGCATCCATCACACTCTCCCTTCTCCCACCCGTCTGTGCCCCGTGTCAAGATAAAATCAAAAAGACCGGAGACCGAATCGACGCAGGTGGGAGGCGTGGCAGGAGCCGCCACCAAGCCTGGCTCAGATCTCACTGAGTGCGGTGCCATAACGGCAACGGGTGGCTGGTGACCTACAGTAACGCCAAAGATCGTGCAACATTCCGACATATGCGAAAGATTGATACCCTTTCGATAATCGGCATTGACTCAAGTTGTGATACTGATTATCGTGTAGTCTATTCTGAAGTCATTTCAGTCATGCTAGGGTGCGGGCTTTTAAACGAGCTTTGTTCAGACCACTAGCAAAACGCATCTATTATAAAAAACTGGGTACTTAATTAGTATGCCATTTTATCATGCATTTTGACAGCCTTTATAAATTCAAATATATTTTATGCAAAAAAACACGAAAAAATTATTTCTTGTACTTGCTTGATAGCAAATTACGCCTTCTTTAAATTTTAGACTCAAAGAAAGGGTAACTTTCGGTTTTAAAAAAGTTGCTCAATTGCTGAATAATTTTCTAACCTAGTGACTGCTACACTCGAATTCGAGGTTTAAAAACTGCGCACTGTGTACATCCTGTTTAAGGAAAAGTACGTTTTGGCCAGTTTGAGGAAGAAGTCACATAGTTGTCATAAAATATGGAAATAGATGTGGAACATATTTTATGCAGTACAGGCAGCATTAATAAATTGACAGATACGATGTATTAGGAATAAACACCTCACAATTGTAAAAAAGCTCATAATTAGCAACTTTTTTAAAACCGAAAGCTACCCTTTCTTTGAGCATAAAATTTAAACAAGACGTAATCTTCGATCAAACAAGTACAATAAATTTTTTCGTGAATGTTTTCCATAAAATCTATTTGCATTTATAAAGGCAGTCAAAATAAATGATAAAAAGGTATACTACTTAAGCAGCCAGTTTCTATAATAGATGCGTTTTGCTAGTGGTCAGAACGAAGCTCGTTTAAAAGCCCGCACCCTATCATGACTGAATTGACTTCAGAATAGACTACGCGATAATCAGTATCAACTTGAGCCAATACCAATTACCGAAAGAGTATCAAGCTTTCGCATGTGTCGGAATGTTGCGTTATCTTTGGCGTCTACTGTAGTCTATAACTCTACGTGCCACCAACTACTCCCGCTCATGGTCGGTATTTGTTATGGGAGCGTAACCCGAATAACGCTACCCGTGCTCTGATCTAGTCCCCGTGTTGGTTCAGCGCATCCACCACGCGGTCCGTGCATATGTTACCCTTACACATTGCAGAGTTTCTGAACCAAAACTTGGTCAGGTTGGCTCACAGGACGAGTTACTAGGGCTGCATGGAGGCTAAAACTACTGAGGTACATGTGCGTTTTCCAGGCCTTAGGCATGTAGGCCTTCACGCCGCGCCAACACCCACTGCGTCCAATCCCACTTCTCGCTGATTGAGAGGCTCGGAAACTTGATTGCGGCATAGAGGAAGGGATAACAGACCCCACAGCGCATTCCTCGTTCTATTAAACCAGACTTACTCGAAGGTATTGCCACACGCCAACAGTCGGGGCCTGGAAGGAAGTCAGGTACACGGTACAACCTTCCAAGGTGTGAGAATCGGGTTGCAATGGCTCCTTTATCGCGGTCGAACTCTTGTGAGATCGGATCGGCCTTTATTGTGGCCTGGTGGAGGCAGCGGGGTCCAGGTGCTGCGAGACACGTATAGACGGACTGATCAACCTTTTCGGCCACTGGTTGTCTTACCACGGGAGCATGGCGGGTAAAAGGAGAGATTGGTGCTGCGCAACTTAGCTTAACCATAAACTAATTTCTGCACAAGTCACCGATGCTGAGCCCACTCGGTGGGGCATAAGGTGGACGCCGTCATTCCTGACAGCCCATCAGTCAATAAGGAGTTATAAGTTGAAAAGTCCCACGATTTCTTGGGCAAGTCACTGACTACGAAGGCGCAGGCTATAGGAAGACATACTGATGGCGCCGAGGTATTCTTGTAAGCATGTGCTCAGGAAGAATGAGTGGTGTTAGCCAAAGGTTTTGAAATGTAGCCACCTGGCCCTGCCTGTGCCTCGTCCGTCCGAAATAGTTCGTCGGGCCAAAATGCTCCGTTGACAAGGATAATAAGTATGACGAATATGACGGTGTTCCTCAATCATCTATGATCTGGAATGCATGTGGGCGGCTTTTGGCCGCAAAAGCCGCTAATCATAAAGAAAGAGTGGCCGAGTCTAGGTGGTATAGTTCAGATACATAGTGTCCACCAGTCACTAAAGACAACTACACATCGGCAACCCACAGAAAATATCCCTCGTCCCTAACCCACAGTACTTTACCCAACCTCGAGAAAACGCCACGAGGGCGCCTACCAACGCAGAATTAGTTGCCGCAGTACGCCTTAGAGGGAAAGGAGTGCTCAATCCAGCAGCTGCGACACTCGACATAAAGTCCCACCCCATGCGTTGGTAACGAGATCAAGGCGTGAGGGAGTAATCCCGTTAACTCGACGTCAGCCTAGACCCTACCCGGTCGAGGCGACGGCCAGCAGGACATCAACAACCACAACAGTGTGCACAAGGGCTGGGAGCTCAAGGTTACACGACGGTGGCCGAAATGAGGGCAGTGTGAGCGAGAGCAAGGCACAGTTGACAGACAAAAGCCGCGCGTCCGCCATACGCTGATTACTAGACTGTTCAGTGGGTGCCCTGACATGCCGTTGGCCTAAACATGCCTCGCTAAGATGCGGGACGGGGAGACGTCCACCAAGCGCACGGCGGGCCGGCGACGACGAGCCACACTGGTTTCTTAAACAGTGCGCCGTGGCTCACGGCGTCGCCTGCACACAAAAACGACACAGAGGCTAAGGGGGTGCGTGGGCGGCATGCCTGAGTAGGCAGCGCTCTGGACGGGTGAGTGATGGCCTGAAAACGGACAAAGCACTCCGTACCCTCAAACCAAATAAGGGAGTGTGGGTGGGCTCCACAACTGGCGCCAACGCTTTATTTGTGCAGGTGCACTAGATAAACCATAACCAAGAGAGATGAGAGATTTTCAGGAATTCTCACTGGTTGCCATTTCCGCTAATTCCGAAAACGTAGTCTCCTGTGGATGAGGCTGGGTGCCAGAGAGCCCTTTGAACATTCACTGCGGACAGAGCGACTAAGAGCCTCAAGAGCGCCGAGGTAAGTGCGTTATCCAGTCGTCCTATTGTGAGGGGGACGGGACGGACAAATATGTTTTCAGTACGCACCTTCTTCCTACACCTTGGGGCTAGAAAATCATGTTTACTGCATGGAATCCACAAATTCTGATGCAGTAAGCTGACTGCCCAAGCAGTATTTCCTAAGCAATCAAATAATCTAGAAACCACCAGATGACTACCAGGCATACTTAATTAAGAGGGGACTTTGGTAGAGTTGAATAATTCGTTTGACTCAACTGGGCAAGGGATGGACGGGCTGGTAGGATTCAAAACTACAACAACAAAGACGGCTTGAGTGCAGCTCCCGCTTGGGGCCTCATAACCCAGGTGGTCAGAGCTTTGATACTACTGAAGTCTTGCCTCTGTTGCCATGGTTTCGAATTCCACAAAGGTTACGTCGTTTCTTAAAAATGGATAAAATCCAGTAAGACACCAATTACTAGACTATGATAGTTGCGTCGCGTCTTCAGGATTCTACTTGGACAGTAAGCAGAACTGGTGAATTCCATAATTTGCAGTAAGCTGGTAGGGTAATTTGACCCAAAAGTGATTTAACTCACTGCAACCGGTGGGGTCACATAGTTCAGGTGGCTGCATAAAAACCTTGTCCCTGCTGTCGTAGGTTTGAATCCAACCGAGGCCACAACTTTTTTACAATTGAGACAAATGAATGATTAGAATCTGACAAAAACCTTCATTAATATTAAAAAGTGGAAATCAATCATCCCACACTCTAGCCCAGGAGAGGTTGTAATACAGCAGCAACAAGGTTCCAATGAAAGGCCCCGATAGTGAGTTTCCAGAGGCGTCACCCCGCGCTGACTAGTCCTCTGAAAATTAGTCATTTGGCTTGGCCGCGGTGCTGGGAGAAGGAAAACGGTGCCTTGGGTGTATGCTCACTGCCGACGACGCTGTCGCCAGGGTGGTTGTCGTGGGAGCACAGTAGAGGAACCTGACAACATGGAAATGGCGTACCAGGGCAGAAAACCGTGAGTGTCCAGTTGTTTGGAATAAGACCATCAAAATGCACTTTTGGCTAAAGACTGTTTCCGTACCTCTTACACACAAGCTCGAAAAAACGAGTGGTGGCTTGCGCAATTTTTGCCCAATGCTTCTTAAAAAATTATCCTCTGTTCGTGGGTTCGTTCGGCTGTCTCTGCCGAGACAGTTGTTTTTACCGTTCATGCTCATGAACTCGCAACGTCTCGTCTTCGCTTGACCAATTGTCTGCTGGTATTTTAAAAGTCACGAGTGACGACTCCTAATGGTGCACTCGAATTGCGCATCTCGCAAGCCCTGTGTTAACTGGATGTTTGCGTAAAACACATCTCAGAAGCACGTTATTGTACAGGCACTTGCACAGGAACCGGATCACCACATAGGTAGTGGACTCACGACGAGTAAATGTTCTCCACGTTCGGAGTGCGTCACACCCAAACAGATTGCCGATGGAAGCGAAAAGCCGAGTTCCAGGAAACAGTTCAGAGGAAGAAGAGGCAATCGCTGGAAAGTGAAGCTTATTGACCTGACGTTTCGGATACTCATTTGAACCTATCAAAAAAGACCGTCACAGATAGGGGTGAATTATCGTGATTGTCCGAAGCCATATGGGTGTGAGGCTGACCAATCAGGTCAGGCGTCGGAGGGAAATAGTGTAGTCCAGGTTAGAACGACCCAGACGGTCGCATACCACTGACATATAGGTGGACAGTCAGATGAATATAACACAACGCATGGTCTCCAATCGCCTCGCAGATATTCAACAATTACAAAAAACCTCCGACAAACGATAAAGTAGACAAAGTTGTGGAGCCAGTATTGTGCAAAATCGGTGAGGAAGAGAGAAGGAAAAGAAGAACCCACTGAACATACCTTCTGACATGGTGGCCATTTCGACAAGAATGCGGCTCAATTCACTGACGCCTACAGCGGCGCGGTAGGCCTCCATCATGTTCTGAGGACGGAAGACATCGATCTGGTGCACATTCCTAATGGGAAGGCGTCCAGTTCCCAGAGACGTGATGCTGGCCACAGGAACGATCGATTCGCGCTAAAGAAGAGTACGAGGAGGACAGAGTAGGCAAAGAAGATCATTCTACTTCCCAAGCAATATATGACTTAAGAAATGCTCTAGTTATTTGGAAGTTGCTCTGAAAAAGTCAGAGGTTACGAGAAGGGTCTGAACGATGGAGGTGATTAATGATACTAAAATCTGAAAGGGAGTAAGAAATTTGTTGGATGCGACAAATGTCCATCTTCACCTATCAGGAGTGAATGGCGGTCAGACTTTGCTAGTTTTTGCGGTAAGGATGACTTATATGGCCGCCTAAACAGGAAACGGAAACAGAAACAGCCCACAATGCATGCGGCTTTAGGCAGATAGCATCGCAGGCAAAGACAATGTGACTCTGTGCCAAATTCTGGGGAAATTTGGTTTAGGATTACGGTGAGGGTTAGGGTTAAGTTTTAGGTTGGGGTTAAGGTCTGGGTTCTTGTTAACTGTAGGGTTGAGGCTCAGGATAAGTTTAGGGTCACGATTAAGGTTAGTGTTTAGCCTTATGTTAGCGTTGTTGTTAGGGCATATTTACCCATCCAGAAATTTATCGCAAGACAACTTAGTCTAAGTTGGCGGGACGGCTCTGTTTCCGTGTCCTCTTTAGTCTTCACACAAGTCATTCCTAGTGTTTTTACAAAGCCGACTGTTAAGAGCTGGTATGACACATTTCAGCAGAGTATCGGCCAAAACAAACGCCCGCTCTCTCCCTCTTTATTCAGGCCAACAAAAAATAGAAAAAGAAGCCGGTAGCTGGATGGCAAAACAGAGGATATCCTCACATCCTCCGTCTGGGACAACCATGACCTTGACATCCAAATGATACTCATGGCGGTCCTGAATTACCTTTACTTCTCTTCAGGATGCACTCGGCTAACACCGTACCTTTAGGGGTCCCCATAACCAATTTCGGTTCCTATTTAAGGACATTCAAGACACTAAAGCGATTAGTAAGTTCGATCGCGATGGCAAATAATCCGATAGTTCGATTAGAGAGAACAGAGTGATGGTTTGCCAATTATCGCGTTGTTTATCCCAGAGTTGGAAGTGGGGAGCAGTGGCAGATAAAGCTGAGCAACCAGCCCACGGAAACCGACAAACATACGTCATGAGTCAGCGTAGGTACGTTTGACCAAACGCACACGTGGTGCAGTCAGCTTTGGAGGTACATGCGCGTGCCAAACACACACACACACGCTTTGTTTACGTGAGGGTCGTTGCGGGGCAGGACTTCGACTCGGAGGGTGAGGGGGAGAGGCGGGGTAAGGTGTTGAGTAAACCCCAATGTGCGAAGACGTAAATCGTTGTCGTAGGTGAGCAGGCGCATGACAGTACGAACGCTCGCACGCTAACAGAGTGGAGCGCTGCAGTCGGGGCCAGATCTCGGTCGGCTAACCCCCCCTCTTCCGCCGTCAGTCACGCGAACGGAGGGGTGCCGTCAACTAGCTCGTCAGTTGAGACGAACAGTCAGTATGCGTGCCAGAAAACGACGGACGACGGTGCCTCAGCACAGCAAGTGCTGGTGGTGGGTGTTTACACATGGCGGTTGGCACGAACGAAAAACAATGTATACGTGACGGTAATGAATTCAGCATACTGTCTAGCGAGAATGACTCAGTACAGTGTCGCAGGCCATACAAACACACGTGGGTATGGCAGGAGGGGGGGGGGGTCAGCCCGCATGGCCGGAAAGCATTCTGGTCCGCACACTAAAGTGCACATTCAATCAGACAGTTAATGAGAACCGTGAAAATATCTAGCACGGATCTACAAGCAATGGAAACTGGCACGACAGACAGGGCGGGTGGAACGACAAGGGCAAGAGACGAGCGAGTCAGCAAGCCATATCTCAAGCCCAGACCGAAACGGTCTAAAACATAAAAACTGGCCATTGAGTATTTATTATGTGACAGGCGGTAGTGGTTTAACTAGCCGGGGCTCGGATAAATCAGGCGAGGCGTTGGCTTACAGAGGTAAGACTTCAATAGAATTTTCCCATCTGTGGGTTCGCACACCCTCCAATTTCCAGCCGGAGGTTATAAAAGGTCTTTCACATTGATCAAAGGCCTAGACGTGCTGTTCCACCTAAGCGACAAGATGGGTTTACGTTCTAAGGATAATTCTCGACCGAAAAATTGAACATCTGGAGCGCTGAAGTGGCATATAGAGGTCATCCTGATAAACGGTATGTTGTTATTACCATAGCAGTTCGCAAAAAGAACAACGAAGATAGTTCGACCGTCGATTCCGACGAGGTCCACTGGCGGCCCAACAACATGGTGCCGGAGGTACGATGGATTGCGCAGTAATTAGCATATATTGATAGTAGGATTGCGCAGCAGCTACCGCACTCTTTCATTCCTCTCCCACCTGAACGTGGTGTCGAGACAGGGTCCAGAAGACCGGCAGCGGGATTGGACGTAGGTGGGTGGCTGGCATGGCGTAATCCTGCGTTTAGGTCTGTCACAACAATTTACTACCCCAGGTGCTGAATTTTTATGGATATGCATTGCCAATAACGCATTTCGTGTCCTGATCTGACCCCGTGTCGACTTAGCGCATATACCAAGCGGCCAGGTTCGGACTCGGAGCCTTCAGCATCGGCACGGTTGCACTGCGTGCCCGACGACCTGTTCCAGACACGCTGTGGCTCGACATTGAGGCTGATCAGTAGCCATGATGTCCCAGTCTCCTCCGGAGATTAAAATAAAGGTTTATAAGCAGTCTCAGATACCCACTGGAAAACAAGGATCTCGACCTAGCAGTAGACTATTGACATACCTTCTCTGGCGTGATTTAGTCACGTTAGAACACAAAAATGGCCTCACGAGTTCAAAATGTTGCCCCAACGTCTTGGTCTCTTCTACTTAAAATAATATTATTCCGCTGCTATTGGATAAGCTATATCATTGTTAAAACCGTTCTCTTGTTGCCGTTGTCAGTTAAAACCCTTCGCTACCTCAGTTGTCTGAGACTGCTTTCACGTCTAAAAACGACTGTAAAAAGGAGAGAATCAAAAGGACCTACACGAAGACGCCTGACCAGATTCATCTCTTGAATCTCTGTCAGGATGTCCAGGGTGGGGTTGTTGGAGATGAGGCCACCGTCCAGGTAAGGTCCACAGGGTCGAAAGTAGCTTGGAGCCGCACCGGAAGCCCGAGCCGCACGCCAGATCAACTGAAAAAGAATAAAATGTGCATAAGCTCAAGTCAGCGACTGATTGTAAACCTTGCAGGTGCCTTCAAAAAGTTGGAAGGGGGCAGACCTGTAGTCGTTGATGAATTTTCACAGACCGCGGTACGAATCACACTCGTTTCGTTGTACCTTGAGGTTCACCCTCGAGCCTCATCAGCAGCCGCACAGCAGCTAGTAGTTTAAGCAGATAAACATTACCGGCAATATCAAGAGAGACTGAAATGGTCATTTCTAGCTCATTAGCCGTCATCAGTCGGTTATATCCAACTCCAATTGGTGCACCACCCGATGCACGACCAATGTTATCGGTAGCAACTAGTGGCCACTGTGTGACTGCTGGCGGAATTCGAGAGTGAGTTCCGTTAGCGGTCGGTAAATGTTCGCAAAAGATTGTCCATATCTCCGACCCAAACCGGCAAGGCAACAAGCCCATTGTTCAATGGTTAGAACGCTGGGCATCTGGTCGCGGGCTCGAGTCTCGGGTGGTGTGCCGCTTGGGATTGAGTATGAGTGGCTGATGACAGATAAGGTGCCAGAAATGGCCATCCCAGACTCACTTGTCTTTGTCGGCAATGGTATCTGCCTAGATATGAAGTCTATGTTTCAGAGCTAGGAGGAACAGTCTTCTCGAAAAAAGCATGGCTTGTGAGACTGCGAAATCGTTACAATTTGCTATGTTAACTTTGCGAAAATTCCCATTGAAAATGTCAGACGATAAATTAGCGAACATACGTTTATTTTCGATAAATTCTCGTCAGGCCTTTACATTTATATGGTAATGAAATCAATAAACTACGGTGGTTGGGGGACAGATGACGTGTTATTGTTGTCACGGTCGGTGGGGAGGGGAGGAGAAGGGAGGGGGGGGGGGGGGGGGGGAGTTGGAGCAGTTGAGGTCAGAATGTCAATGTCTAGACGGCCCGGCGTCCCAGACCGCTGATAAGGTAAGCGTGGTTGGATTCGGGACTTGGTCGTCTCTCCAACCACGCACTCCTCATCAACGGTCTTGGACGCCAGGCCGTCTAGACATTGACATGCTGAACTCAACTTCCCAAACTCGCCCCCCACCCCCTTCTCCTACCCCTTCCCCACCGACCGTGACAACAATAACACTTCCTCTGTTCACCAACCATCATAGTTTATTTATTTCATTACCATATAAATGTAAAGGCCTGACGAGAATTTATCGAAAACACACGTATGTTCACCAATTTATCGTATAATATTTGCTATTTGTTGAATGGTTTTTGATGACCATCGCGGAAGACGGTCACTCATTTTTACTTTAAAGCTCCAAGTTATAGTGTGCTCTCCGACTAGCAATCATGAAGGCAAGAAGTCAGATCTGCAAGGGTTTCCAAAAATGGTGGCCAGCACCCCCTCCGGCTGGCAATACGAATTATTAACGGGGAAGAAACCGTTGTTATGGAAAACAGTACATTTAGAGCCGAAAACGCAAAACGAAATCAAAGATAACGGGTTGGTTGGTGCGATGTCGTCTAGAATGATAGCATTGCCACGTGGTAGATGTGCTGTACTAACACGGGGGCTAGACCAGGGGTCGGCAGGCGTTATTGGGGGGAGGGGGGGGGGGGCGCAAGCATAAAAATGGGACAGGTGTGTGGTGGCTCGAATAGGGGTAAGCTCACGCTGCGCCAGCCACCTGTGCCCAATCCCACCTCTAGTCTTCTTGACTCTAACATGAACGTCCCGACTGGCCTGGTCCGATGGTTGGCGGCTTACATACGTGGCCGTCACGATCATGTCCTTTTCCGGGGCGCTCTCTCTAAGCCCCGTAAGCAGACCTGTAGCGTCCCTCAAGGCTCTGTGCTCAGCCCGACGCTCTTTAACATCTACATGCAAGAGCTCCCACTCCCCCGGGCACCTGTGCAAGTGGTATCCTATGCGGACGATGCTACGTTCTTTTGCCGGCACCATGACATCGATCAGGCTGCACAGCTCCTCACGGAGTTCATGCCTGTTGTCGAAAACTTCCTAACCCAGCGCGGAATGACGATCTCGGCAGCCAAGTCGTCCGTAACTGTTATTACGCTTGATCCGAAGGAGTTCAATCGTCACCCGGTCATCACCGTCAATAAGGCGTCTTTACCGCTCGTCCGCTACCCCAAACTCCTTGGTGTGCGTTTTGATCCGCTTTTCACGTTCGCAGACCATGCCAGGGAGACCGCAAGCAAAGTAAGCCGCTGCACCAAGGTCCTCAAGGCTCTAGCAGGCACATCCTGGGGCTGTGCGAAAGAGACTCTGTCGACTGCTTTCAAGGCGCTGGCCAAGCCGCACCTCACTTATGCGGCATCAATCTGGTCTCCTACGATGAGCTCTTCCAGCCTCCAGTCAGCCCAAAACGCTGCCCTCCGCATGATCACGGGTTGCTATAAAATGTCGCCTATAGATCATCTTCATGCGGAGGCTTCTGTTCTACCGGTCGCCCATCACAACACTCTCCTTAGCCAGCAGTTCTGGTGGCGTTGTTCGCAACCCGGCCATCCCAATCATCACCGTTTCACCGTTCCCGAGCCCTGCCGCGACGTCCGGCCGTCTATTCGAGCACCCCACAAGGAAGCTGTTGCCTCGTCTCTCGCGGATCTACCTGTTGATAGCTCTGCCACCAAGACAGGCTTCCAGCGTCTCCACCAGAGTCGTTGTCGAGGAGAAACAAGGTTACCGTCCCCCGGTCCTTTTGGGTGGCTATCCACCTCCGATTGCGGCCTCGGAACGACATCTCCTCCCGAGGGTCATTCGCTGTACCCTGGCGCAGCTACGCAGTGGCTACTGCATGGTCCTTCGCCATTACCAACACCGGCTCGACCCATCCATACCCGACTGCTGTCCCGACTGCGGCGTCTCGCCGCATGACTGCCGTTATCTGTTCGCCTGCAGTTCTCGGCCAGGCACCCACCTCACTCCCGCGGACCTGTGGCTCAAGCCGGTCGAGGTCGCGGCTTTTTTCCGCCTCCCAACTACTCCCAGTTTGGATTCCGGCGGGGATTCCTGATCCAACTATGGGCTACGACATACACACACACTCTAATATGACAATGCGTCAAGATGAGTGAGGTTCGTTAGTGGGCAAATCTAATACTACTATAAACGAATTCATGCACAAGTCAGCGTATCTACAGCTCCACTCTTATGGACCTAGTTGGGATTGACGATCGAATTGTTGTATATTGATAGCATGCGTTAGTTCGACCATCGCAAGCGAAGATGTCCACCATTTACTCAAGAGTAGGGACGGTGACTGTGGTCAGGTCTAGTGATAGCAGGCGCGCCGCTACCTACCCCACTCTAAACCTCTCAACTGTGTTTAAACGGCGACAAGACAAGTCGAGATGGCCGCACAGAGAGAGAGAGAGGGCGTAGGCCGCAGCCCTAAACACCGCCTAAACTTAGTATAAAGTGACAGTAGACTTTGCGCCGGTACTACTGCCCTGTCTACTCTCACTCACCTATAGTAGGCGTCTAGCCTGATTCTAAGAAGCCAGGCCTCGTTCTGCTAAACAACCACTACTGCTATTTCTAGTGCTGCCGCTAGGGTGCATCTGAGTAATATTGACGCTGGTTAAAGTCAGCACAAGGTTCATGTCCCCTCAAACCTAACAAGAAGTGTAGTAGTACTGGCACTGGCACTGGTGCCACCACTTGCCAGCGTTGACGCTGACTGAGCCTTCAATAGGGTTCCTATACCTTAGATCTGAATAAGGAAGGTGAATCTGAGTTTAACTGCTTCAGGGAAGTACAGGCTTGGAGGCCTGAGCAAAGCTGTGCTTGCCTTGGCTTCCGCACTCTCAGCTCGATCCCTCGAGCTGTACGGAACAAGGCGCTGTTGCCATAGGTGCTTGCATATGATATAAGTGCTAATTCTAGAAAGTATACTTAGTGAGGCTAGTAGATAGTATACTATAAGTACTGCCTGTGTATCTTCTATTTAAGGAGACGCACCCAGTATGCACTCCCCTGGCTGTATGAGGAAGAAGTGATTAGCATTTGGATAATAATAGAGCTGGGTGTCCTGAGCAAAGATGCATACACCTTGGTTTCCGCCCTTTCAACTTGATCCATCGAACTGTACGGACTAAGAAGCTGCTGCTATAGGTACGTGCCTATGCCAGGAGTACTAGAGCCAGCACGGGGTTAATGTCCCCTCAATCTCGACAAAAAAGTGTCGCTAGCACTAATGCCGCCATTTGTCAACGGCGATGCGGGCTGAGCCAACGCTAGGGCTTATATCCCTTTGCTCTCAGTAGGAATGTGAGTCTGCGTTTAACTATTTCGGGTAAGTACACGCTTGGGGGCCTGAGCAAGCTCTGCTTGACTTGGTTTCCGCACTCTTATCTCAAGAAAAGTAGTTCCGCTGGTTGGAGTTTGGTCTGGGGCCGTGTTCCCTTGATCTCTAGTGTACTACAGTGGAGTCCGGTTAATGTGGACAACCGCTTAATGTGGACAGTTGGCCAGGAACGGAATTTCTCCATAGTAAAATCCTCCGGTTAATCTGGACAGCCACCGCTTAAGGTGGACAGCACCAAGCTGTCAACCGGTCGGTCGACCCACAGATTTTGTCAAAAATCCAGTCCAAATCACCCGCGGCGGGGAATTCCCGCGTCCTGCTCGCCACAGTTGGGAGGTGCACTTGTCGAAAGAGGCCGCCAATACGTCATCTAGGCTATTCCCACTCTCCCTGCCCTGCTGCCGTATCCTCACCCTTGTCTCCCTTATCTGCTTTCCCACAGATTTTGTCAAAAATCCAGTCCAAATCGCCTGCGGCGGGGAATTTCAGCGTCCTGTTCTGAAAGTTTTGCTTCAGATGAACAGTACACAAAGCTTTTCTGTTGGTTTGCCTGTGGTTGTGTACGCGTGGAGGCTGATCACGAGAAAGTGAAGTGCTTTTGACTGTCGTTCTTCGACTTCTGTAATCTTTCTTTCCATTCTTTCCCAGATGGGGAAGCGAAAGGATCGAACACCAACAGAGAAACTGGATGTTTTGGACAAGTTCCATGACCTTAAGAAGCAGGCACCCCGAATTGGTCTTCGAGAGGCAGCCGACCAGCTTGGAGTGTCCAAGTCGATGTTAGGAAAATTGGTGAAAAAAGAGGAGGAGCTTCGTCGTGAGGCTTCAGAAGATGAACAAGGCCCTGCACAGAAACGCAATAGATATGGAAAGGACAAGGATATCGAGGCAGCACTTTTGCAGTTTTATCATTGGGCCCACGATCTTAACATCCCTCTCAATGGTCCTCTGCTTATGGAGAAGGCTGCGAAAATCGCAGAAGTAGCGCCAGAAGCGCAAAATCCTTCTCTTGGCAGATAACTGCAGTGCCCACACTCGAGTCGAAGGACTGAGGAACATCACACTTCGATTTTTGCCACCCAACACAACTTCAGTTCTGCAACCCTGTGATCAGGGCATCATTCGATCTCTTAAAGCCTTCTTTCGGACCGCGATCCGGCGAGAGATTTTGCAGATCATCCAAGACCTAGTGGAAGACGATGAGACTGGCATGCGTTTGGCTCACAACGTTGTGAAGAAGATTGACGTTCTTCAGGCCATGGAGATGTTGAGCACTTCGTGGAAAAAGGTGCAGTCGGAGACAATCGTAAATTGCTGGAGGAAAGGGGGCTTCGTCACCACTGAAGAGGAAGTTGCAGAGAATGAAGTCACGATTCCGATCCCAGAAGACGTGACAGAGGACAGGATCGAGAGTTTTCTAGAGTGGGTCTCAATCGACGACGATGCCGAAGTCGCCGAGGAGGCAACACTGGAGGAGGTGACAAGCGAACTCGCCGAAGCAGTTGCAGATGGCAAGAAGGTACCAGACGAGCAGGAAGAAGAGTCTGAAGAGGAAGACGAAGAAGTCGAGCCCCCAGTCTCATCAAAAGAAATGAGGGCGGCATTGGCCGTACTCGAAACGGGGCATCGACAACAAGGTTTTGATGTCGAGAATTTTGACACTGTGATAAAGAACTTTAGGGGAGCTTTAAGAGAAAAGTTTCCACCAAAACAATTAAAACTGAGCATGTTCTTTCAATAAAACTTCATTCAGATGCAAAATTCTGTTTTTTATACGTAGAAACGACTGGTTTGGGGTCAGTTCGCTTAATGTGGACAACCGGTTAATATGGACAGTTGGCCTGGAACGGAGGTGTCCACATTAACCGGACTCCACTGTACTTTTGAAAGTGTTATTCTAGGGGGCGAATTCTAGTAACCATACTTGCTAAGACCCGTAGGTGGTAGACTACTATGCGGCCTGTGCATACATGCGAGACATTTTAGTTTAGTGTGCAGTTATAGACCTATTAGGGTATATTAGTCAAATCAAGGTTTGGGAAAGGTTTATGCAACAAGAGCTGCGGATCTGTCATGCATTTAGGTGGTAACAAAGTGACATGTGCCACTTGTCAGGATACTTCTGTTAGAAGTGCTGTGCCCAGGCTAAAGTTCTGGTTCGAGTAATCATACTTGCTAAAGCCTGTACATGCATGTAGAAATGTTGGAATTTTAGTAACAGTAGGGTTAAAGAATGTGTATTTGATGATAGCTTAATATCTGCCACCGATACGCGCTCAAATTTCGGACTTTTGTAACATCTACAATATCTAGTTTTAGCTCAGAAGTTGCGGAGCACCGTCTGTCTAGTTGGAAGCAAGCTTCTCCAGCAGTCCACTAGTCATGAAAGCTTGGCAACTTCCCTTATCAGCACTAATGGTTCAGAAATACGATTTTCATCCTATTTTATATCAATTCAGTATAACAGGTGGGAATATTAGTTTATCAGCTGAGGTGATTCTGTCTCATACGGCAGGTAAGGTTTTTAACTAGCGTCGCATTGTTACTGCTAGGACTCTTGCTTCTACTGCTAGTTCTTTATACTGATAGTACTGGTAGCGGCAGTTTTATTTATATTTAACTGATAGTGGGATAGTGCAAGTACCTCTTAAAGTAGAATTGATGAGTACAGTAAGGAGAGAGCACACAACAAGTTATAATCTAAAGGACAGCCGTACGAAATTACAGTATCAGGTAGGTACAGTAGAACAGTCTAAATCAATGCAACAGGAGTAGGACAATTTCAGTGATGCTGGTAGCATTAATGTTAGTGGTGAAACCAGCAAATCAGCGCTCTCCATGCGTACTGCCCTTTCAACTATACCCACCAAGCTGTCATCTTATTGGTTGACGAAATTTATTAAGAAATAGCTCAAGTTTTACCATAGCCTTATGCTGCATTTGGCCATTTATTGTTAATTGGCTAAATTTTGCATTGTCTAACTCCCTCTTGAGGACACAGAAGAGGTTTTCTTTGTAATAGGAGAGGAATCTGCTCACTAGTCACCTAAGTTGCTACATGATACTAGGTCGTAACAAGTGGCTACCGTAGCTCAGATTTTTAGAGATAACCATCTTTCTAGAAATGTGCTCTACAAGTTCGGCACTAGAGGGCAACAGTATGACAGTACATTGCTGCAGTGAAAGCGCATTAATTTTGATGCTGAAGACACTAGCGATTATAGTTCGTTCAGTCCATAGGAAACTGTTACCATATTTGATCCAAAGAGCATATAATTATACACGTTGGGAGTCGGCTCAAGGTAGGAATAACAATGGGGACGGCCTGCCTAATACCTAAACAAGATTCGGCGACTGAATTAAGTGCCGAGAGTACTGATTATCTGACATGGCATCTAGGGGTTTTGTCTGTCCGGGCCACAGGGAAGTCATCTCTTGTTGTTACTGGGTGTAGCGTTCGGTGGGCAGCGCCCACCTAGTACTACTGAATGTATAAGATCGGGACCTGGTATGCAGCCGCAACCTATATCGAGAATTATTTAGCAACTTGCTGTTAGTAGGCTATTATAATACTTTTTCCAGGAGTTAACTCCTTCTCCTGAGGTTAAGAGGACGTCTCAGGTCTAGTAGGAGATCAATCTCTTCTCTAATAAACTAACATTGCAATATCCCATAATTGTGTCGGTAGTTAAGTACTAATGAATAAGCAAGGTAGCACCTATACTGTAACAATATCTGAGTGCAAGACATACATCTTATATTTGCAATAAGCATAGCTGATGGAAATATGCGCTTACAAGCCTCCTTGTCCTCCACGGAAGTGATCGGTAGAGTACGCTGGTTAAGCTGGGTTGATTTTTGTCGCTGTAAGGATGACGCAGACCAACAGACGATTGATGTAGCCGTTGAAAGTCCCATGATAATGCTTTGTGTCAATCGAGCGCCCAGACAGGTTCGTAAGCAACTAATAACTCGAATTTGCACGCGACAGCTTCGGCCGAGCGCATGAAATGATAATCGAACGTCCGAGACGACTTTTTGATTAGGAAGGATTATTGAAGGGGACTGTAACACTTATTACCTCGGGGCATACTATCAAGCTATTTCAGACACATCAGGACGTCGGTTTTTGGATGCATGCCTTTTCGATCGCTTGCAAATCCATATTCGATAAACGACGACATTTTAAGTAACATACGCTTTTTATTTAATTTCTGTGCTATTATAAACTCGAAATATAAGTGAAAGGAATCCTTCCAGCACTAATCTGACAGTACTCCGTGCTTTCTTCAAATTTTACAATCAAAAGAAAGGAATACTTAGGTTTTCAAAAAGTTATGCATTTCCTGAATAATTTTGATCCCGATCTGATGTTGCATTTGCGGGGAGTGTCTGTAGTCCACAAGCCGTATTTTTGCCGCGTAAGAAATTGCATATGCTGCTGAATGCCATAAGGGAGATACCATATGGTGGTCATAAAGTTATATAATGAATGGGGACTATGTTGCATACTTCATGAGGGGCATTAATAAACGCACAAATATGGTGTGATTCGAATGGTGCAAAAAATCTCATGACTGTCAATATTTATAAAACCCAAAAAATAGTCTTTACTAGGGTGTAAAATTGGAATAAGATGAACACAAGAAACTATATTTTGGCACATAATTTCTCCAAAGTATACTTTAATTTGTAAGGATATCGAAAATCAATCGACAAAAATGCATAATACATAATTTGTAAATTCTTAAAGAGATCAGTTTTTGTTTTTGAACTATTTTTTCCCTGACATTCCCCACGCATTTAACTTATATTACCACAGGTCCCATAGTGCAGAAGGATGGAGTTTTCGCGTGCTGTTGTGAACCCTAAATATAACTTTTACAGGCGACCGAAAAGACGCACGAAAGCCGACATCCCAGTCTGCCTGACATATCATTGTATAATGCTCCGGAATAATCAACATTACAATCACACTCAAGCAATAATTTTTAATCGAAAACGCATTTCAAAATTTTGGTTAATATTTTCCCTCGTTAGACAGCCATATTCCAAGCGCAGGCCGCAATAGCCAGGACCTTTTATCCTTCGTTATGGCTTGGTGGCTACACTTCTGGTTCTAGTTTTTAATACTTTACGAACAATGATCACCCCAAGGGGACACGGGCCATCTAGTTTGATGAATGCGATCATGCGAGCGGACACCAGAGCATACAACTGGTGTCACAGAAAGTTGTCTATAGGCGTACTCAAAAACACACCAAAGAAGATCATGCGTCGACCTCAAAACGCCAAAGAGAAATTGACCTTATGGTGCATAAGTTGGCACTCAAAATGTTGCGGTCATGAGGGCGTATACCGATATTACATTAAATTGCGGAAACGCTCATACCGAGTGTCTTTCCGTATTAGGAAGAATATAATAGAACCATCCCCACAGCCCATTCCCTACTATAATAAGTCTGACGCACTGAATTTCGTGATTCGGAGGGTTGCCAACTGACGATATGACTCGGTCCCAAGGCTGTGGACTTTATGCGCCCTCTAACATATGTGATATTTGAGTGGCCCTTACACAAAACCCGGCACACGCTGCGAGGTCAGGTCATGTGAATGGCACGCGTAGGCGGGCTGCTTAAGTTTTTGCAGCTACTGCGCCCGCGACCAACCCCGGTCGACTTGCCAGTTGAAGAAATTGTGTGAGAGAAGAGCCAGTATGTTAGATGCTGCGCGAATCTGTATCACTATAAACTAATTCACACACCCGCCAAAGAGGTTGCATCCACTTCGCGGGGCCCCCGACTGGCTTCTTAGCTTGCGACGGTTGAACTGTCCTACTTGTAAATCAATCATTAACAGTAAAAATGAGCAGCGACGAAGAAATTATGAAAAAGCTTCCGTTGACACGCTGTCAGGTGGAACACCTGTCAGCATTTTGGTAATTCATTCCGAGTGGACTAGGGCTCTACTGAGTTGGGCGTTCGGGGTGGTCTACGTAGGACAAAAGGCGACTGTGGTTTGAGCCAGAGTGCATGCATTAAAATCAAATCTCACGGTTGCATAAACCGGAGCCATCTGACTGTTCCCACTTTTGTCACAGTCCTCATTTACATTTTCGGCAAGCGTAAACGCGCAACGCATGAAAAACGACGAGAACGACGATGGGAAAGTCGTGGCGACGACGAAAAACACGTGTTAATTCGATCACCGTCAAACGATGAGGTGCACAACGAGAGAGAGAGAGAGGGAGAGAGAGAGATGGCAGCACCAGTGACTTGTGAGTGATTTTTTTCATAGAAAAGTAGACCTGCGCGGAATCTGCCTTACCGGCTCTACCCTCAAGCTAACCTGGTTCTTAGGTTCAAGCGAACAAAACTTCAAAAAACAGAGAGAGAGAGAAAGAGAGAAAGAGAGAGAGAGAGAGAAGGGGGTCTTGGATCTGACTCACACGCTAGTTCAAACTTCGACTTCTAAGAGGTCCACCGTATGTTCCACAGCATGGTAGATGCAGGAAAAGTGATCTGAGCTGCGTCTACCACACCCTCTCACTCTCGAGTCCGGTAAAATGGCCATGTCAAAACGACCGAAGGCATGAAAAGGCGCGGTGAGAATCTCATCTAAGCGTGCCAATACACTGGCTCGAATTCCACTGTGTTCGCACACAGTGGCACACAGTGCCACATAAAGGCCAAATTAGCGTCTAGCTTGCGTTGCATCCACTACGGCTCGGACCTCAGACAAAGAGATAATTTTTTACATGCTTGGAAATCTATGTCTTGCATGAATTTCGCAGGGAGTGGAGGAATCTCGGTGTGGTTCGCGTCCTCGAAAACGAGCACCGTTAAAACAAAACGAATCGGTATGAGAAGCACGTTAAGAACTTAAACACGAACTTTAAACTGCTGCTGCAGCCTTTTGTCTGAACAAGTATTTACAAAACTGAACGGGTTCAAACGGCGTAAAAGTTCTGTGTTTACGTTCTGGTACGTGGACTTTGCAACCATCCACCTCACCTCACCCAACCCCATAACTTCGTCTCCACCTACTCCTTTGGCTCGAGATAAACCCGAAAGTAGGCCGGAGACCTATGCAATAAGCCCGACAATGCTTGAAAAGCACGACGAAACAGCACGCGTGTGCCGTATCTCATTGTAAGAATTGGAGGTAGAGGACTGAATGCAAATGAGCCGAATATCTGCATAAATGCAGGCGTAGACTAAAAAATAGACATGAAACATCGGTTGGACGAGGCAATGACGGAATAGCGGCCAGAAATTCGTCGCGAATAACAACAAAAAGAGTCGGGATTACTTATGTGACCCCCATAGCGATAAGGACACTGGAATAGGAGTGTATCCTCTCTCGTAAAATAATTGACCTTATGCAAAATTGAAGGAAGGTTAAATGTTCCCGTGACAAGACCTTGACACTAGACCTGACTGAGACCTTAAGAGTAACGTTGTAATTTATTACAAGGCCACCTGCAGTCCGGTTGTGAGACCATATAAGCCACATTCAGCAACAAAAATCACTTTACCACTGAGGACTGACTGAGTAGCGAAACCTACCTGTAGCTGCAGTCAGTAGACAATATCAGGAAAGGTAGGCCACAATTCTGAAGCGTGCTTTCGAGTAGAGAGGATTACGTAAGTGGATTTATAAGGTTGATTACCGCACAGAAAAATTTCAAAATATTTCAGACACGTCAGCATGTTGGCTTTTGAATGCGCTCTTTTTCGGCCGCCTAAAAATTACAACGAACGTTCCTATAGATACAAATACATGGAATTGGCAGAATTCAAAAAATGCTGTTTCATTCGGCAGAAAATCACATCTTCCTAAAAATTCACTTATTTCGATTTAAAAAAGTAAATATTTGCTGTATTTGTAAGACGGTGCAGTGTCTATTAACAGGCTACCGCATCTGCCTATTTGCTAATGCTGCATACGAAGCATAAAACATAGTTTAAATTCATCGAAAACATTCTATGAACCTGTATGGTATGATATTAATGACATCAAAGATGACATTAGTTGCCCACCCTGTTTGTAGACGTTAAATCCTAAACACAAATTTAACAGCAGATCAACATCCAAATTATTTGGAAATAGGGAAACCTTTACGACCCAACATTTTAAGGGGAAACTAGCAAAAGAAAAAATAGTTTTGTGCACGCTCTAAATAAAATATCTCAATTTGAAAGGGTACGAAAAATCAATAGTATAACATCCATACCATGAACCCCTGTATGCCTAGCGTGGTTTCTGCAGGCGGCTGAAAATAGGTGCATTTAAAAGCTGGCATCTTGGTGTGGCTTAAATATCGAGGGAGCTATACTGTACGCTAAATAGCATTACAATTCTACTTAAGTAGTCCTTCCAAATTGCAGATGCACTTTGTGAGACCCGTCGCTAATTATAGGGCGAGTTACATTGTCAGAATTGCCTGCACGAAAGTGGCGTGCTGATTTTACAACGAGGACTTTTGCAAACACCCGATATTCCCTAAATCACTACTTGGAGTATACGCACAAAAATACAGAAGTATTGAAATATATTTTCTAAGAAGTAATGCGTGGACAGGGAGTAAAGGCCTCAGCACAAGTCCTGTCCGGCTTCAGCGCGATAGCCAGGAGTCGGAATCGATTATGTTCCGCCTGTCCCCCGACAGGGCACGGGACTAGGAACGCTCCCGCGCCAACAATATATGTAGTACTGCACTACATTTCAGGGAGGGAACCTATTCCTGTGTAATAACACGAGCACTAACCTTCATTTCTCTCGCATGCATCGCAAAGCCACCGGGCTTTCCTAATCCTCTGTCCTGTCCGGTTTGGGGCAACATAAACGACCACTAACTAATCGCGTAATCTTGATCACTCTCAATGCCTTGACTCAATACCCTGCCATTAGTTTGCGCATTAATCAACAGAGAGCGTTCCTAGGATGCGTGCATGGGGAGTCGAGTTAAACGTTTACGGCTAAACCACCATCCAGCCTGACAGACAGCTGAGAAAAAAAAACATCGTAGATGAGGTGTAAACAAAAGGGGTTTGTTTCGTTCATGAGGAGCCAGTAGTGATATTTCGTATTCAACTCTCCCATCCTTCTGTGATGAGGTCAGAATTAGAGCCACATGTCCTTTGGAATAAGGACTCCACTTGATAGCCTAACCGAAGCATGCCAGCGGCAGTCATAATTGGCGAAAGGGACCCCCTGCGAAGGCTAGATGCGAAGCCTGAAGAATATGAGAAGAGTCCAGGTTTTGTGCCTGCCCTAAAAGCGTTGTGTCAGTCTCAGTCTAGCCCTGTATCAGCAGCTCCCATTTTTGAACTTGCGTGCGTCTATTGATCTGTATGGTTGAGTGCGCACAGCTTGCACCAATAACGCAAGGGGACTGCTGCACAAACTGTGCCCCCATAACGAAATGACAAGAGGAAGCCAATCCTAATACTACTCGCCAACTAACCGTTGGGGTGATTGTTATGTTATCAGGGTAAGTTATGTGCGAGAAGTCGTAAACTAGTGCAGTATTCCGACCAGACTGTGCTGTCGGCCATTCAATTAAGTTTCACTCGTCGTCCACGGAGAGCTGCGGTCCAAGCGCTTCCGTTGGGTCTGACATGGGCAAGTAGTGACGAGAGGGGTAGGTTCCTGCCTAACAACATCGTCGTGCTTCAGGGAGATAAGACGATGTCAAAATGATCGGTAGTTGTGGGAGCAGTAGTTGATTTGACATAAAACCCTCGTGTACATGTACCACACACGTTCTGCCCTTCCTCAGTCTACACTAAATACGCTTCCAAGATTCTGATCTCACAGCAGCGCGAGTCACACCATGACGTGCACACGAGAAACAGCACCTGCAGTCCTACACTCGACCCTAAAGATCCCTCTGCCCAGCCACGCAGCAGACTTCCATAAGCTACGACATATAGCGCACCATGAAATTTACAGATTGCGTCAAGAGGTAGAGCAATGTAATCGGCGAATGACGGTTGTTTGCTGTTCAGACCTGACCCTACAACAAAGCCCATTCTGGGGTCTCCAGCGTAGAACAATACAGCTGTGAGAAGTCCTGGTCACTGGTGGGTCTCCCAGCGTTCTCCATGTTATTTCCAAAAAATCTCCTGTGGTCCAGCGATCAACCGACGTACATGTACTTTCGGTTTAGAGACATCTGGTTTAGAGTTTCATCGGGCAGCCATGTTGGGAGCATACTTGTGATGGACAAGAAGCGATCAAATTTGCGTGGCAGAAACTATCCAAGCTATTATCATAAAAATCGGCTTTAGGCGAACTTGGGCTTGGGGGGGGGGGAGTTCATGTACTGGGAAGAGGAAGCAAGTGTGGGACGGTTTGAATTTTTCGGCTGGAGGATAACACGGAGATGGAACCAGGCGAAAGACGGATATGAATACGGTATAAGTTGCCGCGGTGGCTTAGAAGGAGAACGCATAACAGGCATCAAAATGGGCTCCAAGACTGGTAAAATGACAAATAAACTCTATACCTGTGGATCCTTAGACTGAAGGCTGGAATCGAAGACGTAACGTCTAGAAAAGGAGGTCAGCAGGGCAACAATGTCCTCCTCGAAGTTGGAGGGGTCCTCAGAGTCGCCAACCTCCTTGATGGTCTCACCAAAGAGTTTGTGTACTACAGTACCAAGGAGGTTTGTGAGCGGTACCGTGCTGGCGACCTGATTGGTCGGCGGGGAAGAACCGAAGGTGTTTTTCAAGTGGTTGTCGGTACCAGGCGAGGGAGGGGAGCTGGCATGCTGGTCCAGGCTGACACTACCGCTGGCGAGCGAGGTCTTTCGGGAACGCTCAGCTATAAGCTCGGTCACCAGTTGCTCCATGCGTTCATAAGGGGCAGGATAGTTGCGGAATATGAAAAGCCTCGGTGGAAAGTGGTCTCCACGCAGGGCAGTAACGGAGATCCTGCCAAAATAGAGATGGTGGTGGGGGGAACAAATCAGTGTCGGTTTAGAAGCAGCAAGAGATAAGACACGGGAATATGAATCTCCCCGTAATAAGGTGACCCTGCTGTTAATTCCAAAGAGGACAAGAGTAGCTTGTGTAGTCCCACTCATTAATCCCTAAAACCTGCATGTTTTCCTACGAAAACGGTGGTTTTCGGAGTTTATGGGCGGGGAAATAGGACACGCAGTGGAATATACTTTAATAAATGCTAAATGCATTTTTATTGTACTGCATTTAGAAGTGTTGTTGATTTACATCTCTAGATTTTCCTAATCTGTATTAGCATTTAACTTATTGCGGAAAACCCGATTATTAAATTGCAGGTTTCTTGAATTTCCCGAAAAATTGAAATAATGGTTAGGACGTCGCCTAATTCAACTTACCTGAGGTCTAACTTACCGTTCTGGAGTTATAGTAGCATAGTCCGCGGCGCAAAGCGCCGCGCACACCTTCAATTTACATGCGGAACTACCTGCTCCCAGCGGCCGCGGGAAGCAACTTCGACTAAATTTTTTCCCGTTAAACTTAGTTCCAAAAATTTCTTTATCTGCCTATCCGACTTCCCCACCCCCCAAAACTCTATAACCACCATTTTTGCAAGACAAATGCTGGGACTAGGGATATATGAGTGGGGCTACATAAGCTACTTTTGCCCCAAAGAGATCCGGTTAGGATCAAGTTGGGGGTAAGAAATGACCTGCTAGGATTAGAACAGGATAATAAAAACCCTTTCCAAAATTTAGAGGGGGAACACCTGTATAACTGAGGACGGGCTCTTATTCCCACGACGGTAAAAGTGTAGTGGTTGTTTCTGCCCGACGCCTACCTAAATCTTGACGTCACAGACAAGGTCACTCAGAGCAGGACCTTGCGCGAATGCGATTTTCGGCCTGCCTGCGACCAGACGCAAATTGGCATATGAGACATGGACCATCCACGCCAGTGTCTACCTTCGTGCGGTCCAACCAATCATCATCAAGGCCGCGAGACAGATAGAGGATTCGGTGGCCGCTCGAGACGACTGACGCTAGAATCACTTGGCATCCTGCCCACTCGCGGGGCAGACGCGCCGCCGCTGCTCTCTCACACGGCACTCACCGTCGAAGGCACGCCAGACCGAGTCAACCTTCCTATGAACTATTCTCCAACTCATTCTGGAAAAAATATATTGTACCTACTCCTCTAGCTTTCCAAGACTTCGCTCATTGCCTAAGCAACCGTTACTAGAAGATCGCAGCCGTTAGGGTTGAACTTAAGTAGCCTCAACACATTGCGATAAAAGTTGCAAACTAAGGAAACTAGTTTAGATGAAGAGAAAATTACGGTGAGGATCGGGGATGTAAGTGCAATGATTTTATTACTGTAATACAAATTTCTACTTGTCTTAGGTAGGCATGTAATGCTTACGTTTACATCAATTAAGTCGGGAAAGTTTGGATTAGGATTAACATTCAAGATTGGGTTTTAGGACTAAGGTATGAGTCAGAAATTTAGCTAAAGATTACTTATATACCTTGACCCAGGTAATAGAGTTGGCCCTGTGCATCATCGTAAGAACGGTAAATATTCCCGCGTTCCGACCATAACAGAAACTCTAGGCGTTTGGCGGGATTTGAACCCGCGCATCAGAGAAAGCCTTTGCCGGAGGCTAATGCTCTACCGCTAAGCTACAAACGCCCGAAGCTTAATCCGAACTCTAACATTAATCTTACAGTTGACGTTGTAACTTACCATACTAACAGACTAGGTACTTGCTAAAAGGCCCAGACACTTGTTTCGTCGGTATTCTGCCGCTGCTTGATACAGCCGCTAGGGGTCCGGCTCATCAGTGGGTCCCCCGCTTTTCCTATCTGCTTTCTAGTTGATATACCGGTTTAGATAGTTCAAGTTTTTAATCTCCAGAGAAAGTAATTTCTGATCGCAGTATATATCAGTATATATAAGGTCTAAAGGTGCAGACCGAAATTGTAAGTGTATATTTTTGTTGCAACCCGTCAACCCCAATGAAATATACGCATGCTGCAACAGGACAGCCTTATGTAGTATAAATTGACGTTATAACTTACCATACTAACAGGCTAGGTACTTGCTAAAAGGCCCAGACACGTCTTTCGCCGGTATTCTGCCGCTGCTTTACAGAGCTGCTAGGGGTCCGGTTCATCAGTTGGTCCCCCGCTTACCCTATCTGCTTTCTGGTTGATATATCGGTTTAGAAAGTTCAGGTTTTTAATCTCCGGAGAAATTAATTGCTGATCGCGGTATATGTCAGTATATATAATGTCTATAGGCTTAGGCCGATATCGTGAGTGTATATTTGTGTTGAAACCCGTCAACCCCAATTAAATATACACCTGCTGCCACAGGACAGTCTTAAGTAGTATAAATTGACGCTGTAACTTACCATACTAACAGGCTAGGTACTTTCTAAAAGGCCCAGACACATGTTTCGCCGGTATCCTACCGATGTTTGACACAGTTGCTAGGGGTCAGGCTCATCAGTGGGTCTACGCCTATGGACCTTATATATACTGATATATAGCGCGATTAGAAATTAATTTCTGTGGAGCTTAAAAACCTGAACTTTCTAAACTGGCATATCAACCAGAAAGCAGATAGGGAAAGCTGGGGTGACCCACTGATGAGCCGGACCCCTCGCAGCTGTGTAAAGCAGCGGCAGAATACCGGCGAAACACGTGTCTGGGCCTTTTAGCAAGTACCTAGCCTGTTAGTGTGGTAAGTTACAACGTCAATTGATACTACTTAAGACTATCCTGTGGCAGCAGGTGTATATTTCATTGGGTTTGACGGGTTTCAACACAAATATACACTTACAATTTCGGTCTACGTCTACAGACCTGATATATACTGATACATACCGCAATCAGAAATTAATTTATCTGGAGATTGAAAACCTGAATCTTACAATTAACACTGAATGCAACTGAGAAGAAGAAGACTCGATCGCTGGGACAATATTTTTATTCGCCTGACGTTTCGACACCCGTCCCGGATTCATCTTCAGAGACATGAGTAGCAGAGTAGAATCCAACCTTAACCCAAATCCAAAATTATGTCAAACCAAACCCCGACATTAACCCTAAATTTAACCATATTTTCCCTGAAAGTTGATGCAAGGTGCCTGTATTTTGGGCAAGCCAGATTGTCAGCAAATGACCGTTCATGCCAGAAAAGTAGTCTTTTGTGACCAGTGGGTGCAGGGACAAAGAGCTTCCCGCCTTATTCGATGTTCGTCACTCCAGTCATAAGATAGGCGCGCAGTGAATGAGACCGCTTAGTGTGAAAGCTTGCACCTTTAAAAAACTGGGAACTTAAGAAAGCGTCTGTCCCCTTAGAGCTTTCGTTTTAACGTGAAGAAAAGCAAATGTACATTCAAGCACAAGAGGTCCTGCAAAAACTGCCAACTGGGACAAAAACACTGAGGACAGAAGAACACTTCCGATAAAAATAAAGAAGACTAAAATAACCCTTTCTGGAACATGAGTCATCATCAGCCAGTTATATCCAAGCCCAGGTAGTGCATCACCCTAGATTCGATCCCACGTCCTTTTCATTAGAAGTCCAGTATTCTAACACACTGAGTCGCGGGCTCGTTGTCTTAACGATTAGGATCGGGAGAACGGGACGACTGCGTCCTGTAAACCATCAGTAAGCGCCAATGCCCCCAAAACCAGTTTATGCACCGTATGCACATTATGTGCGGTCTGTTGGGCGTGAACACCGCCCAGTCGGTTACACCCAATAATGGACACTAAGTATTTGGTAGAGAAACCTACTGAAGGTGACCTATCCTCCTTTCTCTGCAGAAAAAAACCCGTATTTATCACCTTCGAAGGCGCTATAGGCGGGAGGGCGAGAGAGGAAGACGTCCAAGGCACTACAGAACGCCCGTAGGCTGTCCAACAATGGGACACAGGGTAGACGCCACCTATAAGTGACTCCGAGCAGGTACTTTATGCCCTAGAATTGGTATAACCTACAGTAATCATTGTCTGCAGTTAAAATGGAATGATTACCGTGGGTAGGGGGCGGCATAGGGGGCTGTCTTACGAAAAGCACGCGAAGTGTCACAGGCAGGGTGGAAAGCACCCAAAAACTATCAGCGGAAACGTTAAGGACATAAAAAAGGTTCATCGGACGATTAAATAGTGAGTGACAATAGGCTTGAAGGAGTTTACGGACTACCCCGTCGCGTTTTCATTTTCGTACTTCAAAGAACGTAGACATATGATTCGAAGACCAAATTTAGTGATTCCTGTTTTATTACCTCACAGGTGTATTCATAATTGCAGAGGAATGGGGAGGGGCTTTGAAGACACATACTCGGATACGAGGAGGGGCATAACTGCGAACACACTAGTCACAGGTATGACCCATAAAAAGTTCCCGTCCATCCATTAAGACATAAAAACAAAGTTGGGTTGGGCTATGCAACGATACACCAGGCACAGACAGTAATAAAGTTGCTTGGTACACAGGGAAGAACCCTGTTTGCAAATCCAACAGAGAAATGGCAGTTACCAGCAAACAAGGTTACAGAGATTGCAATGCTTGTTTCTAGCTTAGATGCCATCAGATTATAATTAGCAGATGATGGGCAATAGGTGCGAAAGGATCAGTCTCGCATACCTTTCCGTTATAGGTTGCATCCTTCGGTAAAAGTAAAATCGTCCGGCAACTTTAGACAACTATGCTTAAATAAACACTACACGCATTTTAGTGGACGTAGTTATACTTAATAATGCATCTCCCAACACTAATTTATTTAGCTTCTTGCGGTTCCTTCTAGATTTATTAGTTGAATTATCAAATCTACCAACCCCTCCTGTTAGGATGACCAAGCACGTCATCCAGACAGACATCCCGAGGTCAGGCCGGACAAAGGCACGCGAACAGGCCAGTCCGGCGCATACAGAACAGGCCAAATTACGAAACCTTAAAAAGGCGGACATTAGGCCAAGACAAAGGAGGCACGTACGAGCAAGACTGCCCCGGGGCCGTGTTGCTGCTATCAGTGAGGTCACGCTGAGGACAGATGCACAGGCGCGCGTTAGCGAGCGTGCACACAACCACTCATGGAGAGCCGATGGGAAGTTTACGTTTAGTTATAGTTAGTTTAGCCTTTAAATCAATTTAAATTTTCAAGCGCCATGCGGTTCTTTTTCGGCTTACCGTACTACATTCTCTACCCAAACGCATTAGAAGCTATTGCGAGTTTTAAAAATTGGAGGAAAAGCCTACATTTCACGGTCTTAATTTAATTTCTAAAGTTCGATATAGAGTCGATATTGGTGTCTAGCCTATTTGCGGGTACTTTTACACAGTTCGTGTTTCCTATTGGTTGTATTTCCCATTTCTATTATCGTGCGCCAAACATTGGGTTATTTGAATAATTGTTCCTATAATGTTCTGTTTTTATACGCTCTACTTTTTTCATCAACATTTTTCTTTCCCCGATATGATCCAACTATAAAATACCTATTACTACCAATCCCGCAAGACAGAATCCTGGCACTGGGGATATTTAAGGTTGCCGGCCAATCTTACTTTCGCCCACCCTTTAATTACAGAAATATTGTCGCCATGCGACCGCTTGCGAAGGATCAACGGTAAGGGTGACATATATGAACCCCCTAAAAAGGATACAAGAAGGAGTCGCCCGCAATGCAGGTGGCTCTGCGCAAATGTTCAGTGAAAATATGCTTGGGTTTATGGTCATTGATAAGATAAAGGTAATGTAAATTATCCTTACCGGATCCACACCAGAGGGGTTGCGAAAAACGACGAGAGCAACCGAGATGCTTACTTGTACTTGGACTTAGTACAGCTGTGTTCATCCCTGATCCAGGAGACCGGTGGATGCCGTGAATGATACCTTCATAAACGCTATGATCAGCGGTGAAAACTGATTTGGAGAATTCGACCCATTCTCCCAGCCGCCAACCAACCCCTTACCCTCTCACGGCGACGCAGACAGACGGTTCTAAAACGACTTCGATGTCTTGACGAAGTCTGTTTTTTTTCACTGAGAGCCCTTCTCGTGCGTTCAACGAAGTGCCTTCGAGATTCAGTCAGTTATGAGGTGAGGTGGACAAATGACACGAATAGCCTAGATATCTTTAACCAGAATGGTCTTTTTGGGTCAAACTAGACCAGAGGTCGGGAAACTTCTTGACTGAGAGAACCAAGAAAGCAAATATTTGGAAATATATTTCACTGAGAGCCATATAATTTATTTTAAGATTGAATTTAACTAAACATGAGTATAACAGCCTCTGGAGTTATTCTTTTAAATAATGGTTTTATAATACTCCCCTTTAATGCGACTTCTGGTGCTGCTTAGAGAGCCAGATGCAATCATCAAAAGAACCACACCTGGCTGGCGAGCCATACTTTCCCGAAACCTGAACTAGACCATGGTTCAGGAGCGCGGTATTGTTTAAAAGTCTCGTCAATCATATGGGGCATTGACTCGTGCGGTAATGAGGTTGCAGTGATAGCAGCCTTGCAATGCAACTGCCGCATTTTCCCCTCAGCAACAAACCCGAGCTCGGTGTTAAGATACAGCCCACAAAACCGGAGGCGGGACCTGATGCAGTGAATGACAAAACCAAACAGTCCACCCATGCGGACAACAAATAATGTGCACGGCGGACCAGGTTTTAACACATAAATAGGGGAGAGGGATGGTAGCTCAGATAGCAACTGAATCCGAGTGCTATTAAGTCCACATTAAGAACGAGCGATTGCAGCCAGATGTTCCGTTTTCAGAGGATGATAGAGTTATCCCATTATTGGGCGGTAGTTTTCAAAGCAGAGATTTTTAGCGCACAGCGATAGCATCAAGCGTGTAAAATTGTTTAAAGAGAGGAAAGTGCGCTGAATCGTCGATCTCATTACTCTATGATTATTATTACCAAGCTCTAGCCACTGTCCCCAAGCCGGTCGTCAGTAGACTGGCGCGGAGATGGGCAGTGAGTTGATACTGGTACACACATGGCAGGTGAACATTCCTGCAAGTGAAAACACTCACCGAATATCGGTAATATCAGTCAGCAGGCTCTGAGACCCGAATTCGCTCGCAAGCAAATTCTCCAGTGCATCTGTAGGATAGGGCCGTTTGCCTGAGAACACACGGTCTTTCAATTGGAAGTAGAGGCAACGGTTGCGTCGAATGCACTTTCCTTGGGCAATGTTCAATGCCAGCATTGCGCCCGTTGAGGTCCCTTGTGAGCCAAATAAAAAAACGAGAAGGTGGAGAGAAATAATCAATCAGCGCACCAAAAGCAAATGGGGGAAAATGGAGCAAGCATAGTGTGTCCTGGGGGAAGAGACAGCATAACAAAAGGAGTCGGAGGATGCGCAAAAAATCTATACCGCATGGTAAATTGTCCACATGAAACTAAGGGTCGGACTGAAGTGTAAAGCAGGAAAAAGAAAAGCTGGTAAGGCTTGGAGACAACAATCCGGTGTACACAACTACTTTTATTTCACGCAGAGTACAGTTAACAGCTGTTTTACGACAAGACAGGGAAATAAGATCCCTCTTCCCATCACGGGCAACACACGCGGTCTTGTGTCCTAACCTTAACCGTCGCCCTAAACTTGACCTTAAAAATCAGCCTAATTTGCTTGAAATTGCGTGCAAGGACCCCGGGATAAGAGTGTTCGATTGCCCTTCTTTTGCTTTTTCATTGGCGCAAGTTACAACATTTTAGGTGACTAAAATCTTCCAATACGCGCAGAAAAATAGTAGTCGCCGGTTATTAAGCCCAGCCGCGTATTAAGCCCAAGTCAGTTTGGGACGGAATTTAACATAGCAAAACCCGCCGGCTAATTAGCCCAGTCACCGGCTACAAAGCCCAGGTTGCCATCAGGATAGAGTGAAATTCTCACCTCTCTGCGTACGCAACTGGTTACGCGTCACAATTTTTTGTTTTCGATTTTACATAAAAAACAGAAAAACAGCATTATTTTTCTGTATATAGCCAAGCTCTACACATAATATGTAATGTATAGTGCGCATCCTGATTTTGCTAATCAAGAACTAGAAATCTCCGCTTAATGCGCCCACCGCTTATTAAGCCCAATTTGGACTGGGCCCGAGGTGGGCTTAATAGCCGGTGACTACTGTATATATACCCCCAAATGCTGTCATACCCCTTTTACTGCTATTATGACTTGGCCGAAATCGGCCTCGCAGGCGGTCACCCGTTGGGGACCTCTGACAACCACATGCACTTTATTCAGTTCAGAAGCCTATTCGATCGGTGTTCGCACATTTCTGAGTGAATATATACGCGATCAGCAGTGACAGCAAATGGCAGGTGGCGAGGCGCTGATGAACTGCGGTTCGATGAAGTGCTTATGACCCATCTGATAGACACCAGTGGTGGACCAACTGCGCCATCTATATATATACATATAATTATTATAGGTGAAGATACGAGGTCAAGATAAATTACCTCGATCATCATCCCCCAAAGAAGGCGAAGAAGAAAACAAGGCGCTGTCGTGGACCACACTGTAATTGTGCTGACGTTTCGGAAATACACTATTTTCCATCATCAGAGTAGTGGGTTGTGTGTTCCTGGTTGCCGAGAGTTGGCATGCCGCGCAGCCCATCTGGTGTTGTAGCGATGGCCTGGAGTGCCCCTTCGCCCATCGTCTCCTTGCGTGGTACTCCGACGTTCGGACTATCAAAGTGGCTCTTAAAGCGGTTCCGCTTCCTCACCGAGGATTCCGAATCTACAGTTAAGTCGGCTGAACAGTTTCTGCGGAACATAAGGCATCTAGAAATAGATTCAGACGAGATGATGGCATCGTTTGACGTGGTGTCTCTATTCACCTCTATTCCAACTGGCCTCGCCGTAAGAACCATTGATGAACTTCTCGCCGAAAAGTATGAGGACGAGGACCAGCAACTTAAACGACAACACGTCACTGAGCTGTTGGAATTGTGCCTCAGAACTTTCTTCAGCTTCAACAACCAGGTTTATGAACAGACGAAGGGAACACCGATGGGCTCCCCCCTGTCGGGACTTATTGCCGAGGCAGTTCTGCAGGGGATACAACAACTAGTCTTCCAGGCTTACTGTCCGAAATTCTGGACCAGATACGTCGACGACACCTTTGTCGTAATGAAAAGGAATGACGTTCAGAGCTTTAAGACCTTACTGAATTCCGTATTCCCTGACATCCAATTTACGATGGAAGAGGAAGATAACGACCGGTTGCCTTTCCTGGATGTGCATGTCAAGAGGACTTCCGAGGGGAGGATAAAAACCACGGTCTATCGGAAGGCAACGAACACCAAAGGCATCCTGCAATTCCAAAGTAACCACCCAATTGGTCACAAACGCAGTTGCGTTAGATCTCTATTCCAACGCGTTCAAACGCACTGCAGCGATGAGGACGGGAAAAAGGCGGAGGCGAAATACCTCAATTCCCTGTTCACATATAACGGTTATCCGCGATCCTTCATACGTGAGTGCCGACGAAAGCCCATCTGAAGTCGACCAGACGACGAAAAACCAAAGTTCTGGCTAGCGATCCCCTAGGTGAAAAATGTTTCGGAGGCGACAGCTCGACTCCTGAACCCTTTCGGAATTGGGGTGGCCCACAAACCCGATTCAACCATCTGGCAGTAGATAATGAGACCTAAGGACCCACTTCCGGCAATGGAAGAATCTGCAGTGGTCTACAGCATACCATGCCAAAATTGCAGCGCAAAGTATGTTGGTGAAACGGGTAAACGCCTCTGCACAAGACTGCATGAACATCAACTTGCATTCGATCGCGAGGATAAACTGTCACTGGTATTCGTCCACATGGACCGGGAGAAGCATAATTTTGCTTTCGAAAACGCCAAAGTCATCGGCCAATCCAACAACAAGATGACCAGATTGGTGCTTGAAAGTTGGGCTAATTGAAGTGAAAATCCGAGTCCCCGGGCATGAATGAGAAGAAGAGGCGATCACGGGAACCACAGTTTTACTTTCCTGACGCTTCAAAAGCGTGCAGGCTTCCGTCATCAGAAGTGGGGGTTGTACCGCGCCTCACAGTATTTATAGTAGGTGACAGTCATGGTCAAAAGGGTTTAAGCCAATGCAAAAGAAGGAGGGCGGGACATCGGAGGGATAGTCAATCATTGACGCCTTGAAGCGGATTAGTCTCAGTCAAGGGGTCTCTCGTCGGATTCTGCTGTTGGCGCCTGTGCTGCTGTCATTGATCTTAGTAGCCGTCCTGGGCCGGTGATTCTGTGTGTGTTCACACTTCCAGCTGGTTTTGCACCTACAGGATGAGCGGATGAAGCGGTTAGGCTGATAATTGCTCTGTTCCATTGTGGTGCGGCGACTTGTGTGTCCACCATGGGCTCGCAGGGGCCCAGATTAGCATCGGGTTCTGCTGTTCGCGCCTGCGCCGTTGTCATTGATCTAAGTTGTCGTCCTAGTCCGATGACCCCGTTGGTCTTCACACGTCCATCTGGTTTCGCACCTACAGAATGAGCGGATGAAGC
>JAYGXS010000003.1:41305434-41376392 GCA_036362985.1 Ligula intestinalis
AAAAAAACTTTTCAATTCCCGAATAGTTTTGAATCCGACCAGCGGTTGCACTGTTGCTTGCGGTTTCCTAACTAAATGGACTCTACTTTTCCTGTTAAGAAAAGCACACATTTTTCTACGCTATCAAGAAGACGGTATATGGAACTCATAAATTTCTTTAATAAATACGGACAAGGCCGTGGGTTTCACAGGCAGTATTAATAAACGGAAAGATAGGACGGTGTATAAAAGGACAGGTCGTAGCCTTAAAAGCATCTTATGATTACGAACCTTTTCGAAACCAAAAATGCCTTTTCTTCAAGTACACAGTTTTAAGAAGATGTTATTTAGCACACAATGAGAACGACAACGGATACTTGTGTGCACGCGTGCATACAAAATAGATGAACCAACTGGACACTATTTAAATTACGATGTTTTATCGTTTACAGTTTTTGTTGACGGTCTGGAAGAGACCTCCTTTAAAAACCGGTACCCCGGTATGACTGAAATATCCTGGGAGTACGTCGCACGATAATCAAAAACATAGCTCCGGGTTCCGGCCAACATTCCACGAGATGGCCCAGTCACTCTACACACTTTATTTTATGGCCGTGCAAACGTCTGACGCAGCAACACTAGCCTAAAGGTATATGTTCATGTTAGGCCTAAACAGCAAAATACAATAAAACGATTGTTTCTGGAGGAAATATAGTGTCACATTCCTATGAATAATAAATTTCGACGCACCTCATTTTTGGTTAGTTGCCTTCAAGTTGCAACTTTTGACAATTTTCGTTAGGCCACTCACTGATACCTTGCCAACATATTTCCTCTAAATAATCAGGGCTTCAGACGAGACGTGCCGAGATGCCTTAATTTATTCAGGACAGTGCTTGAATGTTCGCACAGTTCAGACTTTTCAGCGCAAGTTGCACCTACACTCAGTTCTTTATTAAAAATGAGCAAAGAGCGGCTACAGTCGCCTTTAAAACGACATAGAAACAATGATTTTGCTTAAGGCAGCCATATGTAGAGGAAAATAGTTGTTCAAGAATAAGGTCAGCCAGGTTACGTCGGGAATATCCGACGTAAGAGAGGACGAGTAGGCATCTATACCGTTCTGCTATTTTACACTGTTACGTAAAAGTGTTACGAAAGGTGAAGTAAAAATGCATAAATTTTAGAAGCCGAAAAGATGTCTTTGGGGATCATAGTTCGGATGCTGAAAAGCGTCTGCCTTCTTGCATTCGTCGCTTTTGAGTTAAAGCACTGCAACACGCACATCGGAAGGAGACAGTAATTATTTGGGTACTTTATTAATCAACTGAAAAATGCCACGCAGGCGTCTGGAAACTAAATAAACGTAATACATCGAAGTAGATCATGGTCCTTAAAAGAATGAACCGTCATGGAAGCGTCCGTCTGTAAATTGCACACGAAAATTCAACCATCGCAAGCGAAAACTTCAACTACGTGCCTCACGGAGTAACTGTGGCACCGGTGACTTGCTTATTGTGAAAGAGGCTGGTGCAGCATCTACTGATCCGCACTCTCCCCTTCATACGTGGAGAGAAAATCAAAAAGATTGGAAGTGAGCTCGGATGCCGGGACTAACAGAGGTAAATAGTCCGACTGCGTGTGCTACGCACACACACACACACAAGCGATCTGGTTCTAACAGCGTGTACCAAACTACCGTGAGAGCGAATCGCGCTTCACCCCAGTCCCGAAAAGTACTGAGCTACCTCTTTAGTTAACAGCTTTCCAAACAACGATTTAAACGCAGTAGATTTATATTAGTACGAGGAATATGCTCAACTCTTTTTATGGAGACTGCATAAGAGAAATTGCTGAAGAAAACTTTCCACTGAGGGGGAGGGCAGGTATGCGGAGGAGAGTAACCTAGACGCAGGTATTACCAATGATCCAATCATAGAGCTCGCGGATGGGACGGCCCGCGGTGCGTTCCAGTGCCCGGAGAACCTGACAGAGGATGAGACCACGAATACCACCACCGTCCAGGGAAAGGACGCGATATCCCCGCTTGCTGCAACGGAAGCCCTCTGCGTCAGTGTGCTTTGGGGGTCTGCTACGTGTTTCTAGACATTGGGGAGAGGAACCTGCCTCGGCACCACTGATCACATTGGATGGTGTACGGGCAGTCGGCGTTGCCGTTTCATCTGTACAAAAGCATAAAAACGTAAATCAGAAGCAGAGTTTAGGAGAATGAGGGACAGACCGAGACAAAAAGGAGTAAACGTTCTTATACGGACTATGGTTGATAACAGTTCGACCGGCGCCAGCGACGACGTCCACTGTGCGTTCCCCAGAGTGAAGGTACAACAAACGACTTGCACAGCAGCTATCACACTCTCCGTTCGCCAACCCACCCTGCTCAGATGGCAAGACCGTCAAGAAACGGTCAGAGGAGGGCGCGGTGGCTGACAAAGCTAGTCAGGCCATCCATGTGTGCCACACACAGACTGGTCTGCACAGCAGAAAGTACTCTGTCAAAACGATGGATCGGATATTACATCAGATCAGCGAGAGTGCCATAAAAGAGAGATGGAGTAAAAATGTTAGGTAGTCGTCCGCTGATCGGCAACGGGAATCTCTCGTTCCGTTGTGCCTTGGGGCGCACTCTCGAGCCCCGCCAGCAGCCGCACAGCGACTAGTATTATGGGCGGAAAAATATCACAGACAAAGACAAGAGAGACTGGAAGTAGAAGAAGGGTTGTCGAACACCGGATCAATTTATTTATTGTTCTGAGCTTTCGGGCTCTTGCGGCTGTAATGACCATGTCTGGCTTATTAGCCGTCATCAGCCAGCCATACCCAACCTCAGGCGTTGCGCCATCCGAGGCTCGAATCCGCAACCTGTTGAGTAGAAGTCCAAAGCTCTAATATATTGAACCACGAATAAGTTTTGCAAGTTTTGATCGGAAATATTAAGAATAGTAGATAAATGCTCACCGACAGATTGATTTACCTTGCTAATTGGCAACCTTCCAGACCACGACTCTTGAGAACCACAGCAGACGCGTCTACGACCGCGTATCCACCCACCCTCCCGGCGGCCAAGGTCTGCTACACCCATCTCCCTACGTTGGATCAACTCTCCCCTCCGCCCAACCCGTGTTTTTGGTGACGGAGCAGCCCCTCCCGGCCACGTTGTTCCGACTCCTCCTCCTCGCCGCCGGAATTGACGCCAACCCTGGACCTCTCTGGTACTGCTCGTTCTGTCGCGTCCATCTGTGCCGCCGCGACTGGTCTGAACGTTGCGGCTCCTGCGATGGCTGGTGCTATCTCCGCTGCGGTGGCCTTGCCAAAGCTGCCGATTGGCCGCCCGTCTTCACGTGTCCCAGCTGCCCCCATGCCGCCAGCTGCTTCTACGCCTCCAGCCCGTCCTGTCCTCACCTAAAATCTTCCTCAACTCTCCAACCTGGCCACACCACCTGGTCTAAAAATCCTACAGTTCAATGCCAACGGCCTACTTGGCAAGCTTGACCAACTCCTCGCCTTCATGCGTTCGCACTGCATAACCGTAGCGGCTGTCTAAGAGACAAGGTGGACCAACTCCACCAAGGTCCCCTGCTGTGGCGGCTATAGGATCGTCCGCCGCGACCGCGGTCGCAACAAAAACGGAAGCTTGGCCTTCTTAGCGGACAAATCCATTGCCCACCATCAGCTCCCCATGCCTGTTGCCGACCCCACGGAGGTATTGGCGATTTCCCTCGACATTGGCCCAGTGCCGCTAACCGTCCACTCTCCAGTTGTCCCCCTGGTTTCACGGCCTCTATTGCTCCCTACCTACCTTTTGGAGACAGCTTGGTGCTAGGTGACTTCAATGCCCACCACGAACTATGGTGCTCCAACTCGGCGGCCGATTCCCGGAGAGAAGCCCTAGTCGATGAACTAGAACACGCTCCCTTCGCAGTCCTCAACGAGGACAGCCCAACGCGGCTCCAGCCAAACGGTACGCACAGCTCTCCCGATGTTTCCCTTGCCAGTCTCAGCCTGGTAGCCTCCACCACCTGGAGCACGGGAATCAGTCAAGGGAGCGATCACCTTCCTATAGTGCTCGAATTGGCCACCACTGCCGACTGTATCAAAGCTTCAAACAGGCACTTTATCACCTTCAAGAGAGCCCACTGAGCAGCGTTCATCGCTGAATGCGAAGCTGGAACCGATCTGCTACCGCCCCCCCCGTGTCCATACGGCGGAGCGGGCCGTTCGTCAGCTGCTTCTGGCAGCGGCAGGTCACCACATACCGAAAGGCCGCATTCCAGTACTCCATCCAAACTACCCACCTGAAGCCTTCCGACTGGAACGAGAGGGAGGCGAGATACGAGCGAGTGATGCAAATGACCCGCGTGTCGGCGAAGTCAACGGCTTGATCACCAAGATCGTCAACGACGACAAACGGAAACGTTGGCATGAATGGGCTGCAGATTGCGATTTCCGCAGCAACTCAGCTGCCTCCTGGAAACTTCGATGCAATCTGATCAAGTCCCGGGTTGACACACCTAACCAATTCATCAGCTTCGGGGACGGCATCTTCATCTCGAACAACGGCCAGATTGCCGCGAAGACGAACTAAATGTTCTCGCCTCGCTCAGTGTATAGTCCCAAAAGTCAGCGTTCCCTGCTCCGCCTCCGGACATTTCCTTCGCGGCCGATGCTATCCTCGCCGCCGTCAAGAAAACGAAAGCGTTAGGACCAGATGGCCTAGCACCTATCCATTTGCGCCATATCGGTCCTAAGTTGGCTGCCTACCTGGCTGCCATTTTCAACCTTTCGCTGGCCAGTTCAATGATCCCCAGTTGCTGGCGCCAGTCCATCAGCGTCCTACTGGTCAAAGCTGGCAAAGACCAAGTCTATCGACCTCGTACCGCCCAATCGCCCTCCGCAGTCCACTGCCGAAGATCCTGAAACGACTACTCCACCCGATTCTGACGTCTGCATCGGATCTGTCCAGCCACCAACATGGTTTCAGGTCGGGTTGTTGCACAACAACGGCACTCTTCGAGTTCAGAAACACCATCGTCGAGGGCTTCAATCAACAGAAGCCCGCTTTGCGGACAGTGGCAGTCTCAACTGACCTGTCACGAGCCTTTGCGTCCGCCACGACCAGCTCCTGCAAGACTTGGTCTCCCTGAACGTCTCGAATGGCCTGGTCCGATGGTTGGTGGCTTACATCCGTGGCCGCCACGATCAGGTCCTTTTCCGTGGAGCTCTCTCCTAGCCCCGAAAGCACACTTGCAGCGTTCCTCAAGGCTCTGTGCTTAGTCCGACGCTGTTCAACATTTGCATGCGGGACCTCCCACTCCCTCCGGCACCTGCCAAAGTGGTATCATAAGCGGATGATGTCACCTTCTTCTGCCATCGCCATCACATTGATAAAGCTGTACAGATCCTCTCGGAGTCTATGCCTGATGTTGCGGACTTCTTCACTCAGCGCGGGTTGACGATCTCGGCAGCCAAGTTGTCCGTCACTGCGTTCACGCTGGACCCGAAGGAGTTCAATCATCACCCGGCTATCATCGTCAACGTTGAGGCTTTGCCGCTGGTCCGTAAGCCCAAACTCCTCGGCGTCCGTTTAGATCCGCTCTTCACGTTCGCGAACCATGCAAGGGAAGTCAAAAGCAAAGTGAGCCGATGCACCAAGATCCTCAAGGCTATCGCGGGCACATCCTGGGGCTGCTCGAAAGACGCTGTCGACCACATTCAAAGCGCTGGCCAAGCCGCGCTCACCTATGCGGCAACAGTCTGGTCTCCCACAATCAGCTCCTCCAGCCTCTGCCGCCTTTAGTCAGCACAGAACGGTGCCCTCCGCACGATCACGGGCTGCTATAAAATGTCACCTATCGATCACCTTCAGGCTGAGGCTTCTGTCCTGCCGGTCGTCCCTCACAACAGCAGCTTTGGTGGACCTGTTCACAACCTGGCCATCCGAATAACCATTGTTGCAACGCTCCTGAGCCTAGCCGCAACGTTCGGCCGTCTATTCTAGCTCCCTACAAGGCAGCTGTTGCCTCATCTCTCTCGGATCTACCAGTTGATGGCTCCGCCACCAAGACAGGCTTCCAGCGTCTTCACCAGGGAGCTGTTGTGGACATAAAATTCAGATAGCACTCCCGGTCCTTCTGGGTAGCTATCCACCTCCGATTGCGGCCTCGGAACGAAATCTCTTGAGGGTCACTCGCTGTATCCTGGCGCAGCTACGCAGTGGCTACTGCATGCTCCTTCGCCAGGATCAACACCGACTGGATCCGTCCATATAGCTGTCCCGACTGCGGCGTCTCGCCACATGACTGCCGTCATCTCTTTGCCTGCAGTTCCCGGCCAGGCACCCAAATCACCCCTTTGGACCTCTGGCTCAAGTCGGCTGAGGTCTCGGCTTTTCTCCGTCGCCCAACTACACCCAGTTTGAACTCCGGCGGGGACCCCTGATCCAACAAGGGCTACCAACCAACCAACCACGACTCTTAGAGCGTAGAGGTAGATTTAAGGATGTCAGGTTTATTACAGGCAGAAATACACTAATTTGCAATGAGGATAGATACCTCAGTGTCGGCCTCTCCTTCCTCTCCTGACTGGACCTTCCAGCGCCTAGTTATGGGATTGGGTACAATGGTTGATGCGATGTGGAGGCCTACATGTCAGGCGTAGTAACATAGGCAGGTACGGCAATAACTACGACCTCAGCGGAGTCACTGAGACGAAATGAATGCCGTGACAGTGGTTTGTGTCCAGTGCAGCCCGTTGTGGGCTGATATAGAAACACGCACGATAGCGCGTGAACAAGCCTCCAGGAAAAAAAATATAAAACAATCAAGATACGCCCGAAGAAGGACGGGTGGTTGTTGAGGTGGAAAGAGAACACAAATTGCTAATACAAGCGAAAATGCGAGTCCCAGGACGTAATTGAGAAGACGTAGACGCAATCGCCGGGACAACAAATTTAGTCGCCTGCAGTTTCAGATTCCGATTCGAACCGAGCTCCAGAGACAGCATCAGTATACGAATTACCCCTCAGTGACGGATAATCGACAAAGGAGAAGGGCAGCCGACGGAAGTTGGCTACAGTGAACAGTATTGATCTCACATGATTTCCAATACACCAGATCGTATTCTACGATTTAACAGAAAAGCTAAATAAAAGTTGACAACCCGAATATACCGGCCGATAGAAGAGGTCAGAAAGTAACATTTGTCAGAACTGGAAAAATTATTACCAGCACGCATAATCACTGAGCGCGCCAGAAGAGGGTACTGGAAAGCGCAAAAATACCACGGCGGAGTGGACGAAGAGATAACAAGAACGCTTACAAGAGAGGAATACTGCAACAGCGATACTAACCTCTACTTCGGTCGACAGCAAAGCGTCGTGAATTCCTTTGGCGACAGCATGGCACGTTGGAGGGAGCATAACACTCGGGGAACTGTCTACTCCAGGTGAAATCGGAATCTTGCCCTTCAGGATTCGAGGAGTCAATGGGTGCATGGACCACCGGGGAAGAGTCGGAGGGAAGATCAGAAGTTGGAGGCTCAGGGATCTACAAAAAAGGGGACGAAGACGAAATCATGCCAGCAATTCCCATTTAATTACGATGAATTTAATATAGCCTCTGTAGAATTCCAAATTTATATTCTCCTAATTGACTGAGGCGCTTGTAAGTGTCAATAGAGTCATAAATGGGTTCTGACGTCCTTCATGTGGTTACCGGCGTATACTCCAATTACTTTTCGTTTGATAAAGCGGATATTAGGGATGAGCACTAGTACCCTTGTCGTCAGCATTCTGTCAGTCTGACGAAGGGGCACGATAAAAAGAAGGCAAACCCTATCCATGAAATTTATGTGAAGACTATCACGAGCTCAGACCACACCTTGGTCAACTTGCACAAAAACACGGCTTAGCGACGAAACTATAACATCTAATGCGGCACAAGGGATGCTACTGAGCGTAAATAAATAGACAAGTTGATTATGAATTAGGATAACGAAGAATGCGATTTTTGCCGACTTCGAATGAAAAATAAAACCCTTCTGTTAACTTTTCACATTGATCTATCACCCGATGATTCTTTTTACCAAGGTAGCGGCAGGGTGCCCAAAAGATGGATTCAGCGGTTAGTTGTGCTATCCACTTTGACTATCTCTCAAGTTATTTTGAAGTCATTCGTACAGGGTCGATAACCGCACGGTGGCCGCTTCAAAGGCTCTGACAGGAGAATGCGTGTTTGCCCCTATTTTGTTTCCCTATCAGTTAACATACACGGCATCACGTCACCACTGGTCCACATGCCATGCCACAAAATGCGTGAGGTGTGTCAAAACACGTTGCGCGACAGGGCTCCCTAAGCCCCAGGTCACGCGCCGCACCGTTCTTTGAGATCGGTATCAAAAAACCAACTCGAACTGGTTTTAGGATGTGATCGGTAGTTACTAAAAATAGATTTAATGCAGCAAGAGACACACTCCGCACACTCTGAGTCCCTTTTATAGCCAATCCTTTACGGTTCATCGGTCTGCACTTCAATTCTTTAGCTGTGAAACCGTGTAGTCATTCAAGCTGGCCGGACAGTAGTCTGATGTAAATATGCTGATTTAATGAGAGGATATTTGACGTCGGGCAGGAAATGTAGTCCCAACGCCTCGCGGAGGGCCCAATAAGAAGAGGCATATGGAACAAAGGCTGCTGGCCCTTAAATACGAGGCTGCGAACAGAAGGCGCATCCTGCTGCCGACTCTCAAGACAAGCTGCAGCCGAGACGAGACCAAGCTGCCGACAGGGACGCTGAGAAGTACAGAGACACGCGCATAGTTTGATGTTCATGCAGAAGCTGTCACAGTAAACTGTTATCTGCTATCCTGTCTGTCTTCTCTTCCTAACACACAACTGGAGGATATAACAGACGACTCGTCAGGAGAGAATATACTTGTCCTTAAATTAAGGATTGAGGGCCCTCAAAAAGGTTGGTGCTCAATCGCCTGAGGTATTTTTCACAGTTTCATGTAGATTAGTGTTCATAGAGTTTCTTGTAGTCGGGGACGCTTGCGGAAAAAATTTAATGAAATAATGTTGGGTCCAGAGTCGCGAGAAGTTAAGAGTTTCAAGGTCAACCCTCATATCAGAGAGAAGTCCTCAAAGCAACTTATTTGGCGACTCGCTTTCTACCCAAGCAACAATCCAGGTTATTCTGTATCATGAATGACCTGGATTGTTGCTTCGCCCCGACGATTTTTTTATCCAGGTTAATACACCAACTTTGCGCGGGCATCCCCTAAAATTTTGGCCCCGGCAAAGCAAGGAACGACGGAAGAAAGTTCTTCTTCAGCACCAGAGTAGTTGCAGCATGGAACGCCCTTCCTGAAGAAGTTGTTCTTTCCACCAGTGTTAATATATTTAAGAGCAGGCTGGACACGCATCAAATCCCATTCGGACAAACAGCCATGTAAAACGACATGAATTTACACGACATTACATTATACTACTCGAGATTAACGAGTAGTCATGTTTCATTATTATCTGGACTACCTGACAGATGTTGTCATTGAGAAGACTCGATCGCTGGGACAATATGTTTATTCGCCTGACGTTTCGATATCCGTCGCGGATTCGTCATCAGAGACATGAGTAGCATGCTACTCATGTCTCGGATATCGAAACGTCAGGCGAATAAACATATTGTCCCAGCGATCGAGTCTTCTTCTTCTTCTCAATTGCTTACTGGGACACGGATGTTCGCTTGTATTGGCAGATGTTGTCATGCAATTGGCATACTTTTTACTTTGTATCCAGATATTTCCTACCATCTTGTTACCGACAGCGAGTTCAAAGGCGTTCGCCTATTTTTCCCTCAATAAACTGATACTGATAATATCAGCCATTAAGCGGGAAAGTGAAAAAAAGTGTTTTTTCATTGTGGAGATGTTGTGGGGACAACGCAAATCATAAAGGAACGACTAGCGATCAGGTCGCGCAGACAGAAAATAACAGGGGTAGACCGACACAGACGTAGGACTGAGACAGTCAGCCATCTCTTCGAGCGACATCCTTCCCTGCATCAAACATCCGTACGAAAGAAGATTCCCTTATGTTGAATCTTTGTGCGTCATCACTCTGGCCAATTAGGTTTCGACTTAGCTGCTTGATCTGAACACCGTAAACCAATCACCCAGCCTTCACTACTGAGTAGCCCGAGCACGCAGGCCGAGGTCTCGGATTAGCTGAGCGTTCCCGATATGGGCAGAAGGTCCACAGACGGATCAACGACACCATCCTATAATAAAGTTCTTCTAGTACACTTATGAGGAGCGACAACCGTTTGACCATCGATTTTGACGAGGTGACCTGTGTATTTCACAATAGGGTGGCGCAGACAGCAGGTTGCGCTGAAGCAATCGCACTTTCTCTTCCCTCACTTACCTGTGCCCGGCACCAGGACAGAGTCAAGATAACCAGACCCCTATAAGAACCAGCGAGGTACTTATTCCCATATTAATCGACAAACACATACCCACACCCCGATCTATCAGACTTTCTGGAGTAAATATGTTCCAAACTTCGTGCTAATGATCACAGAATACGTTAGGGTCAGCTGTTGTCTGAATCTATTTGGTTCTTGGCGTTCTACCTCGTATGTCAAATGCGAGAGAGAGAGAGAGCTGTAGACAAAATGGGGAAGCCAGATGCCTTGGAGGATACTGCTCCTGAGAACAGCCGACAAGATTAGAGGAGAGGTGGGGTGAAAAGAGAAGCATTCAGCCTTTTCGACTAACCATATCGGGCTTCGAGGCCTCAGCAGTAAAATTAACTTCGTTACTGTCTACTGAAAGGGTCGTTATCCCAGCAACCTCCCCATCGCCACCACCGCCGTCAGTTCCACCGACCGATCCCTTTTCGCCATTGAAGTCAACACTTTTAGAAGGGGCAGGCGAAAAAACATCCGCCATGAAGGGCAATGCTACAGACAGGAAGGAGAAAACTGAAGGACCCATTGAGAATGACGTGTTCTTTTCTTCCTCTCCCTCCTCTTCCTCCGCCTCGGCAGACCTGGCCGAGTTCTCGGCAGCCACCTCGAGTGTTTCCATGGCTGTCATTGATCGACTGGGGGTCAGACTGCGTGCATTTTCAGCCAGCGTGGAACTGTCTGCATCCCCTGTAGACAGCAGTTGCTGTTGCAAGGCGTATTTTGGCGGGCTCACATCACTGACACACGAACGAGTTGCGGCTCTACACTCTACAGTATTAGCAACAGGAGGGCCTGGCAAGTCAGAATCGTCGGCCTCCATGCCCGGATCACCCAGCTGAGAGGGCGGTACGACGGGTCTAAAGAGGCGTCCAGTTCGAGTGGCGGACGCGGCGCCTGATTGGCCAGAGCGACGGCGAGAGAAGATGGAACGTGAGAGAGTAGTCTTTTTGGGCTTGGGGTTACGCGTCGGCTTGGGAATGATGCAGGAGAAGAGATCGTTGTCGACTGAGGGATACGGTTCGAAAAAAATAATAAACGATAGGAGTGATTATTATTCTTTTGAAAGTTTAAATAATTAGGATCAGGCAAGCAGGATGACTAGTTGAAGTCTGCAAGAACTGTTCGCGGTAACTTTATAAAATGCATATGATAACTGAGCTCCAAACGTGGGAAGGAGAAGCCAACACAACATTAATTCTCACAGAGGCTACATCGAACTGTGACGGGAGATTGCTTTTTTCCCTCGTTTTTCAGTCGACAAAGGTGCTACTTGAAAGGTCAGCTAGGATGACATATCCCCTTAAATTCACGAACCGGATCAAGGTATGGTGTCAACCCACACAAATCAAAGCGCTCGGGCATACGGTGAATGCAGAGAGTACGTCCTCATGGACGCTGGCATTCGAAAAGGTTGTGCTTTAATGCCAGTTATTTCTGATTATGCAGAAGACTCGATGTTGCTAGAGGTACACCAGTGCCTCCGGGTACGATGATACATTTTCGTCTCAGACCCTAGTCGTAGCGAAGTCAGTTTACCTGAAAACAAACTTGTGTAAACACAATGTGGCCCTGTACGCAGATGTGTTACCTTTCACTCATTCGCCTCCTAAAACTAAACGTAGGGAAAACTAAAATGACGTTCAATGAATTCATACCACGTGAAGTGACCTCTTCTCCCGCATGGTTAAAAGCTTGCAGCAGTCGACCGTTTTATGTGTCCTGGTCCTTTTGTGCTGCAGACTGGCCGGTATCAGGGGATGAGATAAACCGTTGCAACCGATTTGCGAAGAATGTTCTTTCCCACCTTTAGAAGTACCCATGGCCGCGTCGTGCAGCCTAACAAGACTGCAGTTGAGATGCGATCGCTGGGACAACACTTTTATTCACCTCACGTTTCGGAATCCGTCGCGGGTTCTTCATCAGAGACATGAGCATCAACAGTAGCAGAAAAGGGTAATTAATGCACAGGTGGTTGCAGTATTTATAAGATACAGTCACTATCATGCTACACACATACGACTCCCCGATCGAGGATAACTGGCCGCTTGTGCGCTAATGGCTTGATGACCGGCGTGCAGGCCGTGACTTACTGAACTTCCATTACACGTTATGATTGCTCGGCCATCTGGTTCCCTGGCGTTGGCGTTGGATGACGCGTTGACCTGCGCGTTCCCCAAGTGGTGACTTGCTTTGGCCAAACTGAGGCTCAGCAGCGAATATCTATTTGGCAGGCCAATGCACTCATTTATAGACTGGAAGCCCGTGTACCATGACTCAAGCAATTAGCAGCTCACACGATTGTCACTCCTCGCGAAAATGTCGAGATCATCAAATTTGAATGTGTGGCCGGGTCTGGTCAAATGAGCCGCAACATGAAAATTGACGTCATTTCTCCGCACTGCTACCGCGTTTTCAGCAATTCACGTCTTAAGAAGTCTACCACTTGCTCTGTCCGAAACTGCACCAGGTCTTATAGACGAACCCAAATGTTTCTTGCCATGGCAGTATGTCTTTTGGTCTCATAATCTGACGCATCAGAAGAAGAAAAAGAAGAAGAAGCGATCACTGGGACAAAAGTTTTATTGCCCTGACGTTTAGGATTCCGTCGGGAATCCTTAATCATAGGAATCGTAGAAAAGTCTGAGACATACGCAGATAAGGGTGATACATACACAGATTGCACGGTATTTATAGTTCGTGGCGGTCACCCGCATGCGTACTATAATTGTCAGTTCCTGTAGCCACCGCTTGAGGTCTTCATAGGTGCGGTGATGGCTCATTACTTGTCACAATGTTCTTGTCCGCGTCGGATCCGGGTTTGATAATTAACAAAGTTCAAACTTTGTTAGACGATCGTCAGTCCTACGTCCCATGCAAATCCAACCCCATGAAAACGCTGACATGCGAGATCAGCACAACAATGTTGACAATGGAGAACTCAGGTGCAATATCGCCAATCGACCGACGCATGGCGAGAGCGCAAGAAACGGCCCTGGCCCGCTTTTATGGACTCCCCAAGGTGCAAAGAGGGCGCACCCCTATGGCCAATCGTATATGTGAAAGGAACTCCAACCTATGAACTGGCGAAGTGGCTGTTCCGACGGCTCAAATTCTTGACTGCTGATTCAGACACAACATTCAAATCTTCCGAAGACGAAGATGCGATCACTGGAACAAGAGTTTTATTTGCCTGACGTTTCGGATTCCGTCGGGAATCTTTAGTGCATGTATCACCCCTTATCTGCGCATGTCTCAGACTTGTTTACGATTACCTATGACTAAGGAATTACAATATATTCGACGGGTACTGAGGGCGAATGGTTACCTGCACAATTTTGTCAACCAGTGCATGCGCAAACGAGAGAAGAAGCCAAGTCCAGCTGGCCTAAACGTTAGGCGAGGTCTTCCGTAAGTGAAGAATGTATCGGAAGCGGTCAGCCGTCTACTAACCCCACTTGGAATTGGAATTGCGCACAGGCCAGAAGCAACCATCAGGCACCGGGTCATGAGGCTGAAAGACCCACTGCAACGGCAGGAAACGGCTGGAGTTGTTTACCGGATCTGGTGCAGTTGTGGACAAAGCAACTACGTCGGAGAAACTGGGAGATAACTCCGGACGCGAATGGCCGAGCATGCAGCGGCGGTGAAGAAGAGAGACGTCAACTCCCAGATTGCAGCTCACTCGACGGGACCCGGCCATATCTTCAAGTTTGACGAGGCCGAAATCCTCGCAAGAGGTGACAACTGCAAGCTCCGAGCTGCTCGAGTCATGGGTCTCAGGCCCCTAGTTCATCAACAAGCGCAACGATTTGGCGATCCCATACGGCGTATTGAGAAATTTATTGAGCAACAGAATCAATCGCGTGGGAGGGGCCGGGCGCAGGAACAACTCTGATGACAGCAGGCATAATTGTCACACAATTACCAAACCCGCATCGGACAGGGACAAGAACACTGGGACAATTAATGAACCATCACCGCACCTATGAAGACCTCAAACGGTGGCTAAAGGAACTGAAAATTATAGTACGCACGCGGGTGACCGCTGCCGTGCAACCTGTGCATGTATCACCCTTATCTGCGTACGCCTCAGACTTTTGGACGATTATATATGATTAAGGATTCCCGACGGAATCCGAAATGTCAGGACAATAAAACTCTTGTCACAGTGATCACTTCTTTTTCCTCTTCCTCTTCCTCTTCTTCTTCTTCTTCTTCTTCTTCTTATTATTATTATCATTCTGAATTGGGTCAATTCTATTGGCAATCTGACGCCTTCTGGTTGCTGCCTGTCTGCGTGCAACTCCAACTCCAAGTAGTGCGAGAAAGCGGCCGACGACCTCCAAGACATTTTTGATGCCATGGGATCGCTCGCCAAAATTTCGGGTTGGTGCGATTTTGCTGCCACTCGGTTGACGAAGTTGCGCGAGTAGCCATTTTCTCTAAACACCCGTTGAAGATATTGCATTTCGGCAACTTTGTCTCCTAGTTAACTGCAGTGCGTCTCAACGAGCCGATAAAGCATTCTTACGCTGCTACGTCTGAGGTTGATCGGGTGGTTGCTGTTGAACTTTAGTACTCACGTCGCGTTTGTCGCTTTCCTGAATACTTTGGTCCCATCGTATTTGCTTCGTAGGGGCAGTCAAGGACACCCTGCATTGCGGCTGTAAAACTGTGTCCCTACACGCTGTTGATTTAAGGATGACAGAGAGGGGTCACGACGCAGTGTCTCCATTCGCAAATTGTCAGATTCATTGGCCGGCGGCCACGCACTCCCCCGATCCTAGAGAGGACTCACCCACGACATCGTATATCTCGGAATCCCTGACCGCGGTGTCCAAATGAAGGAGTAGGTAGGTGTGCTAGAGTTAACTTGGGATAGGATGTTGGGTCCGACGGTCACGGTATTCGGGAATAGAACGTCAAATGAACATAACTTGTTGAGGGCAGCACTGGTGCCATAACCACAGGCGATGCACAAGCCAGCATAGGTACCGGATGCTACACGTACAGTCCGAAGGACAGACTGATCGGCCGTCGATTCCGACGGTGTCCACCACGTGCTTCAGAAAGCTGAAGGCAAATGCAGTGACTTAAGCGTGAAGTCGTTTTAAGTGGCAGTACATTTGATTTACATCTACCGCCTCCCTCCCTACACGAGTCCGGTGTCATAGCCAAGTCAAGAAGACTGGAGGCGGGAGAGAGCACAGTCGGAATACTCAAGTGAAGCGTACACTAGTCGGCGAAATTAACCATGCGATAGTTGTGTACACGCCAAGGTGGCGAAAGGCAGTTAAGGACATGATTAGATTGTGGCTATTTAATTTCCCCAGAAATTAATCTGTAAATTGGAGCAGATCAGTACATTTAAGGGTGTATCGGCGCAAACGAAATTTGGTAAGAATATTTGGGCCGATGTCAATTAGCCACTGCGGAATAACCTCGAACACATAGGTAAGCGATTAATTTCTGAGGAAATTAAAAAAGCTACAATTCGCGAACGGTAGTATCTGTCAGAATGAACACAGAGAATCCAGGGGGACCCACTAATGAGCCGAACCCCTCGAAGCTGTGCCATGCAGCGGCAGAATATTGGCGAAGCACATTTCTAGATATTTAGCTAGTATCTGCGCTGCCAGTAGGGTAAATAATCACGTTAGCTATGATCACGTTTTATAACTTCAAATTCAGTTACAAAGAGCCCTTAAGTAAAAACAAACATGTGCGCACAGTATGTGGAAAACGGTAAACGGAATCAACAGGACTGAGTGCTGCGTGGAGGGGGCTAGTCAGAGCAATATTTGCACCACACCGCATCACACCATCAGCTGAGTGACAGGCTCAGACTAGTGCAAAACAAGAGAAGAGCGTGAGCCCGACACGGGAAATCAAGGGTCATCGAAAACCAACGAATATTTTCCACTGGAATAAATCTGAGGTGCTGGAGTCAATCATGACGCGCTAAGAGTCACGGCTTGGAAGATGACCAACTGACAGAATAACTCAGCCCGCATGGGAATATATTCGCATAACCAGAAGACTAGGGGCCTGGCTGTATAGTAGTTTCTCCATTCCCATTTATTTCAGCCCGGAGTCGCGTCTATAGAACCTGGTGCACATATTAGAGAACAGATTGCGTGCATGGCAGGCATAGCTCAGTCTTGTCAACCACTGCACTGGAGCTCACCTAAGGTCACTTACACAATTTCTTGTTACCGGGGCATAGTGGGTAAGGGAAGAGAGAGTGCGGTAGATGCAGCGCAAGTATACTACCCCTATAAACTAATTCACGCACAAGTGACCAGTGATACACCCACTCCGTGTCACTTATATAGCGTTGGCTTCCTCCTCGGCGTATTAATGCGGCTCTACAGTAGCCGGTCGTCCTGAAACGTACAGAGATTGTAAGCACTAGCCGTAGATTGACAGCGTGCAATGCCGATAAACTTCATGCGACCATTAATGTTGTTCTTAACATTTAATTTAGGCAAGTGTGTGGTTGACCGAGTCGCTACGTACATTTCTGTACGCCCAAAGCCCTAGCATCAATACCTAAGCCATTATTCGGCGTGTGTCGGTAAGACGGTCTTAATTGCCAATGAAAATGCGATTCCAGAGGGCTTATACAACTAAAATGGAATTGTACACTACAGGAGTTTATTTGTGTTCCAGTGTTTCAAGCAGCAATTTGGGACTAGCCAGATCCCGGCACAAGAGATAAAGATGACTTGCATGGCCACCTAAACAGGACATAAGAATAGGAAAGCCCCACTCACTTAGAACGGGTGGTCTTGTGGTAAATTTCTGGAGAGGTACATTTTAACGTGTCTTCCCGTAACATAAAACTAAACCATAACCTTAATTGAGAAGAAGACGACTCGATCGCTGGGACAATACTTTTATTCGCCTGACGTTTCGAGATCCGTAGCGGATTCGTCATCAGAGACATAGTCAGATACGGTTAGCGCATGCACAGGAGTTTGCCCAATCCAAATTCGGTGCTGAGACTCAAGTTGGCCAAAGCAAGTCGCCAATTGGGGAACGGATAGGCCACCGCGTCATCCTACGTCAACATAGGAGGGCCAGATAGCCGAGCAATAATCACGCTCGAGTCCACCACGCGTGATAAAAGTTCAGCAGTTCAGTATCCGCATTCTGTTCAACAAACTATCAACACGCAAGAAGGCAATTGGCGTTAATTGTCGTTGTATGTTTGCAGCAATGACTGTGTCCTATAAATACTGCGAACCCCTGTGCATACGCTGCCCGCATCTGCTACTGTTATCGGACTACATCTCTGATGACGAATCTGTCACGGATCTCGAAACGTCAGGCGAATAAAGTATTGTCCCAACGATGGAGTCGTATTCTTCTCAATTACTTCCTGAGACTCGCATTTTCACTTGTTTGCAACTTTAATCTTAATCCTAGTCCAACCCTAGGCCTAAACCCCACAGCTAACACGAACCCAAGTCAACATAATTCTGACTCTGACCTTAACTTCAAACTTGAACCCAACCTTAATCTGAAACCTAATTTTCCGTGAATATGGTGCAAAGCCACACGCATTGTGGGCGGTTCCTGTTCCCATGCCCTGTTGAGGCGGCCATACAAATAATCCCTACCCGCAAGACACGACTGTCGGTCTTGTTGACCGGAGATTTCAAAAGGTTCAAAAAACCAAAGGACTTTTAGCTCGATCGGGTTAGGCGGTCGTTTGAGGGGTGAACAGCTGCAGATCATTAAATTTATAATGAGCAGAAAGAAATTTTTGGGGCACCTGCATCGAGGGTAATTAAATGGGAAGCAAAGACATCCGTAAAACCTAACATTCAAACCTTAACCCCTAAACCTAACATAACCTTGACGGTAAAACCTAAATCTAGCCACAACTATTAGGGTTAGACTAGCATTAAAAGTAGGCTTTCAATGAGGCTTAGGGTATGTTTCAAACCTAACGTCGAAATTACCATCGGTTATTTGTTTGGTCGAATTGTCAAAAAATCCGCGGGCTCGGTAGGATTTGAATTTACGACTGGAAGGGCAGAGCTCGAGTACAGCCGACGCTTGGATTGATGCCCACAGACGCCGTGGGTCAAATAAAATATTCAAAACTGCCAACTGCCCTCCTATCGGGACCACGCTCTCCATACCGCATAGTGGCCTTAGCAATTTTTTGCCGGACAAACTGTAACGAAACATACCCAAATTCGACGTGAAGACTAGGTGGGGCCACATAAGATACCTTAACTACCTCCCACATCGACGAAGGAGACACCGGGCAGGGGAGAGGGATGAATTTAATTTGTTCACTTACGGTCATCCTTCAGATGGGTCACATCCAACACTGGAGCCGGCGGAGTACCATTGAAGATAAGTTCGTTTTCACCGAGGGAGGCGTCCCCAGTGGTCTCTGTCGGAGCGTCCACATCAGCGCTGGTGCTGCTGCCCATCTTCTCCTGCAAGAGCTGAAAGAGGAAGCTGAGACTCATGGACTGCTGCATGGAGGTCGTTGGACGTCGCTGTCTGGCGGCAACGCTTTCGGCCGCTATGCAACCGGCAGTGCACTGCTCACGATCGACCGGACAACGACGAGCACGCACGGCGTCCAGGGCATAGAGAGCTGTGTCCCTACAGGGGGAGATGAAGAAATACTGCGAATCGGGTTTGGGGGGGGCAGTGGCAAAGCTCACAGTTATTTTTTAAGGGAGGAAGAAGTCGTTCATTCGAAACTTGTGTAGAGAAGTCGTGGTGGAGAAGAGAACAGGAATAATTGTTCAGGACTACAATGAAGCTTTGAATCAGAAAAAAAAGTTTAGTGAATTTTTAACATGGCAAAACACGGCAGTCTGCAGTAGACCAAATGACTAGAATATTCACAAATGGAATTTTCTGAAAAAGACAAGGAGACTGGAATAACCATTTCTGGTTTATTAACCGTCGTTAGCCAGCCATACCTCCCCCCCGAGGTGGTAGACTATCCGAGGCTCGAACCCGCGACCTGTTGGCTGAAAATTAAGAGCTCTAACTACACAGTCACTGTCTCGTTGTCTCGCCGGTTTCGATCGGCAATATAAACAATAGCCAATTGGTACTCGCTGATCAGTGACGAGGCTAACTGATTCTGTTGTGCCTTGGGACTTACTTCCGAACAACCCTACAATGACTAGTATTATAAACAGAAGAGTATTTCCGTTGGTAGATTTATAAATAACAAGTTCCATCCGATTATTTGGCCCATTTTTACCATTAAAAAAGGCCAGTTTTATGCAAATTGCTCACTTCCTTCACTATGATTTAATATCCATGAAATCACTCCGCTTAACTCGGTTCGGCTTGCATCACATCTCACGACGTACATAGGCAGAAAAAAGAGTCCGCTAATGCGCCACTCCACAAGAACGTACAAAGTATTCTTAAGAAGTTTCCTATCTGCACCATAAGACAGTATATTAATGGGCAGTTGTTTTAAGTCGGATGGAGTTCGGAGACTTCTTTGGACCTTTATCAGGTATCTCCACTCAAAGTATGACAGTTAAGGAAAGGTGGATAGAAGTACGCACTTCATTGTAAGGGCTTGGTTACGTGAGTTATCAAAGTTGGGCACTTAACCAATTACGCTTCGCAGGTTCGTGTGATTTATTAGTAAGCGGACTGAATGTTGAAATTTACTCTCTGGAACTCCATTACATTAAGGATTCTAGTAAATCACAGACGCGTCCGATTTTCAACAGTACAAACATTTAGGATGCAATAAGCGAGCTCCGGTTAATAAAAAATTGTCACGCTACTGCATTTATAAAAGTAGAAACATACGGACATTAAATTACACAATGCAGGAAGTTAATTCATGCGAGCAAAACACGACAATCAGTGATAAATGAATTGTTTAGAATATGCAATCGCTAGAACAAAAAAATAATCACCATGACGTTTCGGATCCCCCTGACTCCGGATAATTCGGTCCTCCTCTTCCGGAGTGAAGGCTGGACTGCAACAATTGCCTTCTCCTACTGTGACCTCTAAGGCAGGCGCTATCTAAGGCCTCGGTTTCGTAGTCTGATTCATATGCGTGCAGGGGCAAGCACACGTGTGGCAAGAATATATGGCCATTCAGGCACAGCGCGCTCACCCACTTCTAGTTGTTGTAACATTGTCTGATTAGTCAAGCAGAGGAGAGCTGGGAAAAGTGCGCGCAAGTCTCCATCGCGGCCTCGAAACAACGGACAAAGTACCAGCTTAACCCTGTTTCTCTTAAACCTGTAAATGAGCTGACAGGCCAGGCACAAATGCCAAATGTTTTAACATTCTCTCACGGAGGAATGACTAGTAATAATATAATAAGATAAGCCTTTCAAAAAACAAATCGAAATAAAACTGATCTAGTATGACTTATTCATCATTAACCAGCCGTACCCCAATCCGAGACAAGGAAGAACTGAAAGATGACGGGGAGGGAGAAGGGGTGAAGATCTGTTGATGATCAAGTCAGATACTCTAACATTTGTGTCAGGGAATCAAGCTCTATCAGCTGTGATGAAGAATGCTCAAACTGACATGGGAGTGAAGTGCATCTAGGTAATTAAATCACAAGAGGAAATACTAGCGGTTAATTCTGACTGAGAGATTCGCAGTAGTGCCAGCATACCAGCTCTACTGTGATTAAATATCAGGACATTCAGCTACACCACTGAAACAAATATTTACTGATGGTATGTTACCGAAAAAGACAGCGCACATCACTATGGCCATTTCTGCCTCATTGGGCGTCATCAGGTGGTGGTAGCCCAACTCCACTGCAGCAACGGAAACTGCGCCACACCCGAATTTCGAACTCGCGTCTCTCCGGCCAGAGACAAACGCTCTAACCCTTGAGCCATGGGTCCGCAGTGTTGTCGGTTTGTGATCGGGAATATATAGTAGTGGGTAACTGTACACCGATTTAATTAGACGCGGTTGATTGAACCTACTATAGGTGACGTTAATAATGAAACTGGATGAAGTGAATTTAGACGATCATTCCGGGACAGCTAAACGTTCAGGGAAATCATATGCTCATGCGGGGAAAATAATTACAAAGTTGGGCGCAAATAAAGGTTAACGTGTATTGGGTGAATTTAATATTTTAATAGCTGTACAAGGCTATAGTTGTGCATCCGTATGCATTTTCATACGGGAGCAGAGCAATTTAACGTTACGAGTCTTAGAAATCAGGCCTTGGCGAACAAGAACATTTATTTTCTACTGCCTGTGTAAATCAAGAGGAGCAGCACGTGTCTAAGCTCGGTAGATTTTAAATGCAAAACCGGACGTTTTATCGATGTTTAAAAGGCATATTTGTACGTTTGTGCAAGTTAATGTCCTAAAAGCTGTAATAACGTGTCTATAGTCAATTCTTTGTTTTAACGTACCCACGTCAGAAATGTCCTTAGCAAGTATACTACGAATAAACACGAAAAGACCCATTACCAAATGGCTATTTGCACTTTTAAGCATAGGGTATGACACTTTATGTGGCCTAGTTTCTGTTTATACGTAAATTAGAATCATAACGGACAGAGCATTAGCAATTTGAGCAATATACAACAATGGAAATGGCCCATCTAAGGTGCATTTGTAATCCTAGAACAAGGCCCAAAAGTAAGCAGACAGAGGAAAATGGCCCCAATTTGAAGAGGAAAGTGGATCCTTTCATTGACAGTAGAAAAAAGGCATTTTTCAGAGAAAGGAAAAAAATCGGCCAAATTTCTATTTTTTCATTGACTTTACCGTGGACCCTCAGACATTGGCCCTATTAAGGCGTTTATTAAAGAGGTAATTTGCTGCCTAAGTGTCTTCAACTGATCAAAAGACAATCCTGCGCCAAATTTCAATGCGGTGGTTCTTTTAATTCGGCCACAAAGTTTTCATAAGCCTACGAGTATGACCTAAATTACCATCAGCATAAAGACAACTTCCAATAAGTCACTACATCGTAAATGCTTTCAAATGAAATCTCAATTGAAGGTGCCAGCAGACACAAGCGATCCTTTCGGATAGCTGAGAGAGAATATTGGGAAGAAGAAGATGCGATCAATGGAGCAAGATTTTTTATTTTCCTGACGTTTTGGATTCTGTCGAGAATCCTTAATCAGTGTGAGACATACGGAGATTGGAAAGCATAAATTATGCACTGACACATTAAGGGCATTAAGAAACTTCAAGGACACCTTGAAACGCAACACACTCATCAAGCTTACCAAAAATGTCACAGTAATTTAACAGCGAGAATGTATCTAGATGTTCAAAATTCGGCAAGTTTAAGATTGCATCTGCCAATTCTATTCTAATTTCTTATTCAATGACCGACCTGCCAACAATTGACTTCATTAAAAGAATTCTTCCCGTGACGGCCCTATCAAGCGAAAGTTTCTTTGCATTACTCCAACGTTATAAACCTAATGCAAAAACGAAGAAAATACAGCATACTCTAGTTAAACTGCATTGAAAGTTATATTCGAACTTTTGGCAGTCGGAACTTCCGTCTACGCAAATTATTGGAGGAAATTTAAAAACAAACTGGGACAAAAGGGCTAGTTCTAAAACTTGACCTGATTTGTTAGTCAGCTTATGTTATCATAGTAATTTCTAAACAACGTGATGTTCCTTCTAGTATTGCTTTATGTTATTGTTTTACTCAACGCCGTTCCTGTCGATACGCGAGGACTGGTTTCCGACTTACGACGCCCAGTTTGGGATACAATTTCAGGTTATGGTTCACTCGATAAGGTCAAAATCCTCGCAAGAGATGACACGCATGTCTTTTGTCTCCAACCAGGCATTGTCTCCCATTTGTCATTTGTCTCCCACCAGGCAATTCGACCATCAGTACCGATGGAAACCACAGCAGACGCGTCTTCGACCGCGTTCCTACCCGCCCTCACGGCGGTCAAGGTCTGCTACACCAAACCTCCCTACGGTGGATCTATCTCCCTTTCTCTAAATCGCGGTTTTTGACGACGGAGCAGCCCCTCCCGACCACGCTGCTCCGTCTTCCCCTCTTCACTACCGGGATTGGGGCCTACCCGGAGGGGCTCCTGATCAAACAGGGGCTACTAGCCAGCCAACCATCAGTACCGATGATGCTCACCATTCGGAAGTAGAAGATACGATTGCTGGAAAAAAGAAATTTATTTGGCTGACGTTTCGGATTCCGTCATCAGATTACGCAGTATTTATAGTCCGTAGCGGCCATGAGACCACATGCGCACTATAATTAGCAGCTCGTAATTGACGATGACGGTTTAGCAGTCTGCTTCCGAGTCACTAATTGCCACTGGACCCGGCACCCGCCCATAAGTTCAAGTTTAGCAAAGCCCAAATTCTCACAACAGGTGACAACCGCGTAAGCCTTGAGCTGCTCGACTTATCGTTTTCGGGCCCGCAGTCAATCAATAAGCGCAACGACTTACCTTTCCCATATTCAGTAGTGGTACTTTGACTGAGCAAGATAATCAATCACGCGGGAAGAGGCAGGCCCAGCGATAACTCCGATGACAGCGAACATAATTCTCGAGTAAGTATCAAACCCACATCCAACACGGGTGACGAAATCGCGGTAATTAATGACTCGGAAGCGGACGCGCCAATTACGACCCTCAGCGTCGAAAGCTGCTAATTATAGTGCGCATGCGGTCGCGTGGCCCCTACGAACTATAAATACTGCGTAATCTGTCCATGTATTACCATATTCTGCGGTTACCTCTGATGAAGAATCTGGTGACAGAATGGGGAACGTCAGGCCAATAAACTTCTTGTTCCAGCCGAACTGCTTCCTGGAACTAGCCTGTTCGCTTCTATCGGCGATGCTCACCAGGTGTTCCACAGCATCTACCACATTATCTCCTTCAGAAGAAAAAGAATCGATCACTGGAACAAGAGTTTTATTGTCCTGACGTTTCGGATTCTCGACGGAATTCGAAACATCAGGAAAATAAAACTCTTGTTCCAGTGATCGCTTCTTCTTCTGAACTGCTTCCTGGAACTCGGATATTCTCCTCTATTGGCAATCTCTTTGGACGCAAGGCACTCCGATCGGCTCGTCGGTGGGAAACATTATCTCCTTCCTCGTCCACCTGGGCCCGGAATTGACACCTGTCAAGGAGATTGAAGGCATGATCCGGAGCAAGTGGATGGGGCAACGTGAACCTGCGCGTATGACATGCAACCACATACCCGGCATGTGTGACGTTACTTATGGATGCATACCCCCAATTATGCCTGCCGTTTTCTGATCTGCCCCCTCATTGGTTCAACGCAGACATTTCCCTTCTCTTCCATCCCTCCTTCCCTTTATTGAGCATAAAGACCTCCGAACCAAAATATTTGGTTAAAAGGGGCAGCACGCAGGTCAACACACTGCTTCTGGTGAAGGTGGCGGCAGACTTAAATGCCGCTTATCTCTCATCAACACCGGTGAGAAAATCGCGGTAATTGACGACCCGGAAGCAGACGCCCAAATACGACCTGCAGCAAAAGAACGCGGGAGCTAGTACTTCTTGTGTAGGAAATTCACGTGTGGCGAGCAGACTTGAAGGCAAAAAACCTTTTTTTATAAATACTTAGAAGTGGGTAAGTCAATTGTTTTCGAAATACGACTGGCCTGTATGCGTGCTCTGCCTGGTCTTCTCCTTCTTGTAGTACAAGTCTGCGAGGACTCGGATACCACTTTTCGGATGGTGGCTCCCAGTCCCAGAATCTCTGAACAACAATGAGCCCAGGGACTCAAGCTGTTGTGCCCTCTGTTCTATCGGTGAAGATTATTGCAAGTTTGGAAAAATAAACCTTTTGTTATCAGCCCTACGATCATTTTTCTAGATTGCATTTCGCTAGATTGCATCTTGCTAATGTCTACCGAGGAATTTGCGGACGAAGAAAACAAGAACATTGTTGAAAAACCAGCATCGGAAGACAGCACCTCACTATACATTTTTAAATACTGTATCCCTTGTGCGTTGGGCTGCCGTTTATCGTTGTTGTTGTCCATGATAAGTGATTTGGGAGAGAGGGGGGGAGCAAGCTCAGTCCGTCAGGCGCACAAAACTCGTTTTCCAGTGATCGGGATATTGAGAATAGCATTTTATATTCAGAAGTAATCGAAGATACTAGCATTCAGTGGAGTAAATTCCAAAGCAAGCGCTTTGAAACGAGTCACGCAGTCGGTGCAAAACATGCCTTTCAGGTTTTCTATCAGGCACCAGCGAAATACTCTAAAGGGCTACGTCAACGGGTACTAATAACACTTGAGGCACGAGTTACTCTGCTAGCGAATCTAGAGCTTTACTGTCAGAAGACGTTGGTGCGAGCGGTTTGTCTTCCGTGGCCGACCGCAGGCGGTGATTATACGTCGTCCCAACCCCCTTAGTAACAGTTTTGTGCACGCCACCCATTTTACATACAGATATCGTATAAATATTTAGCAGTTAGTACTTTTGCTGCCAGCGAGGTAAATAAATATATAATCTACTGTCTGCCTGTTGGCAGCTTATGAATATAACGCGGTTATGCCGCAGAGGCTGATGGATTTCAGTCCAAATATTTACATCAAATTTCAATCTGTGCATATATACCTCGAATATACTGATCCGCACCAAATTCAAAAATTAATGTCCAAGGAAATTAAAAGGCTGAAATACAGACATCGCTCGCAGCCTATCGCGAACCCCAGCTTACTCAACCCAAGTCAATGCAACACACCGACTACGCCATGGGGCGGCGTGGGAACAAGGAGCGCGACCAATCCCCGAGACAGACAGCAACTGATCTTACTCATGCAATGCCATGATCTAGATATTAGTTAAGACCTTAGCGTAAATTTTATCATGTTATTTTGATTTTTTGAGGTTCAAAAAGCCTACTACTGAAGAACACTGCATTTTCAAGCTTGTATATGCGAGAAAAACATGCAAGATTTGGGCGAAATCGGAGGTTGTTGTACATCAAAGGGCAGAATTAGTTAATGTAGTACACCTCATTAATCGCTAGCATCACCTTTTTTCCAGCGAAAACGGTAGTTATAGGGTTTTATAGGTTGGGAATTAGGATAGGCAGTGGAACATACTTTAATAACTGCTATATGCATCATATTTTATTATATTTACAAGTGTTGTTGATTTATATCTGTAGATTTTCGTAATCTGCATTATCGTTCAACATGTTTCGGAAAACGCATTACCAAATACACGTTTTCTGAAATTCCTGAAAAATAGAAATGGTGGTTAGGAGGTCGCCTACTTCAACCTATTTGGTGTCCAACCTAACGTTCTGGAGTTAGATTATAGTCCGCGGCTTATCAGAGAAATGCACCGTGATACAGTAACTTTCTTTTTTGTGCGTTGCGCTATAAAATCTAATTAATTTAGGCAAGAAATGTTCCTGAAAATACATTTTGGAACCAGAAAATATGATCACAAGTCAATAAAAATTAGTTGAAAGCAAGTGTAAGAAATCACATTGTTTTTCAGAAACAAGGAATGGATTCAGCTGTAAAATAGCTTCCTTTCAGAAGTTATTGTACCACAAAAAACAGAAATAAACGTGCTTGACCGTATTTTGTTTTACGGCAATGAAGGAGGGTCGCAACCAGCTATATTAAATTTAAAGCACATTGCACCATACTCTTTGTATAATATGGTTTTCTAAATGTTTAATTTGAAACAAAGCGGACAGAAAATTAGCAGTTTTCGCAAAATCTTAGTACATACTCAACCATTAGTTGGTGCATTTTCAATCTTAGAATAGGTTCCAAAAGCAAACAAATATGGAGAAAAACGCTCCAATATAAAGAGAAAAATGAAAGGTTTCTTTTCAGCAAACATTTCAACACACATTTTCAGGAAAATAATATAAATCAGCTAATCCCTAAATTTTACTCAGACATTAACCTGAAAAAAGATAAATTACGCAGATATTCGTCAAATGAATATCTAATTAAACTACTTTTCGAAGAGATAATTGATGTCAAATTTTTAAAAAATGATCCCAGGGATATTAATATACTGCGTTTGTTGGTGACTTTTAGTTTCATCGGCAATGCGCTTCCATGTTTGGGTGAGTTGACAAATATGAACAAAAATTCCATCTTCATAAGAAAGAATATCCAAAACACACTTCTTTGGTAAACCCTTTTAAGAGATAACTTACTCTGAAAGTTTTAATAAACATATCGAAAGAATCGACGTCTGTGGGAAAATGTTTGAAAACACGGCAACCCTTGAAGTATTTGCCAGAATTTAAAGATCGATCTGAAACTGATTGCGAGTTAATACCTACAAAGAAATTCGACGAAAGGAAAGTTCCTTTAATATGTTTAAGATTTCACCAAACAATTCTACTTACATTTATTCGTCACCGCTACAGCAAGATTTTTGCCTTTTCGGAATTTCAGGCTTTTTAAAAAAAAGGTATTTCTTAAAAAAGAAAGAGTACTTTTTATTTATTTATTTTAAATTCGCTGAAGGCTGTTCATAATTATTTCAAAGTTTGGGTACATGCGTTAGTACCGGTCCGAGAGCGATTATAAAACTTTCGCATATTTCGGTACTTTCGTGAGTTAAGTCATCTACTGCATAAACCTCATCCATGTAACTAGTGGCGTGATGAAAAATGACTGCAGAAATGTTTGCTTATTGACCTTTCAAAAGTAACATCGGAATATACGCAAAAATATATCAAATGCCTCAAGTGGTTGAAAAAAATGACGTCTACTTACCGAGCTGGGGAATGTTGATACCTAAGAGACAGAGAAACATATTTTAAAAACTTTGACATAAAGTAGTAAAGCATAAAAGAAACATAAGCGGTCAGGTAGGGCAGGCCTTTGTTGCAGTCGCACGCTCGCTCCACACACTGTAGATTGTAACTTGTCCAACTTGCAGATGACAACGTCCTCTTCCTGCACCATCTCCACTGAATTCTGTTAGCTCCTCTTTATTAAAGACATATATAGCCCTGGTAAATCCTGTACCTTAGATCTCATAGAACAAACTATTGGTACTTCCTTGCCAGGACGCTACCTCACCACCTCCCAAACCGGAAGTATTCTGGCAAACCAAACCATTGAAGGTAAAGAGGGGGCAGATGTCAGGGAAGGCTTACGTTCCACTCTCATGGCGGCACAACCAGTGACGTGCGGTGTCGCCATTAATGTCCTCCGCATTAGGGTCGGCCTCGAATACTAGGAGGGCGTAAATTATGTAGGCGTCAGGATTCTTCGGCTGAAAGTGGGCAAAATAAAGGAAAATAAGTTGAAAGGTGACTCGTTAAAAAAGAACGAGGTTGAAAACTCAGCCGTATGAGAACTTTAGCAGACAAATAGATAACGGCAACGAGGCGCCCAGGCAAAATATGTCAAATAAAGAGTGTGTTCACGAAACAGCGCAGTTTTGTGTCCATCAGCAACGGAAGGACTGCGATTTGACTGGTAAAAAACCGATAAAACATGCCTAGACAGGCCAGCTGCCTAGGTGGCAAGTAAAGTTTGGGAAAGCTTAAAGAGCTTGCTGCCAGACGACAAGCCGGTCGGTTGGCGCAAAAGAAGCTTCGACAAAAATGGAGTAACGGGAAGGCACCGACAGTACCCTCCATTTAGCTGTGCTAATAACCCATAGGTTTAGTCTCACTTAAGGGAAACGCGCAGCCTCTGCATGTGTGACCATAAGTGTGTATATGGTGAGTACCCTAAACAGGCCGCATCGTAGATGTGCTGAACAAACCCGAAGCCAGATCAGGGTACGGTGGAGGTTTTACGGGTAGCGCTGCAACAACATATGCCGAACGGGGAGGGAGAAAAAGGCGTTGTGGTAAGCGTGAGTACAGACTCACGCTGAACTAGCCATCTGCGCCCGATCCCGCCTCTGGTCTTCTTGACTCTTCCTTGACACCAGGCTTGAGTAGATGAAGGGAAAGAGTGCGGTGGAGGTAGCGCAACTCTATTATCACTGAAAAATAAGTAAGGCCCAAGTCACTGTACCTGCATTCCTGCCCTGTATAGCACATGGTGGATCTGGTCGAAATCGACTGCCGAGGTGTATACCGTATTTTTCACACACCGAACAGAACAAAAGTCGTGATCAGCCCAGCTCACGTCACGTGCTTATTGGGCTGTGCTATGGGTGCACGAAATCATAACTACTGTCATACAGGAATGTTGCATGTCTTATGCGTAGGCCTTCATGTCGTGTAAACTACTACATGAAATCTCACCAGGTTCAGACATACCATTGGTGCGTGAAAGAGCCTAGACGAAGTGTGTCCAACACTGAGAAACCAATACTCACGACAATTCAACGCATTCCTCGCTATAATAAATCGGGGGAACGTGCATTAAGTGTGACGCGCCATCAGATAGGGCTACTCTGACCCTTTGGGGACAGAGGCAGACTCAGTGCAAGAAAGGGACGCTTGATCTTGAAAGAAGCACACGAATTTTCAGCAACAAATGGCTTCAATAACTGAGACCAGAGGATAAATTAAGAACTTGCACAAGAATCAACAAGTTTAGATAACAATGCACATCTATTAGGGCGAAGTTCCAACCTCAGTTTCGGTATTTCTGTCTATTTATACGTATGCTAGTATGCTAGGGATGGAAATACAAAAGTTCCTATGCCGATGTAGGTCAAGAGATGTGTAAGAAGACTCAGCGCATAAGACAGACTTCGCAGCCGTTAAATCACAGTGAAGATGATGTATGACGTCAACCACAATTTGATTTGGGAATTACTTGAACATTCAACGCTGCCACCAGGAGCGCGAGGTGGCTCTGATTGGGCAACTTACACATCTCCCAGGGCAGAAGAGAGCAAAAGTTCAATAGGCATGTGCACTTTTAACCAACACCTATTGTTCAATCAAAGGTTTTTCAAACCACACGATATTCGGTTATTCTGGAAACACTTATCTTCCTCTCGTCCTAGGTGCACGTCCAAAGACCTCTGGAAATCTGCAATACCTTGAAATAGACCTGAATCACATTGTCGGCTTTGGGGGGCGAACGAATATGTTAATCATTTCTGAAAAATCGCAAATCTCACCTATAGTACAAGATTGAGTATGAACAAGCACTGAAGAGCAGCTGGAGAAATAACCGACTAATCAGACACGAAGTCCTTCAAGAACATGACTAGCAGCAGTATTTGGAAATGATCACATACAGAAACGCCAAAAAAGTAGACTGAATGCGGATGCTGCAGATCGTGTTCCTCACAATCCTAAAAAATAAGCGAGGAATGCGGCTTCGAACTTTAAACCAACGGTTAGGTAGGATTGGCTAGCAGCAGCTAACAAGCCAGAAAGGGTCATCTTGGCCTACTTTGTCTTTTTGATGACCACCTTTTGCCCATACTAATAATCATTATATGACTGCTCTAAATTGAACCCCAGGGTATAACAGGGCGAGTATATTCCCCAATCTGATTGGTGAGTGCCCATCGACTACAGGTTAATTTTTACCATCACAATGGACATGACAACAAGCTCGTGGCTTGATGGTTAGAGCGTTGAACTCACTAACGCTGGATTGCTAAGGAATGCGGGCTCGAAACTCAGTTCACACAAACCAGGGTTGAGAAGAAGAAGAAGACTCGATCGGTGGGACAATACGTTTATTCGCCTGGCGTCTCGACATTCGTCGCGGATTAATCATCAGGGACATGAGTAGGAAACAGTAGCAGGAACGGGTCTGGGTTGGTACAGCCTGGCTGACGACAGTCAGCAAGCCAGAAATAGGCATCCCGGTTTCCATTGCCTTTGTCGGTATCCTGTTATCCGCATATAAGAGTGACTTTCCATGTGGAAGCAAAGGCTTTTGGTCGTTTTTGTCCATGTTTAAGAGCCCAGTAAAAGAAGGCCACACTTCAAAACGAATAATCAATTTGCTTTCTGTTTTTTATACAATGCATATCCAGCAACCGCCACGTACTGTCATCAGAGGTCATAAGAAGTCTGTCTGGTCGGTAACCTGAGCCAGTTGGTAAATTAAGCTTCTCGCAAACAGCAACAGACTCTTGCTACCAGCGCCACGTGAGAGGTTTGAAGCGAAGGACTTAACCGAGCTTAGCAGACTGGATAGTGGTATACGCCGGATGTAAAAGCATCAAAAATTGATACCATCACAAACATCTCCTGTCTAAGAAAAAACAAATATCGCATATTCTGTTACCGCCATAATCAGCCAGTCATAACCAACCTCAGGTAGTGTACCACCCGAAGCTCGAACCCGCGACCTTTTGGCCGAAATTACAACTCTGTAACCAATTGAGCCACAGACTGCTTGTCTTGCCGATTTCGAAGAGGAATATTGACATTGGTGAGTGCACGCTCACGGACCGGTTAAGGGACTCAGTCCTAAGCCCTGCCAGCAGCTGCATAGTGGCTAGTATTATAGACAAACGAAAAATACAGCCAAAGGCAATGAAAACTGGATTATGAGTCGGAACAGAAAATAGAAACCACGTTCTTCTTCTGCTTCTTCTTCTTCTTCTTCTTCTTCTTCTTCTTCTTCTTCTTCTTCTTCTTCTTCTTCTTCTTCTCAGAAACCACGTTCTTCACTTATTAGGACAATGGCGGAGGAGATGCAGCAGGACGGAGCTTCGATTCCATATCGCGACAGATGCTCTTGTTGATTGACTTCGATAGCTTGACCCCGGACGAACGAGGTTTTAGGCCTTCTACTTGACATTACGTTGCGCTCCTTGACGTCAGAACTCGGTAGACTGCGTTAAGAACCAGAACTGCTTAGGCAAACAGTAGTGCTGTTTGTCACTGAGCATTTTGATCTAGCTGTAAGTATATCATCCATAGCCAATAAAGTCTAATAGTCAAGTATATTTCCACTTGCGGCTCATAAGAATAGCAAAACTCATTAGGACTTCAACCGATCACAGCGAAAAGTAGACTTTTAAATTAGTGACGAAAATTTACAGTTTGGTACGGAATAGCGGGACATCGAATGCTAGTAAACCTCTATTGGGCAGAATACTCACGTATTAGGGGACAATGCCGGTCGACTGAGGCAGAAGTCTCTCCGCTTGAGTTACCACTTACCACCAAAGCAAAATTGACACCTATCTCCCCCTCAAACCGTCCTTTTACTCTTTTAGAACAGGTAATGCAGCCAAAGCTTATTTGATCCACGAGGGCGGGACGCTAGGTGGGGACATGAGTCAGTGCTGTCTTGCTATCTGTAACCATAGCGAAAGAAAACAACGTAGCATAAATCACCCCATTATTCCGTATCTGCAGGCCACCGAAAAAGAACCAAATGAGACCAATTATTCCTTGCAACTGTGGTGCGGCAACCAAAGCGTGGCAAGCTGACTATGAATAAAACAGCAGATCTCTCGAGCTGTCCGCCATGTCAGCCAAACCAAAAGGCAGTTAGCTTAAAGAACAAAGACTAGCACTATGACTGGCTACCATTCACAACACCCGTATGCAAGCCTAAAACAAAGAAGTGTAGATAGAAATGGACAAAGAAGTCCTGGGAGCAGATAATTAGGACGAAGCACAAACAAGAGGCCTATAAGTGCTTTTAATAGTTGAAGATTACATCACGTGACCAGCCAGAATAAAACCCGAGAGAAAGCAGCGACTTCCCAGAAAACAAATAAAAGATGCCTCAAGCACATAAATTTATTCAAACGCGCACATCTGTGAATGTGGCTACGCGTACTTAGTCCTACGATCGGGCTGGCAGCTTTTCTTGCATGAAATACCAACCAAAATTCTGAAATTCGTTTTCGACTTAGAAATGCTCACATAAGGTTGTAAGATTCAATAGCACGCAGCATCATATTAGGATGCCGGGGTTTGAAGGAGCTTCCTTCAGGTCATCCACAAAAAACGCTAAAAAATTCCTACTGATCTTCGTTACTCTTATACATTAAACAATTTTTAAAGAAAAAATGCACGAAATATTCTTTTTGATACTTATTTGGTAGCAAACTGAACTACACACGAAGGAGTATTTTTTCAACTATAACAATTTCCTAAATATCGATTTTTAAGAACATGAAACGTCCACTCATTAAGCATCTTCCTAATAGCATTGAGAAATGTATGATTTTTGTTAGTTCGAATGTATACAGTATGTAGTATAGAAACCCTAAATACATGCGTAACGGTAGGTCAGATTCAAAATTATTCGGCATAAAGTTAAAAGCATATGTAACCTGCCACCAAGTGTGTAGAATAAAAAGTATCACAGTGCATTCTTTATGGAAAATATGTTTGAAGTTATAAGGGTATCGAAAAAAGATGGAAAAATATCATACTACTCAAGTTTTCATTAGTTTAAAGAGTGTAGATTTTGCAGGCGGTCGGAAGGAAGTTCGATCAAAAGCCATCACCCTAACGTGAGTGAAATACTTACAGAGCATGCTGCATGATAATTGATGAATACAATCACCCCCTCAGTAATCTCCTCGATACGAAAACAGGTTCCAGAATTTCGCCTTACTTTTCACGAGATAAAACATTCGCCGTATTTGGTACAGCTATGACCATGTGTGATCTAGCCGGGCTGGATGACGGCATGTATTTCATCTATCCACACGCGAAGATGTGTGACACCTGATCCGAATACTTTGAAGCACGCTCTATTCCCTTAATGGGTGATGACTATGTCCAAGCCTTCACGTCCACGACCGCATATAAGACCATGCGTAAAAACGAAAATACGGACTTATTACGTGGTAGACGGCCAAACTGGTGGATATTCGAACATATGCGTTCAAACTCTATCTTACGAAGCTGAACATCGTTCTTCAGAAGAGAAGTCAGGATTGCCACTGATGCATTCTAAAACAATTCCCTTCATACTTCTCGCTAAGACTTGCTCTCGAGCCTGCAGCCTGGAATATAGTAACACAAAAGACCACTCAGGCAAGCGGAAGTGAGCACCCTAGGAGATGAGTAAAAACTTAATGCCTGACACCCATCCTTCGAGTGAAGTATACATCGTGAGGATATCTTAGGTTATCCAAGAGAGACAACTGAAGTGGCTTCAATGCGTCCTTCGTTGTCGACCTCATGAGGTCAATACTGCTGTCATGGAGCCGGCGTCGTTGCTCACCGCAGATGTCGATGAGAAAGTTAACTCAAAATCTGGCTTGACGCAGGGCGGTTGCACTTCGACTTTCTGTACTAGGCGTCCATCGCTGAAGGAATGGACTGAGCTCGGCAGATTCGGTACCAGTATTTGAAAAGGCGCAATTCGCGACGTGATTAAAACTGTTCCCGGAACAGGGGACACCACCGGTTATTTGCGCGTGAATAAGTGGGTATAACTTGCATGGCATCTAGCGCGCTATCTCCTACCACACCCATCAACACACCAACACACCTAGAAGCAACAGCAGTTTAAACGGTAGTTGCGGTGGTAGAAAGTCGATACTCGAGCTCCTCGAATCTTCCTGGGTACCTACTATATGTGAGTGAAGGTAAATAGTACAGTTGTACCAGTGCAAAAGGCTACTGTCACATAAAACTAAGTCAGGCGGTGTCTCTGGTTGCATCTGGAGAAAGCAGCATACGCCCGATTCCTGTTCGATCATTTCCACTTTGTCTTGCCACCGGTTCACCTAAAACTTATCCACGTGGAATCACTATTCCTGGCTAGAGGAGGAGGAGGAGTGAATCAAAGTATTGTGAAGCCGGCTCACCGCCTCTTCGTCAGACAAGAAATTCGACAAAGAGAGCGAGAGAGATATAAAAAAGGGACGCGCACGTTCGCACCGAGCTGGAAAGTCAACAGGCCGTTTGACGACGAGAACTGAGTGTTTGCCGTGTCGGCCGGGACCTCTAGCTCCATGCGCCGGCGGCGACCGGGGTTCAGAAGGCGAGAGAAGGGAAATAGATGCAATGTCGCTTCTGCCGTGGCTTTTGCTCTGCGACGCCATATCAGCATCAATAACAATAACAACAACATTACGGTCGCTGGTAGGCAGGCAAGTAGCCCTTGGTGGATCCGGAACTCCGCCGGGTGGACCTGAATCCCGGCGGCGAGGAGGAGGAGTCGGAGCAGCATAGTCAAGAGGGGCTACTCTGTCATAAAAAAACAGATGGAGAGGAGAAGAGATGGATCCACCATAGGGAGGTTTGGTGTAGCAGACCTTGGCCACCCTGAGGGCGGGTGGGAACGCGGTCGAAGACGCGTCTGCTGTGGTTCCCATCGGTGGTCGTCCGCATCGGTGGGTTTTTCCCACTTAATTTTCGTTAAAAACGCAAGACTAGGCATTTTCCTCCCTGGTTCGTTTCTGCTAGCTGTTGCTGTCATCCGCGCCCTGACAACTACCAAGCGCATTTCGGGAAAATGAAGGCACGTGTTAGCTGTGTCTGTAGCCCAAATGCACACTGTTCGGTTTGAAAAGAGGCAGCTGTGTCCGCTGGGATAAGAACTTTATTCCCCGGACGTTTCGTAATCCGTTACCGGTCCATCATCAGACACAAGAGCAGAAACGGGTTGTCCATACAAAGGGGGTTGCATTATGCATAGGATACAGTCGCTATGCTATTACTCGCTAATTGCCTGATGACTGGCGGGCGTGGGTCGTAACCCTCTGAACTTTTATCACCCACGAGGAATTTTGGCGTGATGATCGCTGTGTCATCTGGTTCCCTGGTTTGGGCATTAGATTACGTGTTCGTTTGTGCGTTTCCCGAGTGGCGAAGTGTTTTGGCCAAGCCGACCATCAGCAAAGGACAATCGTCAGTTGGCAACCTTCCAAAAAACGACGTTTAAGGCGACAGAGTCGTCCTCCTCAAAGCAACAGGTGATGAGCAGACATGGATTAACCGTTATTAGGTTTATATGTCCCCCACCCAGATCGAAGTTGAAAAGAAAGCGTGGTCACCTCACTCAGCTCAACATCGTGGAACCACAGTTGAACCCTGGCTACTAGGTACGGCAGCTAGGCACCTGCTGCGAATATCAATCTACAAAAGCCCTCACCCTCGCTTAAGGGGTCTCATATACTCAGTGTGACGGAATATCAGTAGAAGCTAGTTCCAAATCAAATTGGAGTAAGGTATAGTTATCGGTATAAGGTTAAACTGCGCGAAAGAATGCAACCGGCGATGTAAAAAGCACCGCATTTGAAGAAAGTTTGTTAAAAAACGGTTTCAAAGACTCTTCTATTGCTCAGAACTTTGAATAAGGTCGCGACTGTATAGCACATAGTTGAGGTAAGCGATATGTTAGAAAGCTGGCTAATTACCCCAGGGCCAGAGATTGATTCAAGATCGTGAAGTTGGGAGGCCGGATTGATGTGATATATCGAGGTGATATTGCACTGGTGGTGACGCAAAATAACTGCATAAGTTCGTCTACGCTCTTCGAGATCCTGAGGGCTGCAGTCATCCACAGAGACTCTTACGGTCCTTAAAAATGGCCGCCAGACGTGAATACCCCATAACAGGCATCACCACTTACGCTTCGCCGAGGACCGATAAAGCCAGGAAGGAGATGGAGTAGAGCATGCCTTAAGGTTCTCTTGGGGAGAGGGGGGAGCTGCAGTGCCTCCTTTTTCATTTGCTCTCCATGGCATTCTCGCCTATATGACCTAAGAGACTTCATAGTAAATACAGTTCGGAACACACGGAGTGCGGTTCAGAACGTGTGTGCCACGCGTAGACGGGCTGTTTAGTTTTGTGAACTCAGTGTCCGCGCCCGCCTATGATCGCTTCGACTTTGTGTTGCCATTAGCCAAAGATAGGGTCAAGAGGAGAGGTGGGATAGATGCTACGCACGTCTGATTTATTTCTAACAATTTAATGCAAAAGTCACTGCTGCTGGGCCCAACTGTTGGTGATGGGGTGGACGTCATCAATCGCGATGATCGAATTTTCATGGGTGTTGCTCTGCGGGGAGTGCAGTCTGTTTTAGACCAACCAAAGAGCGCATGTGCCAAAGTCAGTTAGGCACTGGCCGACGAGCGCACCTGCGACAGTGTGAAACGGCACTGCAGCAACAGATTTCTTGATGAGCACGAGACAATGAATATACTGCTAATACAAGCGAACATGCGAGTCCCAGGAAGTAATTGAGAAGTAGAAGACGACTCGATCGCTGGGACAATATTTTTATGCGCCTGACGTTTCGAAATCCGTCGCGGATTCATCTTCAGTGACATACTCACAGAACAGTTTGGTACTGTTATGTGAGTATGTCCCTGTAGATGAATCCGCGACGGATTTCGAAACGTCAGGCGAATAAAAATATTGTGCCAGCGATCGAGTCGTCTTCTACTTCTCAATAATGAATATAGACAGTACGATAAGGACAGCGAGCCACACCATCGTCAACAATAATCTCGGGCAGGTAGCAAGTTTAAATGCTTTTTGTACCTAACGAGGGCCGGTGAGTGAACGTCATGCCATCGCAGTCAAGAAGACGGGAGCGTATGCTATAACTGCACAGAGATAACGGTAAAGGGGGGGTATATAGAGGAAAAGCAGGAGGGAGAGGAAGCATCCCTTTTCGTCTACAAAGGTATGCGCTTCTAGGATACTTAAAAGAGAGGACGGACGAACCTTTGCATAACGGTACACTAAAACTTCTCATTAGACAGTAAACCTAGCAAGGTGTTTGTAAGGCCAGACTTTCAAAGTAAAAGCAAACATTTGGGTTGGGGTGTATCGTCACTTTCGTTGACGGAGAAGAGAGGCCTACCTCAACGGCATAGTGAAGGGGATGTGCGCCAGCATTGTCAGCGACGACAGCGCAGGCGCCCAGCATCAGCAGGGAGAGCACACGATCGAGGTTCTGTTCACGCACCGCCTCGTGGAGGACCGTCTGACCGTTAGAGTTACGCAGATCCAACTCGGCACCCAGCTCACAGAGATGATCAAACAGCTGTTGCTAGAGATGAATGAGGGGGGGGGGAGAGGCAGGACGTACAACAAGATACAAGTTTGGACAAAAAAGGTAAATGCGCTACAAAGGCACCATAAACAAGTGGAGGTCAGGCAACAGATAGTGGCGAAATATTTTCTCTTTCCCCTACCTATCTCAATTGGAAACTTTACCAAAGAAGCATAAAGATGAAGTCACCGCAAAAAACCAATTCGTAGGTTAAACGATTAAGAGGTTAGTGAAGATAATCGAAAAATGGTAGAGGAGAACAAGAGACTATGACTGGAAAGGAAGCTTCGAAAGGATGTTTAGTCAATCCGCTAGAGGGCACATAATCATCTAGTCGTGGAAGCAATTCCGTCGAATTCTAGAAAGGAAGTAAGTCAGGTCTAAGATGCATTCATCTATCAAAAATCGGTAACAAATAACCGGCCAAAATTTTCCGGCAGAATGTTTGCCGACGAGGAATAGGGGGTGTTAACAGAAACTGTAAACATTCAATGCTGTGTGCCGGAGCTACTTGTGTAGATATTAGTATTGCATAATCATTATGGGAACTTACCGATTTCCAATTTATTAACACAACTCAATAAGGAGAAAACACAAGTCCGATAAAAAGCAACTAATCGAAAAAAGTGCATTGACTATATATTTACTGAATATTGTAAGACCATCATTCTGAATAATTGGTAAGGAATCGAGAGGATAGGCTGCATTTTGGACAGAATGGTTTGCTGACCATAAGTCGCGGGATCGCGTTGCCTGTACAAATTTGCGGGTCATCGCCAGATTCATCTGCATTTTACAGGTCGTTATTCCAGCCAACAACCGAATGCACCTTCACACGAGGACCAACATAAGTAGAAGCAGAGTGGCGTTAGTGATCTTGCGCTTAATTCCAGGTAGATTAGCGGTTTATTAGAAAACAGGAATAGGTATTTTTCTCAAATTTAGCACAAGGCTACTTGTATTACAGGGGAGTTCCTATTTTCGTGTCCTATTGAAGGTGCAATTCCAAATGAAGGGCAGTATACTTTAGCATATTATTGGGCCACTGTAAAAAAGAGCTTTTTGAAAAGGACTTCGCACCTGTACGAATTTGCCTTCCCCTGAGCAAACTAAAACAAATGGATGCGACCAATTTTACTTTCTTTATATCCTGCATGCGTTAGATGACGACAAAATGGTCACATGTCCTCTGACCACCAATGTAAGGGGACGCAGTCTTGGAGTCTAAACAGGCTTCTCTTGGCATACAAGAACGGAAAACGCATAGAATTTAAATCAGCGTGAGCGCGGAATTAACGTTCCATGCATTTTAGTGGGGTTGAAAGACAAAACATTGAAAACTGTTCTCCCAGACTATTGTGGATATGTCAGGATGCTGGCTTTTGAATGCACTTCGGTCTGGTGGTCTACAAAAACCACACCGGTAAAAAGGGACTACCTAAGAAGTACGCATTTCGTCTATTGACTTTCACTGCCTTCATAAATTCAAAATTTTTTTATAGAATTAATGTCCTAAAATATGGTTTATTGCACTAATTCTTTACAAAATTACTTCAACTTTTATACGCGAAGAAAGGCTATGTTTCCGTTCTGTGAAAAGATTTACTTTTGAAATTTTTTAAGAACGTGAAATGTCTGTTTGAATAGCATCACATCTGTTCTTTTATAAGTGTCCCTCTTGAAATAGTGAACATAGGCCACATACAGTGACTAATTATTGCAAGCATTGCACAGTATCCTCTTAATGCCATAGAGGATTACGAGTTTCTTTTCACGCAAAGTATACAACCTACGCACTGAAAAAACCCAGACGCAAATATGGCAGCAGATGGAGTTCAAAATTGTTCGTAAATTCGAAGGAGGAATTTTGACCAAAGAAGTGCAAGATTCACAGTTCTATGAAATGTATTTTAATTGCTAAGCTCATCAAAAATCAATGAAAAGAAATGTTTCTATTTAAGTAATAATAGCTGGCATCTTGATGAGTACGAAATATTATGGCATAGTAACATAAAATTAAGCAATCCTTCTTAATCGAAAACGCGTTTCAGAATTTCGGTTAGTATTTCATGACATCGGTCACTGGCGGCAGTTTCCTTGCTTTGCCAGGGTAGTCTTTCGAAATACCAACGCAGTATCCCTCGTAGTTTACCGATAGCGCACAGCAAATATTCACACGAAGGGGATGCCATGTAGGTCGCTAGAAGAAAGCTTGTAGTCATTTTGTTGCAGGCAGTTAATCATATCCCAGTGATTTGAAATAACCAAGGAGACGAGAATGGTTAGTGTACAGATGAAAGTACGAATTTACACGCCACACAATTAGATTTGAGGTATAAGATACCATAAATAATACAGGTCCGTTAACCGTCTAAAATGCAATAATAATTTTAGATAGAAATGTTTTTAATAATAGCTTTGGATTGTGAAAACTTGTCAGAGATTTAGTATGGTGCAAATGCGCGATGGTAAAAGGCATAAAAATGCTCGCATTTTAAAAATAATTATCAAAAACGGACAAATAAGGAGTTTATTCAATTTTAAAAGTCTTAAGAGCCACGCTGTGTTTGTCGACATTCAGTGTTACTATAGTCTAGAACAAGATGAGGAGCAGTGGGCTTAATTCGCGAAATGACGTAATTAAATATTCTTAGTTGACTTCGCAATATGAAGATAGGTTTTCTCTTTACGCGAAATATCACACACGCCAGTTCCCAAGTTCAAAGGTGAATATGACCTCTTAGACATGCCACTAAATGGGCAAATGAGAGCACACTAAAACGAAGAAAAATTTAGGTTGGGTGGCGTGACCCGTGAATGCAGAAGCATGCTATCCCACAACAAAGTGTTCGGCAACGCGGCCAAACATATCGTTGCAGTCAACAGCCTTCATCTATTAGAAGGAGAAACTAAATTGCAAGGCCAGAGGTCTCGTCCATATCAGCATAGAACAATGTGTTTGTCCTTTAATGTCGAACTTTTAGATGGCAATATCAGTTTTACATATGTACAAGTAACGAGGCAATTTAATTCGAATTATTCGCATCAAATAGACCCCCCTTCCGAATTTCCGGTTCAGCTCAAAGTAAAAAACTTAATAACCTCCAAATGCTAAATTCGGTTCCCCGTGGGATACCCTTCTTTTCTTGCGAGTAGGGTTACTCATAGCCTTTTTTTCAGAGTTTGAACGGTACAGCTGGGACGGCATCTGAGTTGTTTCGAGCGAACGTTGGCCGGCTGGTTGCATTTCGCCAGGTTTTGCATATGGAACGCAGCGGCAGTGGCTTACACTTTGATGACTGCATCCGACATTCACAGCTATGCCCATACAAAAAATTTACTTCTAAACACATCAATACCATGAATTAGGAAAACAAAAAGGATGGAAACGATAAGCAAAAACTGGCAAGGGAGGTTGTAAGGCAGCTGGGGAGCAGCAGTTCTCTCGGCACGAAATGCAAGCACATCTTACCGGTTGTCTGGGGACATTGACTGGGCTGCGGGAAACTTTAAGTACTTTGGAACTCGCCTGGCAGACGTAACGTAAATTTAAAACATCAAATAGGTTAGTAAGAAATCCGAGAATAAACTCAAATAAACAAGGCAAATTAATTTATCTGGGAATGCACTTTTTTCAATATCTTATTATTGATCTTGAAGAAAGCAGGCGATTTTAAATAAGTCGGGCAAACGCAAAACAGGGCAGACGACTAATGTCAAAGGATACAGAGAAAATTAATTATACCTGTTTCAACCAATTTATTAGTCTTTAATAAACTTCCAGGTAATGATGCCATTTAAGCCTAATTATTACCATCCAATAAGTTCCCAATCCAAATACCCGGATTCATCTAAAAGTAACAAACCAAATAACCTCAAGCAGCTGGACTCGGCTTTCCGTGGGATATTATTCTTTCTTCCCGTGTAGGCTTACTTATACCCTCATTATTTTTCAGAAACTTTGAAAGGTACAGTTGGGACGGCATCTGAGCTGCGTCGGGTGAACGTTGGCCAGGTGGCTGCATTTCCGCAGGCTTTTCAAGTGTGACGAAACGGCAGCGGCCTACACTTTAATGACTGCACCCTACATTCAGAGTCATACCCACACAAACAGTTAACTTTTACGGTGAACGGGGAAAACAAAAAAGCAGAAATCTGGAAAGGAGGCAGTAAATCAGCCGGGCAGGGAAAACTTCACATTCAGAACAAAAACAGAAGTTGCTTCTGCACCAAACAACTCCAAGTCTTTAACTTAAAACATAATCACTTACTCCGTAACCTACCCCTATCCTAACCCCTAAACTAATTCCTAACTCATACGTTAGCCCTTAAACGTAATCTTGATAATAAACACCTATCTTAATGTTTCCCACATAACAGATGTAAACGTAAGCATAAGCTGCCTACCTAAATCAAATACGAAGCCGTATTACAGAGTAAGAAACTCTTTGCATTTATGTACTGGATCATCATAGTAAATTTCTCGTCACTTTATCTATTAGCCTTAGTTTGCAGCTGTGATCTAAGCGGTAATAAGAATCTACCTCACGTAATACGAGTATTCTCCATCTAAATTGCAGGAGGGATGCCTATTTTTCTGGGTAATAATGAGCCGTATGACCACCTAAACAGAACATGGGAATAGGAATGCCCCGCCCACTTGCGATAAATTTCCAGAAGGGTACAATTCCCATGTCTTCATCTTAACCTTATCCTTACCCTAAACCCTATAGTTAACACGAGGCCAGACCTTAATCCTTGCCATAATCCTGATCATAAACCAAACTCTTATCTTAACCCCAATCTTAAACCTAACCCTAACACACACTTTAATCCTAAACCTAATTCACCCAAAGCTGGCACAAAGCCACGTGTATTGTGAGTGGTTCCTGATCACGTGCCCTGCTTAAGCGATATAAGCGGTTGTCCTTACCTAAATGACTGCCACAGTTGTGTGCATTTTCTCATGTATTTTATTTTAAAAAAAGTCGACCCATATTTTGAGAGTTGCATTGGACGTTGTCAGCTCAGCATGCACAACTATGGTGAACTTGAAACAAAAGAGAAAAATAAACAGAAATTGGAAAAACAGACAGTAAAGCCGCCCGAGTAGAATCAGAAGTTGCCTCTGCATCAAATAAAAGCCCATCTTATCGGTTGCCTGGGTGAAGTGACCAGAATACATTGAAGATCAAATATGTTAGAGAGGAACACGAAGATAAATTCAAATAAAAAGGCAAACTAATTGATCCCGGAATACAGTGCTTGAATATCGGATTATAGGTCGTCGGAAAAGGAGGCGATTTTAATTAACATAGGCGAGCACAAGGCAGATAACTCGATGTTTCCTCGACGGTGCATCTAACGTCCTGATCAATTACACCCGACATTATAGCAGTTGGTCTATCTCATAAAATGTGTTTTAGAGTACGTAGGTGAGGTTAAAAATTTCATTATGATGGAGCATAGCCCGTAGACATTTTGCTTACGCCAGGATGCTGACTTTTAAAAGTGCATTCTTCCAAATGTCTGAAAAAACTGCACAGTAAACAGGACACTCATGTTCTAATCCTACCATAACCCCTGAATTCACTCCTAAGCCAATCGCTCTGGAATTAAGTCCAGGGCCACGCCTTATTACAGACGAGTTCACATTTCAGTGCCTTATCTCATGTTGCTTCGAAACTGACACTAGTAGGCTCTCCTTCTCCTCCCCTCCCATCACCACTATTTTGGTAAGATCTCAGTTACTGCCCTGCGTGAAGGCCATTTTTTCCCCGAGGCTCTTCATATTCCGCAATTATACTGCTCTCTATGAACGCATGGAGCAACTGATGACTGAGCTTATAGCCGAGCGTCCCCGTATGTGGAGTGGTAAGAGTGAGTGTTGTGGAGCATAATCCGAAAACATTTCGGCAACGCCAGGATGCTGAATTTTGAAGGTGCATCTTTTCGACTGAATTAAAAATAACTGCAGAAGTTGTATGCATTTTCCCGTTTATTTCGATGCACCCATGGATTCAAATGCATCTTACGAAAAGCAAACATGATATATTGTTTTTCGTACTCAACAGGTAAAAAATACGCCTTTCCAAATCGTGCAGTAGAAGAATTTCCGAATTGTGAGATACCTTATGACTCTGAAATACCCATTCATACATCATCCAATCTGTGTGTTTATTGGTACTAATTATGAGGTACACATCATGGTCCATACTAACTGCACAATCGTATGAGCTCTGCATTACCTTAATGGTGCAGAGAAATTTGATTTTCCTGAAAGCACATATGATGGTCTTCGGAAACCATAGGTGCAGATTCAAAACTACTCTTTAATTCAACGTTTATTGAGAAGAATGATACCCTTCCTCAAAGTACAAAGTGTAAAAAAGGGGCAAGTTACAACAAAATGAGTACAATAACATATATTTTATGCAGGTTTTCCACAAGAATATAACTGAACTACTTAACTTGCCATTATTTAGAAAGTGTGCTTCTGCCGCGCGGCTAGAAAAACACGCATTTAAAAGCTACCATCTAGGCGTAACCGAAATACCCTTGGATCAGGATTCCTGATAATCAATAGTGTAGCACCACCTAAGCATTCTCTTCTTGTTGATCGCACATTCCAGAATTTCTTTTAAGCTTCCACGAGATAGACCAGCTACTGCAAAGAAGTTCGGTAAAACCATTTATACAAGGTGGCAAACTAATTTACACCAGAATGAACGTTTCAATATATCGAACGATTAAAATTAAAATTTATGACCGATTTTTACTCAACAGCGCTACCAGATCCGTTGCGCCAGAAATTATAACGGTAGCCTGCTCAGTCGCCAAGTCGTTCATGCCGGACCAAACAATCCTAGTCAACCGTGACAAGCAAGTCACAAAAAGTGGAAAAAAATTAATTCTCCTGCTAACTATTTTGCGGTATCGCCTCTTGTCCCCCCCTTTTCGTTCACGTGAGTCGTTCTCAAGGCTGTGAATGTGCAGTTGCACACGGATATTTCTTCTTATTAACCACAGTTCCTTTCCGATTCAAACAGGCCGCAAAAATATCTTGTGCAAGACTACACAAACTGAGTTGTCAGTCCGTGATTACGTACGTTAGACTACAGAAAAGCAGGAAAACATGTAGCAATCGAATATAGTCACAGTGCAGAAACATCCCTCAAACCGTATAGCAGAGCAAATTTTACCTCTCAAATGGGTAACTTGATACTGATGGGTGGTAGCAAAGGTATACACATGGACTAATTCAGAGGCTATGAGGCATAAGAGAAGGCGAATTCGGATAGACGTACTGGTTTTTGTCTCGCCTGATGGAGAACCGACATCTTCAGGTTTTTGGTCTGTAGGTTGATCCCGCTCGGACAGTATTCACATATCAGATTCACGCATCTGAGCCAAGATTAGAAAAAAAACAGACAAGATAGTAAACAAAAAGAGCCGTATCTGGTTTGTGAACAAAAAATGATCATGAGAAACCATCGCAGCCGACTAAATGATTGTTTTAGTAAATCTCCCTTCAATGCTTTCGGCGACTTTGCGTTGACAACATCCAATTCTGTGTCTCATTAAGTAAAACAGTTTCGATGCTTCGGTGCGCTCATAGAGATGCAGCTCTAAGCCAGGTTTGCCCAGTTCAGATATGGTCAAATGTCACTTAAACATGAACCCCGCTCGAGTCAACCATCAATGTCCAGAAGTCAAAGTTTAATTCCATGATATGTTGCTTTTTTCGGCATCAAATGAGTCTTCCTCATTGAGTATGTTCTTCATGGTACCACAGTGAATCAAAATTACCATCTGCAAGTACTGAAGCGATTGTGTGAGGCAGTAAAAAACGAGCTGAAGTAGGGGGATCGAAAGACTGGCTACTTCATCACGAAAGCGCGCCTGCCTCTACAACGTACAAATTCAACCATTTTGGCAAAAAAGGCATGGCACCGTTTTTTCGCCCTCTTTGCGCGCCCGATCTAGCCCCTATGACTATTTTACTCCCAAGAATGAATAAAAATCTAAAGGAAACACGTTTTGAGAACGAAGAAGAGGTCAAGAAAAGCATCGCTGAGGGCACTTAACAGCATTAGTACAGAAGAATATAAAAAGTGTTAGAGCCAAAGCATTACATCTAATAGACAGTATTTTGAAAAGGGTTACTGTTTTTAAGATGAATAAAATTAATTAATTTTATTAATAATCCTCGCTTTTGGGTACCTCGTGATACTTACGATCATGCAGCGCAATTCAGAGATACTTCAATCATTCCGACCAGCTGCGAAAATCTCACTCGTCAAAAAATACCGTTCGAGTAGTAAGATATGTTACCATTAATTGTTGATGTCCTCATAAATCTTAAACCACTTTACGGAATGCCTGCAAAAAAACCCTACCCTGTATTCATTTTGTAGCACATTGCGTCGTCACACTTTCTAACCGACAAAAAAGTAACTGGCGATTTCAAACAAATTCGTGAATTATGGAATTTTCAAGACCGTAAGACGTCTGTTTAGACTTCATCGTACCTGTCCAATCAGTGATTTCACTTAAAAGTACACGATGAGGTTCATCAATATTTTGGAAACATTTATGAGCCCACAATGGCATCTTCTTGATAGCACAATAGGATGTTGGGTTTTCCTTAAAAGGTCAATGGGCAGCCTGTCGTTTAGATATATTAAACTCGAGTACAAGGGCAGATCTAAATTGACGATATAACTTACCATCCTAACAGGCTAGGTACTTGCTAAAAGGCCCAGACACGTGTTCCGACGGTATTCTGCCTCTGGTTTACACAGCTCCTAGGGGTCCGGTTCATCAGTGGGTCCCCCGCTTTCCCTATCTGCTTTCTGGTTGTTATACCGGTTTAGAAAGTTCAGGTTTTTAATCTCCAGATAAATTAATTTTTGATCGCGGTATATATCAGTATATATAAGGCCTATAGGCGCAGACCGAAATTGTAAGTGTATATTTGTGTTGAAACCCGTCAACCCTAATGAAATATACACCTGCTGCCACAAGACAGTCTTAAGTAGTATAAATTGACGCTATAACTTGCCATACTAACAGGCTATGTACTTGCTAAAAGGCCCAGACACGTGTTCCGACGGTTTTCTGCCTCTGCTTTACACAGCTCCTAGGGGTCCGGTTCATCAGTGGGTCCCCCGCTTTCCCTATCTGCTATCTAGTTGATATACCGGTTTAAAATGTTCAGGTTTTTAATCCCCAGAGAAATTAATTTCTGATCGCGGTATATATCAGCATATATAAGGTCTATAGGCGCAGACCGAAATTGTCAGTGTATATTTTTGTTGAAATCCGTCAACACCAATAAAATATACACCTGCTGCCACAGGACAGTCTTAAGCAGTATAAATTGACGTTATAACTTACCATACTAACAGGCTAGGTACTTGCTAAAAGGCCCAGACACGTCTTTCGCCAGTATTCTGCTGCTGCTTTACACTGCTGCTAGGGGTCCGGGTTTCAACACAAATATACACTTACAAATTCGGTCTGCGCCTATAGACCTTATATATACTGATATATACCGCGATCAGAAATTAATTTCTCTGGAGATTAAAAACCTGAACTTTTTAAACCGGTATATCATCCAAAAAGCAGATAGGGAAAGCGTGTCGCCGTTCTACGTCCTCACCCGTGTAAAAGTGCCACGATAGTATGCCTGCATGAGATTGAGAAGCTTAGGTGGTTGGCCGTCCGTCCTCATTATGTTCCACAGCGAACTGCAATCAACAGAGTCAAATTCGGCAGCAGTCGTTGAAGCATAGAACAGTGGGTTGTTGGTGACCCCATCTCAGTTCCAGTACACGGCGGAGATTGAAGATCTGGTCGGTGCAGCCACGACCTGGTCGAAATCCACTCTGGTTAGGGCGGGTGCGCTGGTCTCTCGCAGTTTGGAAACGTTTAAGAAGAAGAGACGTGAATGTTTTCGCCGTTACATCGATAAGGCTAATGCCTCTGTAAGTGCTGCACGCTCGTCTGTCGCCTTTTTTAAACAAGGGGAGGATCACTGCTTTTCACCAGTCAGAGGGCACAACTTCGCTGTCCCATATCTTGGCAAATATTGGTTGTAGCCAGGGCCCAATAACCTCGGGTGCACATTTGAAGAGCTCTGGTGGGAGGTCATCCTCACTAGGTGCCTTGTTGTTGCGTAGCCTCAAGAGAATGGAGACAACTTCCTCTACACTGGATGGCTCTGTGTTGCACTCATACAGATGGTGAGGATCATCCGCATTGGGCGACACGTCAGACATCACAGGGGGATCATGGTGAAGGTGGTCACAAAAATGCTCGCGCCATCTCTCTAACCGGTCATCGGTCTTAGTGATGACAGCACCGTTGCGATCTAGTGAAGTCTCGGTGGTGTTCCCCGAACCTCTGCTGGCCTGCTTTAAGAGTCGGTAGAGCTTGTGGGTATTACCTCTGGTAGCTGCTCGCTCCGTTTCCGTGGCAAAGTCGATCCAGTAGGCGTTCCTATCGGCTCGGATGGCCCTTGTCGTTTGGCACCGCAGTTCTCTGTAAGTGGGGGAGCCAGTGAGTCTGGCTCGGCCGGCCTCCTCAGCTAACTCAAGCGTGGGTCTAGTGATCCAGTCGCGATGTCACCGCCAGGTTTTGCCCAGATGGGTGTATGCCAGCTCTGACATCGCGGCCTTCAGGGACTGCCACGCGGGCTCTGGGTCCGCTCGGACGTCAGGGTACAGGCCGTCGAAACGGTTCTGGAGTGCTAAGTGGAAGGCGTCGCCAGCAGAGGATTTCAGCTCTGCGACATCGATCCGCTGTGGTCGAGAAAGTCTGTGAATAGCTCTCAAACGCAAGCGAAGGGTTGCCCGCTGTAGGACATGATCCGATGCAGGAGCGTTTCCTGTATCAGCACCGCGGTAGGCTCGACAATCCAAGACCGAGCTGGCCCAGCGTGCTCGGACAAGGATGTGATCTATTTGGGCCTGGGTATGCCCATCATTTGAGTAACAAGTGACAAGGTGGTGGCGCGGATGATCAAAACGGGTGCTTGACACAACGAGGCGGTTCGACAATGCGAAGTTGACAAGGCACTCACCGTTGGCACACTGCGCTCCGACAGCAAATTTGCCTACCACATGACAGGTTCCAGCGTCACACACACACCTGGTCGGGCATTCCAATCACCGGCAATGACGAGTAGATCGCTTCTTGCGATGCGGTAAACTGTTCGCTGGAGGTCGCCGTAGAAGTCATCTTTTACGCTGTCATCAGCAGCCAGAGTAGGCGCATATACCGAGATGATGGAAACGTTGACTGGGGCACTTTTCAAACGGACCCAAGCGATCCGCGGTGAAACAGCCTCCCACTCTAGCAGACTCGAGCGAAATTCATCGGCCAAAACTATAGCGACACCACACAGCCCAGAGTTATCGGAGACACCGCTGTGGTAGAGATGGTACGCAGAGTCAACTCCTGGTACTTGTAGCAGTTTGTGGCCAGTGCCAGGTAGGCGGACCTCAGAGAGACACACCACACCAACACGGTATTCAGAAAGGGATTTGGCTGTTAACAGTTGGGCGCTGTCATCCCTCAGAGTTTGAACATGCCAGCCTGCAATTGGCGATCCGGCATCAGCTCGCAGATTTAACACTCGTCCCGCGATGCCAAGAGGATGGGGCGCGTCGGTTCCCGCGGACGCCGTAGCAGAGATCGTATGTTGCGTATAGTTGTGATTCATGAAAGTGTAGAAAGTCAAGAAAGTTAATTCCGTGTTTCGTGGAGAAAAGGGGATTGGCGCTAGGTCCCCGGTCTTGCTCCTCTACCAGAGCCCCTTTAGCCAAGCAAAAGCAAGTTTCCGGCGCGCACCAGCGTCGAGGTGGGGTTGGATTTTACGCACCGAACAACTAGCCATAATGACAGTTAACCCTAAATCTTAAACCTTAGCTCCATCAAGAACCGGAATCCCAACCTTACTACTAAACCTAACCTTAGCGCTCACCAAAACTCTCAATTAATTTCATATCCTAATCCCGAACTTTAAACCCTAACCTCTACTCTAATCCTAAGCCTTAACTGTAACCTTACCAACAGTTCGATAGTCGATTTAGACGAGTTCGACTGTGTGCTTCACAGTAGGGATGGTGACCTGTGTGTGGACTAGTTTTAAGTGACAGTAGACGTACGCTGCAAATACTGCACCCCTTTTTCCCTCAGCCGCCCGAAGCAGATATCAAGACGAGGCAAGAAGATGAGAAATGGGATCGGGTGCAGGTGGTTGGTGTGGCGTGAGCCTGCACCTACGCGTGCCGCCACGCCTTCCCATGTTTGGAATTCTTTATGGAAGTGCAAGCCGAATAACGCCTGCCATGCCTTGATCTAGCCCCGTGTTGGTCCAGTGCAGCTATTATGCGGTCCCTTGAGGGGGCCACGAAGGGATCAGTCGCTTCTAACACAAATATAGGTAGCCAGCGTTGAATGTAGCAACATCCTAACAGGCGGACCACCTCGGGTGAAGGCTAGTCGAAATGTCCCATCACCCGATCAAACTGTACACATAATTTTGTTAGGTTGAGATAAAGAAGTCTCTCATGGCTCATAGGCCGATGGAGGTTTATTGTTAGGTCAGTCTCTGGGTCAAAGTCCATCTCCAGCGGCAGACAGACGGGAGGGACTTTCCACATTATAATATAATTCCCTTCCCCCCACTAGAGTAGGGATATAAATCGTTGGTGAGGCAAATGTTCGCATCCCAGGTGGGTGTATAGGTAGGCACGAAGGTATATCGATTAGCGGAATCACAGTTTTTTTCATCCGAGTCTTCAACTCTTACTGGAGTCCAGCCTCAGGGATAAAAAGCATTAACGGTACAACAACCAACAGTTTTAGGGAACAGGGGCCAACCAACCATCAATGGCGTCAGTCTGGAGGCGCTTGCGCAGGGCGATGTATGCCGGCGCCAGACCGATAAACCCATTGACTGTTTTTTCATTCGATGCTCAGACTTCAATTAATTCTTGGCCTGTGTTGTTGCCGGTGTGGACGATAATCTTTGCAGCTGCGAAGTTTAACTCAAGACCCGTCTCGTAGGTGCGGACAGCCACTTGCGATAAGGTGTCACCCGTCTTAGAGCCAGCTTATGTTTGTGTATGCGCGAACCAAGTATGTGTAATTTCGAGGACAGTTTAAGCAAGCTATGTGATACACTACACCAGACTCGGCTGCGCAGGATGGCCTTTGAACGATATTCAATTCCGACGCTTACTACCGCAGAAATGCGCTCGGTTGCTGCCGAAACATTCTTGATGTATGCCAACGCATGTCATATCGTACGGGTTGGTTCTGGCCGCGTCCTCGGAGGGCGAACACATAGGTAGTGGTTTATGAAGGCCTTTGGATGGCCGTTCCGCATAAACTGGTCACGGAGCTATCGAGCCTCATGTGCTTTTTTTCGGATGGATGTGAACCGCAACCATCACAAAAGAAGCTGCATGATAACACTGTTCAAAATATTCCAGACTTACGACAGTAACCTGGAAGAAAAAGCACAACAGCTTCGCGATCAGTTTATACGGAACGGTCACCCTAAGGCATTCATAAACCGATGTCTGCGTGCTCGCCCTCCGAAGGCACAACGAGAATGACAAATAGTCCTATATATACTGCAGTTGGCAAGAGTGACTTATAAGCTGCCCTAAACAGGAGAAGGAAATAGAAAGGCACCGCGCAAGTAGTAAAGGTGGATTTGCGCTCAATTCCATGAAGGATAAATATTTCTGTATTGACACTCCTTGATGAACGTTCAACAACCGCTAACGGAACGCACTTTTCCCGCTCCGACTTGGCCTTGAGCCTCATTTCTCGAGCCCTGACAGCAGCTGTAGCAGCTAGTAGTATAGGCAGATAGTATTACCGGCAAAGACAATGGAGACTGTATTGTATTTACATCCAAACCCCATCCCTAAAAAACTCAAAACGAAGTCCTAATCTGAACCCTAACACTAAAGTTAACACAAACCGCAACTTTAATCCTAACCCTAAATTATCCGAAATTTAGAGCGAAAACACATCTATTGGAAACGGTTGTTGTGCTCATGTCGTTTTTAGAAGGCCATATAAGTAATACTTTTCATGCACTTCCTGTGCCTTCACTATCCTTATCGACATCTGCCTCTGATGATGGGTTAGAGCAAGAATCTGAAAATGTAGGTGGTTGCATCTTCTTTGTTTATGACTATGCAACAAAAGCCTCCTACTATATTCGATAAATCCGCGCTGTCGGCAGCGTGACTACGACTGCAAACCCCACCAGAATGCACTCAATGCGCCTACGTTCGATTACATGGCACGAAAATCGCCTCATAAAGATGATACGCACCCTGCGCTGAGAAAAAGCAGTGGGTACTTCAAATAGTAGATAACAAAATCTGAAGGAGAGTGGTTCTGCTAAATCAACCTCCGGTAGAGCATGAAAGAAAGGACTCCCCACCACCTCGCAATACATACGGTCTTGCGCTAAATTCCAAAAAAAATTGAGTTAGATTTAAGGCACCTTTCAGGGGTTTGCGCAGGTCCTTCTGTAGTACCGAGTGAGATTCTTATTCCCGTATCAGTCTATATAAAGCAAACGAGCTAAGATGTGAGTACCGGGTTATTTTGGTCAAAAAATCTGATTCGTAAGCCAATGCCAATTTATGCTCCAAACAATGTACTGATGCCAGTAAGCATAAAAAATAAAAATCAGCTGTAAAGTGACTGAAAATGACAAGAAAACTTTGCGCATCTAGTTATAAGATAATTTCTAAGCCACAAACGGCCAGCGCGCGCCACTTTAGTCGTTTATTATAAAAATATTTCTAACTGTTTAGGGTCGCTTATGCCATATTTATAAATAAAAGATAGGACCAGATTTGGGTGCAAGAATGATCAAAAAGACCTAGAAATAGGCAAGACAACAGAGTTGATTGCATGCAAATGGCATTACTTATCATAAAGATAAACGACAAGGGCATTCATTTGTGACGTGCCGTGAGAAGCGAAACGCGTTTTTCAAAGAGAACTATAGACAGAGAAATTTTTGTTATTATATTACGAGAATAGTCTTTTATGCAGACCTAGTTTTTTCGGTGGTCGAAAATAAATAACGGTTCGAGCCATTCACTGTGCAAAAAAGAAACTTTAAATGGCAGGTTACACAGGTAAAAACCATGTAATAACCATCAACTACAGAAATCTGTTCTTCTAGTGATCAAATAAGCAAGTTAAAAATAGAAAAAAGTTTCTGCTTATATTTTGAAGAAGCGTTTAGACGCAACAGATTTCGCCGTCACCGCCGAGCACATTATAACTTTATGGTAGGAAAATGCATACATGGAAAAGTACAGGCTTAGGAATGCATCTACGGATCTTACTCCGCTTTTTTATCTGCGACCAACCTTTGGGTATGCGACCTTGGAACAAATTATATGATTGCGACCTCTCATTCAGGGATCAGGAGAAATCTACATCAGCCTAGTCAGTCGAATCTAAGGCAATGCAATAACAAATAAATGCACTCACTAAATTTTCCTAGATACCGAATTTCTGAAACTAATTTTAACTTCGAAAAACAACTTACTCATTATCGTGCAACATTACCCAGAAATATAACAGACGCATCAAGATGACAGCTTTTAAGCAAAGTTCTTTTCCTACTTGTCCAAATAGTAGGTAAAAAATTGTTACATAAGCATACATCTTCACATTGATTTTGACGCCCTTATAAATTAAAATATATTTTGTAGAAAACATGCGCAAAACTGCCCCTTCCTGTACTCGGTTGGTACTTAATTGTGCTTTCTTCAAATGTTATATTTGAAGGGTAGCTTTCGGCATTCGAAAGATTTCTAATTATCATCTTTTAGGGCCATGAAATGTTCGTGCATAATACATCGCACCCTCAAATTATTGCAGTTGTCTAAAAAGTATACAATATGACCCACATCCATCGCCAAATTTTATGAACATTTTGTAAGTCCTTCCTCATAGCGTACAGAAGTTTGTGATTTTCACCATACATAATTTGTAAAGCACGTCGTCTGTAAGCCTTGAATTTAAGTGTAATGGCCAGTAGGTTTCAAAATTATTTGGAAATCGAGTTACTTTTTAAAACCAATAGTTTTTTTTCTTGAAGTATATAGTTCGAATGTGTAATTTTCTATCAAATGAGTAGCAGAAAGACTATTTTACGCATGTTGCCTATAAAATATGTTCAATTTCTTAAGGGCTGAAAATCAATTGGCAAAATAAATACGAAACACGAAACGAAACACGTGTCTGGGCCTTTTAGCAAGTACCTAGCCTGTTAGTATGGCAAGTTATAGCGTCAATTTATATTACTAAAGACTGTCCTGTGGCAGCAGGTGTATATTTCATTGGGGTTGACGGGTTTCAACACAAATATACACTTACAATTTCGGTCTGCGCCTATAGGCCTTATATATACTGATATATACCACGATCAGAAATTAATTTCTCTGGAGATTAAAAACCTGAACTTTCTAAACCGGTATATCAACCAGAAAGCAGATAGGGAAAGCTGGGCGACCAACTGATGAGCCGGAGCCCTTGCAGCTGTGTCAAGCAGCGGCAGAATACCGACAAAACACGTGTCTGGGCCTATTAGTAGGTACCTAGGCTGTTAGTATGGTAAGTAACGTCAAAAATGAATAATACTTAAGTAGCCACGTTAAAACGCAGGTTTTTCGTGAACCGTTAAGAAGAAGCCCTCTCGAAAGCCGACACGCTGACATGAATCAAACGTTTTCAGAGTAGGCTGAAATGTAATCAATGTTACAATCCCTCCTAAGTAATTTGTTCGAAGTGAAAACAAAGTTCGGTTGACATTTTGAGGCAGGGAATCTACTGCAAATGAACAAGGCAAAGGCGGCGAAACATGCAACCTTTAATGACGGCACTAAGGTTCGCAACCTCTTATTTAACTGTGCATGGTCATAGTGTAATAATGAGATAAAATAAACTAACCAATTAAAAATCGACCTGGAGGGACGAAGCGTGATAGGCTGACAAAGCATGAACTGTTGGTCTGATGTGCAGATGCAATCTCATCCAGCAATAGAGTGAGTGGCATAATGCAAATTATAATAGCTATAAAGGACAAGGCAAGGACGATAGAATGTGCAGGATTTAATGAGATCAACAAATTTGCTGACCTCTTATTCAAGTGCCTCTGGCTTTTGCTTTCTACAAATGTTGGCCTAGAAAATGCTGCTTCTATTTTAAGTATATTTCACTCAGCGAATATTTATAAAGGATACTTTTTCGGACACGCATTTTGTATTTTTACAAAATAAATGTCTACCTAGAATGAATCGCCGTGTTTTGCAGACTTCCGCTTCCCCCGAAAATTATTAATTTCCTATCCGCTTAATATTACTTTCAATTTTTATTTCTCTTCACACATTAAAAGACAAGGTGCCTGCACAAAGTATGCTATGTTAACTTTTGTAAACTTTGACCCTAAAGGTGCTACTATTGGGTACTGACAACACTTTTTTCGGATAATTTCTGTGACACAAAACGCATATGTGTGCGAATATGCGAATATGTGCTTCATTTACAAAGCTGGCTACGAGTGAAAAGAAAGACCTGCTGGGTAGATAAGACAAAGACAACAGAACTGTACTCACAAATTAGCAAGACTGCCTGCTTTTTTTTTCTTGAAAATATCAGATATACTCACTCAATGGAATCCTTATCGATGGCGATATGTATGGGATAGAAATCAGCGACGCCAATGAGTGGATTAGCACCAGCTCTCAACAAAGCCTCCACGCATGCTGGCGACGGAGTAGAACAGGCAATGTGAAGCGCTGTCTCACCGTTTACATTCACGGCATTCACGTCTACCCTCTCGCTGTTCCTAAAGCCGGTTGGCAGACGTCGCGTTCCGCTTGATAACGGGGCATCATCCCCATCGGGCGGAAGGTCCAGAAGAATCTAAAAGGGGGGAATTGAAAGACCGGGAAGATCGCGAAGACAATTGGGCATTAATACGACCACACCTCCCCCCTTGTAGTAGTGAAGTGTGGTGCACGCGGAGGGGGAAGAGGGACAAGACAACTTGGGTTCATCCTAACCTGAACGGGTCAAGCACTAAAAATACATTCCACCGCAACCAGTGACACTTAGACACTAAACATCGCACACAGCATGTAGGATAACGGGCATTAAGCCAAAGATAACCCTAGTCATTGTCACTAGTGGGTTTCAGCTTATGTTACCCTAAATGTGTGGCCTTGCAAAAATTCACTAACATAGGTTGTCCCTGCGCACAAACATATATAGCAGAAATTGGTAGTATAACACTACCACAAGCCACGAAGGTAACAACACCCCGTCCAAGTAATAAAGATGGCAATGTACGTAATTCTAGTATGCTACTATGTACTAATCCTACCCCTAGCCCTAGCAAAAACCTGAACCTTAACCTTAATTCACCATTACCCGCAACCATACTGTTAAAAATAACCCCTAAACTTAACTTTAACTTGTTATAACGCCAACCTCAATCCTACCCTTAAATGTAACACCAAACTTAACCCTAACCTTAAATTTAACAATATTTTCCCTGACACTTGGAAAAAGGCCACCGCGAATGTGGGTGGTTTCTGTTATCGAGCCCTGTTAAGAGGGCCACATAAGTCACTCCTACCAAAAATATAAATCCGTTCTACATTTATCTATACGTTCAAAGTTTGGAAGGCATATTTTAGTTTGCGGAGGATACCCTTTTTAGATGGAGCATCACTGTTTAGCCATGGCAGAAAGAACAACCTACTTCGGTAACCTTATTTTGAATAAAAACTGGTAGATAAGCATGGCAGTAAAAACCTTAACATGAATACTTGCATTAAAAAACAAAATGTACGCTTTCTCTGCAACGAACTAATATGCAGGCACGTAGACGGTGTGGCGATGGGTTCACCGCTTAGACTATTACGCACCAACGTCTTCATAGGACCAGAAAACCAATTTACAGGAGGAGGCTCCTGTAAACCTACCAACCTACCCATGGTAGAAACCAAAACCTATCTCAGTAACCTTACTCGAGATAAAAAAAAGCCAGATAAACATGACAGTGAGAAACCTAAAAAGACTACTTGGCGCTGCAAACAGACGGCCAGCTATATAGACAAATAGGCCATCTCCCGTAAGTGTTTTCATGCGAAAGCAAATGGGTAAGGTGCAATAAAATTAATCATGTTCCGTCAATTTTGCAGATAATTTCTAGACAAACCGACATCCTCAAGTAGGAACATTTTCGCGTTCAAACAGTTTTCTACGCAAAAAGCCTAGTGCTAGGGTTCTACTATACGGATGCATATAATATGCTAGCCATTGTACGATTGCTGGCGGGTTCGAGAGAGCTACCATAACTTCTGCCAAACAAATCCTTGAACGAATAAAGCATCTCAAGTTACAGGCAGATGAATCCATGGTATCCTTTGATGTTGTTTCACTCTTCACCTCTATCCTATAGCAACTAGCGTTGTGATACATCTTCTAATCGAACGCTACGACGAAAGCGACAAACCCGGAAGTCTAAACATTTTTTTGAACTCCTACGACATTGCCTTAAAACCTACTTCACATTTAGTGGCACTCGTATAGGCTCCCACCTATCAAGCCTGATTTCTGAAGTGGTCCTCCAACGGGTAGAACACTTGGCCTTCACCAAGTACCAACACAATGTTTCGGCTTTTTATGTCGATGACACGTTCGTCGTTCTCAAAAAATCTGACATCGAGCAGCTCAAAAAGCTACTGAACTTGGCTGACCCAAATGATTAACTCACGATGGAAGCCGAAAGAAATAACCAACTACCCTTCCTCTATGTCCTTGTGCACCAGTGTGCAACTGGACTACTGCAAACTACAGTATTCAGAAAGGTCACCAGCACGATTCAAGTACTACATTTCAACAGCAATAACCCCATGTCCCGCAAACGTAGCTGCGTTCATACTCTTTTCCAAAGACTTAAAACCAATTGCAGCACACCAGCTGACAGAAGAGCTCAACAACAATATCTTTACGAACTCTTCCGAGCTAATGGATGTCTGAACTCATTTACCAAACAAAGCAAGAGCCGAATGAACAGTCGACGGCCAATGCAACAATAACCCAAAGTCTTGAGGGCTATTTCCTGCATAAAAGGAATCTCCGAAGCAGTCTCAAAACTGTTACAACCCGCTGTCGTAGGCACAGCCCATCGACCTCACGCGACAATACGCCGCCGTGCGATTCAACCTTAAGACAGACTGCCTCCCACTGAAACATCTGCAGTTGTCTACAAGATACGTTGCAACGATAAAGACTGTAATTACGTTGGAGAAACAGGCCAAAAATTGCAGACCCGCCTACACAGAAACAAACTAACGGTACGGAGACTAGACCCAAACTCGCAACTTGCAGCACACATCGGAAAGACTGGCCACGACTTCTATACTTAAGGAACGACCATTGTAGGCCGAGGAACCTCAAAAGCCGAAAGGCTGACGTTTGAGGCATGCTACTTAGATGCCAACTCAGTCGACAGGCATCTAGACCTTCCCGCGGTCTACAAAGTCTTACGACATAATGCGAACAAAGGACAGAATAAGGCTCAACTGAACGTAAGAACTGCAATCGAAGAGGAACCCACGACGAACCGGCCGGAAGAGGAAGCAGGATTGCCAGGACCCTATACCGTGGGAACAAGGCGCCACGCTAATTGCTGTTCATGACTCTGAACGACTTCCGACTTCACTTACAGCTAATTAACGTACACCACTGTAATTGCCCCCCTCCCCATTTTTTCGTTTGTTGTTTTTTACGCCTTGATAACCTGAGGACTGCTGACAGTTGATTGGCGTATGCCCACTATAATTACCCTCCATTTGGTTGCTGCTTAATGTCTCTAAAGATGGACTCCTGTCACAGTTCAAAAGCTCACTACATTAAACCGATTGATCTGGTGCTCGATAAGTCTTCTTCCTTTTCCCAAAGTGTGACTGTTTGGCTCTTAATTGACACCTGGTTGGTAAGTGGACCAGACCCAGTAAACAGGTCAGCGACACAAAGCTCCAATTCAACTGACGCGACTGCGTTGAGTAGAGAGTCAACTATAGTACTCTCTTAGCGTTGAAACCACGAGGGCAAATGACAGATACGAGAAGTAAACGAAGCCACATGACCCAACGTGGTCCGCCGGTGTATTTGACCACGGGATCATGAACCAGATAGTACGACGGATTCTCTAAAAGTTCTGGTTACGCTAGTTACTGTCCGGCGGGAACATCGCGACATGAGGCGAGAGGGTCAATTGAGAAACAGCACTTACTTTCTGACAAGCAAGTGCATCAACGCGGCTGAATGTCCAAAACAGACTACACTGTTGATGCATTTGACCAAAAAAGGGGAAGAGGACCGGATAGGCTCACAGTACACATTAATTGGGCTGCACAGAAAGCGCGCAAGCTCATACATAATGCCGCTTGCCTAGACGTAGACCTTTACACTGCGTCAGCTACTGGTCGCATTCTCATTGCCAAGTGATTGACAGGCTCGGACAACCGAGCGATGCAAGGATAGAAGGTAAAAACTGAAAATTCGATGCTATGGAATCTATCCCTGCAAAGAATCGGCATATTCCTCGCTATGTTAGACCTGGCGCACTTGAGTCTATCTTGACGCAAGGTAATTCGTAGCTTGAAAGACTGCCAAGTGACGGGATAACTTTGGCCTGCAGGTCTTTATGACATTCACTAAGGCGAAATGCCAACCACCCTTATAGTAAGCTGGTGCATGGTGTTACGATCAGGCGCCTACAGGAACAATCTTTGCATGCATTTCATTTCAGTAAAAATCCAGTTGTTCTTGCGCGATTACCCCAATGGAAATTGAGATGCGTGCATGGGTAAGACTGTACGCACTCTAGGCGGTCAGGTGGCTGCAGAACTTTAACATCGGCCATCAACAGTATCTATTCCTTCGGTCCGTAACGAAATAGCAAATCAGCGCATTCCTTCCTAAAAGAACTCAGACAATATCCATGCCATAACGGCGCGCTGTTCGCTGTGGCTGTGAAGGCCGCTAAGTGGCGGGGTAAACCAATCCTCCTCAAGGCTGAGAGTCAGACTGCAATGGCTCCTTCTCAATGTAAAATTTATGGCATTCTCATTTAGGTGAGATCTGATCCGCCCACACAGAAGGCCATTTAATGCTATGTGGATCAGGTCGCGCGCGTGGCACGCGTAGACGAGCTGTTTAACTTTGTTGTCTGCTGTGCCCAACCCCGCCTCTAGTCGTCTTGCTATCGGAGTCAGGTGGCTAACGATAGAGAAGTGTGACAGGTGTTGCTCAAGTCTACTACCACTAGAAAGTATTTCACGCATAAGTCACCATCCTGCACTCACGTCCTGGGAGCACACAGTGGACGACTTTGCTCGCGACGGTCGAACTATCGTGTATGGGGCCTATTGAGACAAAAACTACAGATGAAGCTCGCTCGAAGACAGTTCACCGACAGCCTGTCGCCTTTAGATCAATGGGCGTACCGAACGAGGGGTCTGATACAAGGAAAACAGAAAGTCGTTACTACTTGTCAGTAAGCTCTGGTCCGTTTCGGTCATGATGATCCTCTGTCCAGTGTAAAATCTGCGTTCAAAAGTTCACAGTCACTAATCAATGCCTTCGACTGATCTCGACCAAAAAGGGGCTGGCTCAGGGCACAATAACACCAAAATGAGTTCCGAGGGCGCAAGTGAGCGCATCCAACCTATTTCGCACTTGAGCAGACACCTTATTGCCGCTGTCCGATCGGTCCGCGGCTTTTTTCCGTGATGATACCATCGGTAGTTTCGGCTTCAGCTCAGAGGACTAAGACGTGCGTGGGAGGAAAAAAGACTGAAGCATGCCTATGCTTGGTAATAGCCAGGAAATGATTCTAAACGTTCTGTTCTGTAGATGGAAAGGAAGTCACATGCACATCATAACTATTCTATAGATTATTCTTGGGAGCGCTGTTCCAGTCAACCTAGTGACTCAGAGTGTCACGCCATAGAATGGTGTACGCCATATCCCATGCAACACATTTCTAGGTAGCATTTAATCTACTAAAATTGCTTTCGAAACAAGATAGGGGAGCTACTGATCGGAAGCTAAAATGAGTGTGAGCAGTTTTTTTAGTGGACGGCATGAGGACAATCTGCAATTTCACACATACCGATCCTGATCAAGTCGCAGCAGATGAGATATCAAATATGAATGGGAATGTAGACTACGGGCCAGAGCATCTTGATTTGTCTAGGAAAGGTATGCGCAAGGGCCTAAAAGAACAAAACGACATAGGGACCACCCGAGATGGCCAGGAACGTCATGCGAAATCATCGGCAGTGGCAGAATTTTACTGCTGATTTTCTGGAGACACGCCGAAGGTGTTTTTAGAAAAAGAGATCACTAGTTCAACCGTCGCGAACGACGATCTCCGCAGTGCGTCCTACTACGTCGTGGTGGGGGCAAGGCGGTGACTTGAGTGTGTGTGAATCAGTTTATAGATATGGAAAGCTGGATCCGATAATGAGACAGACTCGGGGCAACCACGGCCGGGCTAATAGATAAATCTAAGCAGCCCGTCCGCGCGAGTGCAGGACGCCTGGTTCGCGCGCAATGGATCCGGCTATAACAGAAAGAAGGGTGACTAGGTTTTCATCCGAGTTGGAGTGCTATAGAAACCACATTAGGAAAGGGCCGGACTCCATCCTGAGGGACCGAGCAATGTTATTAGTTGACAGCCCTCAGAATCACGACGTTTACCGCACCGTTATAGCTTCAAGATGCATCATATTGTATGCATTGAGTAAATGAGCTACATTTCAAAATTGATCTCACCTTCCCTATTCCTTCGCCTCCCTATTCTAGTACACTGTCTGAGTCTGTTAACCATTGGACGATAGGACTGTACGCATGCGGCTGAAGCGGTGCGAGACTGTAGCTAGGTGTGCCACAGCACTCCCTCTCTCATATGCGGCATTTATTAGATAACTAGGTAAGCGTCTGCCATGAGCTATTCCGACCCCCAAGTCGGCCCAATGCACCTTTTGCGTGGCCCATGGTAAAGACCGGGTAGGAAAATTAAAACGGTGAAAAACGAGATAGACTTTCGGAGTTGGCACTGCGGATGGAAGAGCTCGTCAACCATCTGAGATGTCTCTGTTCTAACACAACGCCTGGACGGGTTCTTTCACGCTTTCATACGCCCTACCTTCTTTGCAGGGCGACACACATCTCTAGAAAACAAAGAACGATCCTCTGGAAGCAGAAATGTTAATAAATCACGCATAGTTTTCATTCAAAAAATGCTATTTGGAAAACGAGAAGTACGTGGACGACTGTCAATGCACAAATTTCAGTCAATATAGGAATACTGAGGGAACCACTAATGAGTCGAACCCCTCGCAGCTGCGTCATGCAATGCACGAGATCAACGAAACACACGTGTCTATGCTTGTATCTAGTATCTGTGTTGTCGACATAGTAAATAACTACGTAGTTTATGCTACTGACTACCTGTAGACAGATTGTGAATACGATAGAGTTGGCCCACAGTGGCTGATAGATATCAGCCGAAATACAGTAAATTTCGGACGAAGCCTGAAAATATTTGTTCCGAAGGATTTACTCCAAGCTCACGCATTAATTTCCTTGGAAAGTGAACAAGACCGGATGGAAACTAAAGTTCACATAACAGAAAGTAGACGAGGAACGGTGGGGGACCTGCTAATAAGCCTAATCCCTCATAGTTACGTCATGAAGCGGCACAAGATCGGCCAAACGCGCGTGCCTGAGCTTGTAACTAGCATTTTTACAATAAGTATTGTAAATAATAACCTATTAATGTAGGAAATATAATCAGAACAAACATTCTACAAAAGCCTACGGCATCCTTCTTTGAAACTACCGTCCCAACCACGGAAACCCAAACCGCGCATAACCTTTCCCCCACAGGAAGCAAAATAAAAAGCCTAAATAAAGCGGTTAAGGAAGGATTTACATACTTTTAACATTTCCACGGATGTCAAAGCCGAAGCCAGATGCAAAACAGTATTTTTTTCGCGGTCAACAATGCCTAGACGGAAGTCCTTCACCGCCATAATAGCTTTGACTGTTTCCACATTGCCTGTCTTGACAGCAACAAAAATTGGTGTCCATCCAGTCTCTGGATCTACCTTGTTTATCAGGCTAAAAAAGAGTACAAAAAAGCAGAAAAGGTCAAGATATAATGGTCTAGGGAAATGGCGCGAAAATATAACAACGTGAACACTATGTGCTACTCAACCTTGCCACTTAGATTAAGAAAAAAACTGCAAAATTCAGACCTAGGTCAAATTCCCTAGAGGCCAGGAGTCCACACCTGGTAGAAGTCGACATTCAGTCAACCTCGGATTCCACAGTCCATGTATAAAATACTTTCTAGGTAATCGAACGCAACTTCAGTGAGGGTATTGCGTCGTAGCGCAAATCGAAGAACTTTTATTGGCTTTCAGCGAAAGATGTGGCAGAATACCGTCAGATATGAACCCCTCGACCAACCAGAGAAAATTGAGCTCAGTAAGAAGACAGAAGATTAAGACTCCGGTAAAATATAAATTCGGAGGATTTTCAGACTAATTAAATTGTATAGTGCCAAAATGCAGCAAATTCGTCGTTTTCAGAAAGCGAGGAAAACAGAACTACTTCTGTGTGACTGAGTCAGGTCGAAGGTGCTGTGACCTGAGGGTTGGCGTCATTTCTCTGCACTGTGCCTGCGCGTTCGGTCATTCGTGCCCAGAACAGAATTCCAGTTCATCTGACATAGTTGCTTTGCTTGCAACTGCACCAGATGATGAAACGGAGTCGCTAATTGTCATAGGTATGCGGTAGCATAGCGACTGCATCGTACAAATCCTTGTGCATGAAGTACGCGTATCTGACACCGTCTTTGGTGGTGATTTCGATTATAAACCCGAAACGTCAGATGAAAATAAATTGATTGCGTCTATTTCTGCTACCTGTAACAACTACGTATTATTGTATCTGAGGGCGAATAAAATCTTAAGTGACATGGATACTTATACTCCTCTCGCCGAAGAACCGACGAAAAACCAAGCCGCGGCCACCAAAAGGGTTAATGAGCTCGCTTATATGAAAGTCATAAGTTCAAATGGCTTCAAATTGATGATCCTCAGTGATCCCCGTATCGCACACAAGTATGGTCTCCCGAAAGTGCAAAAGACGGATACCCCGATGAGGATTACAGTACCACTCAATGGAAAACCTAATTACAATATTAGTTAAGTCATTGTACATATGTCTGAAGTACCTAACGCTTGGATCTGCTAGGCGTAGCCTTTACGTGATTAAATACTGTTATCCAAAACAGAATGCTAACTTCGGAAGGTGTGATATTCCTTGCCAAGGATAACTAATTTTCCTGGACATGCTTCTTTAGTCAGTAGAGTGGAGAAGAGATTGGCGTTTCTCTCGGATATCGGATTTAGTATTCGCATAACCCACAAACCAGAATCTTCGCTAGGCGCAACACTACTTTGAATAACGTACCACGTCCCAAATGGCAACAAACCAACGTAGTTTATCCCATTCCGAGCGCTAGTTGCCCTTCTGTGTATATTATTCATACCGGTCAACGCCTGGACACCCATGGTAGTAACACAAACTTACTGTATGTCACTAGGAATCCCTGCCGCCCGTCTTTGCGCGCCCTTTCCAGTGCAGTTGGGAGGGCCATGAGGCCACAGTCATGATTAAGACAAAACGAACGAGATAATTCCTTGAAGTTTGGTTCCCCAATACGGGCATTATCAACCACCATGTGGACCTCGACGTCCATTACGAGCACTGGGACAAAGGCATGTATCCTGTTAGTCGTGATGGGAGCTCCACAAAAACGGGACACGCGTCTGCTGGCCTGCAATCAGACTGGATAAATAAGTCTTTCTACGGCATAACAGTGAATAATCCAACCCTTAGTGACTGCATCGTAGCAAAACTGTTCAAGTAGTACTAACAGTCTCTCTTGTCTTTGTTGGTAATGTTCCTCTTCCTATAATACTAGCCGTTGTGCTGCTGCTGCTGGCGGGGCTCGATAGTATCCTCAAGACAGAGCGAGACGAGTGAGTCCCGTAACCCATCGGTGAGCGTGAATCCACGAATGTTAATATTGCCCATCTAAACTCCCAAGACAACTAGCCCGTGTCCCAATGAGTTGGAGCGTTAGACTTATAGTCAACAGGTCGCGGGTTCGAGCCTCGGGCGGTGAACTACCTGTGTTTGGGTATGATTCGTATATGAGAAGAAAATGGCGATTATGAGTAGGGGGACTGTGGGCTTCAGACCTCTGTCTAAAACGTGTGTAGGCGGTCACATAGCAGCAAAAAAAACATAAAAACTTCCAAACGAAAGCGAAGTTCCTGGAAAACTACTGAAAAGTATAAAAACTGAACACTTGAATCGTATCAAGTTATCAAGGTTAGCTGATTAAAAATATCCACGTTTTTAACTGGCCACTTTGTCTCCACATGCATCAGCAAGCAAAACAAGAAATGAACACACAAAAATAGTAACCTGATGACGCGTTGATCCTTAAAAGCCGGTAAAAAATTTAAGGAGGCTGCCACATGCGCTGCCGTCCAGGCCGAATAGCGTCGACAGAGACCTGTTATTTTTTCTAGCCAAACACGGTCTAGCTTGGAGTTGATGTCAGCAAGAATAGCAATCACATCAGCATAATGTTTGAAGAATTCCAACCCCACCTTGACATCTCCCTGAAAACGGAAAAGGCTGAATTTAGTGAAAAAGGGTAAGTTGACCATCTTACCTGTAAACACGCCTATCCTTAGAAAGAGTATCAAGCGAAGCTGGAGGAGGCACGTAAATCATGTCATAGTGGTTGGCCACTTTGTAGAAAACGAAGCAGCTATATAAGGTTTGAACCTTTTCAAGCCTGCAGGGGTTGACTTATTTGAATATTAACTTACGTAAAGTATTCCGAAATATAATGTTCATAGGAGTATTCATCAACTTTGTTTGGAAGAATAGTATAAAAGGCAGTTTTGACGAAGTTCGTTACGTAAGTGCCGAAGCTCGCCATGTCTAAAAAATCAGTTAAGTCACAAATGGTAAAATTCTTCGAAAAAAATGCCCGCTGATTAGGCTGGGAGAAAAAGCTGTTGCAAATCTTAAAGTTGAATGTGGATCGAACCGATGAAGCTACCAGTTGGATATCATTTCTGACAAGATGGTTCCAAAATCAGCAGCCGGAATTTTAGAAAGTTCAGTTAGCTACCAATAAAAAACTCTGTTGGAGATAAGAAAAAGTTTTGGAGAAAATTAAGATGCTCCTTAGGGCTTATGATCGCTTAGATGTTATCTTGAAAGAAAAAAAACCTGAAGACAAGTAAAACTATGCGAATAACCTAAAACCACTCACAGCATATGCAACTAGCAAACTCATATGACCAGCTTTTCGAACCAAATAAAATTCTTAAGCTATGTTAAAAAGCAACCAATACAAAATTCCGAGTATACGAGTGAAAGAGTTACTTAAGCTGTAATTCGCCTCCCGAAAAATTTAGAAGGATAGTAGTTAAGTATATTTAGAAGCGAAAGGTAATGTTTGTTAATGTACTGAGAAATCCGACAATCAAGAACACAAGGATAGGTACGCAAGGCCCAAAATGGATGAGCCTCAGCAAGATAGCATTTGGTTTTCATATGGGTAAGGGGGAAAGTGAAGCATAGTTTTCGCTTGTGATGAAAACCTTAAGGCGGTGGTGGTTGACAATAACGATGTGTAACTATTAAAAAAGTGCTTGAATTGGCCGAAATCGATAATGTTGGGGATTGCGCTTCTATTGGTTAGCGAACTTGGAAGGTTCGACCTAATATCTCGCAACAGTGGCGAAAGTCCAAGAACTACTATTATCTCGAAGAACAGTGATACGTGTGGTACAAAAATATGCAAGACGAAGGATAGAAAAGTCTAGCTCATCGAATGAGCGATTAGGAACGTGCCCAGACCCCCTCAGTAATCTTTCATTAACGGCCTGAAATATGCTCACAATACTGCAGCAACGGGTGCGAACTGCCGCATTCGGGATGAAGTCAGTGTACTTAACCAGAAGTGTGATTACTAGACAAGGACGGTCGAAAGTCCCCTAGCTTAAGCTCGCCCGCCAGAGGCACAGCTAATATTCCCAACTGCACCAAAGTGACCGCACGCCAAGGTCATCAAGGGCGCCCCCTGGGATCCGTGAGGATTCCATCCGTAATCTCTACATACATATACGCACATAGATTTTCCATAGTTGCGGCTCTTTGAGACGATAAATGTGTTAATTTAGGTACGTTTTAGCCAAAAGATGATACTGCTTCCGTAAACGTTTGTCTTCTGCTGACGGTGATATACCTTACCTATAATTCATCCTCTTAAAATCAGATCGAAAACAGTTTTTAAGCAAGGCATTTATTTTACCTCGTTCGAGTAAAGGTAAGTTCGCTAAATGGCCTCTACCGACTGATTAAATTAAATTGACGGAACAACCAATTAATCACTTAAACGTTCTCGCTTTGTTCATTGGTGTTCATAAAACTGTATAACCTTTTTGGACTTGTGTGCAATAATATCTAAAACTTCCCACGCCCAAGCCATCAACTAGCCGACAATTTCAGACGCTTTCCTGCTTTGGGTTTATAGGGGGATAAATACACAAGATAACAGAACGCAAAAGATTACACAAGATTTTACGCTTGCAGTGCCTTTTCAATATTGTTTTGTTTAGCATTAACAGCGTAACCACCGGTGACGACTCATTGAAAACACAACTGAGGATAAGGTACGCGTTTTATTTTCCTTTCCCAAACTTTTAATTCGAGAAAGCTGAAGTTATGTACCCTGAATCTAGAGTACTGTGTAGGATACCACAACGTACCTAACTGTATTACAATGTATTGTACGCGTAGACAATAAACTATGATAAAGGATATTGAACACACTATCATTTATGTATTGGCTGATGGTTTTAAGCCTCTATTGCTCACCAGATCAATTGCTTTAAAGGAGATCAATGTGCGTACGTTGTCTAAAATTTTTCAACCAAAAGGAATAAAGAACAAAGGGGTTATCCGTATGAGACCACAGAGATCCTATAGAAGTCAGTCGGCTCAAAGGTGATCTGGAAGGGTATGCTTGCAGCTCTACTTTGCCTGTGCTCGACTACTTCAGGAAAGTGCATGTGAATGTGTTGACATTATCCCTAATAGCAAATCGAACGATTAATACGACCGAATCGAAAATCAGGGTTTCTGGATAAAATTGATGAGAAAGGCAGTTGCATCTAGTAAATTAATAATTGTCGAGCAAATTTATGAAAGTTTTGTGGTAAATACTTCTGAGGTACGGATTTTCAAGATCAGTCGCAAAATAATTAAAACGATTTATATAGAAAATCCAATTTCTTACGTCTGGCCGAGTCAAACGTTCAAATTTGTGGTTTGCAATTTTAGAAAGGAGGGCGGAATATTTCCACGATCGCTGTGAACTATGTGATGAACTATGGAGTCCTATACACGACTAATTTTGTTGGTTTTTGTGGTTGTCGTTCTGTGATATGATTGGTTGAGTGGTTGGTTTCTGATTGGTTGGTGATGTTTTTAGTTTTCGCTTTTTGATTGGCAGATAAGGTATCACGTTTGCGGTTTGCGCACTATTCGAACATTTACACGTGAGTAGTGATGGCGTCCACATCTGCTGATGCACCGGTCCTAACTGCTGATACAGTGTTTCGGGAGATTCTCTGCAGCCGACACTTCCAGTCATTTAAAGAGCTTGAAGAAGCTATTAAGCAGTTTAGCAAAGTAAGGAGAAAGCAATGGAAGGCTATTTTTAGACAACTGGTTTTTATTTCAAGACGGGCTCTTCCCACAAATATCCTGTGGGAACAATGTACGCCGACACGTTTGTCTACGCCAACCGGAAATATGTATGCGTCCTGGCGCCGACGAAAACGTATGGTGATATAATTGTATTTAATTTCAGCTGCTAGTCGTGATGGGTGTGCTGCTTATTTCAGCGTTAATCACAGAAAGAAGAAGGGCATCGCCGTGACGTCCTTTAAGCTGGAACACAATCACGAGTCCGTGCCGCCTGAAAACATAGATACTGCAAGCATTTCGAAAGGCCGTAATTTACAGGACTTTCGGACGCTAAGTCCGTCATCTCCCCAAAGTAACTTTTGTGCCTTATCGTTATTTTTCAACATTAGCGCGCGACCAACACACGGTAATGCGTAATCAATTTAAGAGGTTCATGCAGAGGGGGATTTTCGACAGCTTTGCTGACATTCAGTCAAAAGTATTGGAATTTGAGAAGGTAAGTGGAAGTACGCTGACGTTTTTCGAATTTTCAGGCCACACATTGCAGTTTTCGCATAGCACACAGTACTAAGCTGCCAGCAGATCATCCTGCTTTTAGCAGAATCAAGTACCGACATCTTTATTTCCAATGTGTGCACGCCGGCCGCCCCGTAGCTACAAACAGAGTCAGACGATCGAAGTAACTGTGTATACTTTGATGATAACACCTTAGATCAATGAAATTTGGCTGCAAGGCCAGATTCACAGCCCTGGAATGTAATGGTGCACTTGTTCTGAAGTCTCTTTACCTAATGCACAACCACATCTGTAACCAGATGCTGGTGTCCGCCTACCCAAAATATCGTCGGTTTGAGGGTGAGGCGGGGCATAAGGTGGTCAGGATGATAAGAGACATGAGACCCTCTGCAGGTCGTTTAAAAGTTTTTTTGAAGAGTAAGGATTGTATAAATCACAATATTTTTTAGAATCATTCGGTATAAACTATACCACGAAAGACATATCAAACATGCGACGCCGCATTTTGCAAACGGATTCCTCTGGGACGGGGATGGCGGAAGCCCTACATAATTTGGGTGGTGAAAGCTTATCAGATTTTATCTATGGCGCCGAAGGGCTGGAGGCATTGTGTTTCACCACACCAGCCCTGAAAACCATGTTTGCACGGTATGCGAAGGTGGTGCAAATGGATGGCACCTACCGGACTAATCGCTTTGGGTTTGCATTGTACCACATTGTGGTAACCGATAAGCACGGTCGTGCGCGGTCCGTGTTCTATGCTTTCGTAAGAAGGGAAACCAATGAATCCATGCTGTGGGTCACCGACACATGTTGTTCTTGCCATAGGTACGTCGGCACCAATGACACCGCCCCTTCGTACTACGGACTCGACTTCACCAAGTCTACTCATTGAGAGACGCCAAGAACACCCCATGTCGCTTAGTATAGTCAATACCGTCAGTGACCACTGCCGAGCCCACTTCACCATGTCTACTCACCGACACATGTTGTTCTTGCCATAGGTACGTCGGCACCAATGACACCGCCCCTTCGTACTACGGACTCGACTTCACCAAGTCTACTCATTGAGAGACGCCAAGAACACCCCATGTCGCTTAGTATAGTCAATACCGTCAGTG
>JAYGXS010000003.1:41377538-41576463 GCA_036362985.1 Ligula intestinalis
TAACCCTAACCTTAACCCTAACCCTAACCTTAACCCTAACCCTAACCATAACCCTAAAACTAACCCTTACCTTTAAACTAACCCAAACCTAGCCCTTTATGCATTTTAAACGAAAATATACGTTAAATAAATAATTAGAACATCGGCATTATGTAATTGGTTTTTTGGTTGCGTTCGGTGCACGCCAATATTTGAGTTTTATTTAGCCGGATGAGTTTCAATATAGGAAAGGAAGCTGTGCAGAATACTTATCGTAAGAATTTATAAATGCAAGAAATAGAAGAATAAAAATCATTCTAAAGTGATTTAAAACGCAAAAAAGTCTCACAAAAAGTATCCTATCAGCGCACAGCGACCTTGATAAATTTTACTTATATGATGATCAATAGTTCATCTCCCGAAGAAAGTCGGCAAGACACTCGTTTAGTCGCCTACGTTTCAGTGCAATAAAACATGATACTTAGTGTTCCAAGGTTCTCAAAATAAAGAATGGCGTCATTTCCTGAAGTTTATCAATATAATCGAAATTCATATGCACAGAAATATGTGTAGGATGCATTGCGACAAGCTTGCTACTGTTTATGAGGACCATATAAGGTGTTGTAGTTTGTAAATACCATGATTTTATTCCCCTCTCGGAATCTGGAGCACTTAAATTCCTGAGTAAAACTTTAAGAGAACAAAAAAAACTGCTTATGTATCCTAAAACAGATTTCCATTACGTCAACACCGATTCGTGAACTTAAGATGATGCCCTTTGCAATAATGCAAAAGCGCTCAAAACGGAATGCGGATTGATCAATATTGTGCAACTATGGTCTAAAATAGAAGGGATGAAAGCAAATGAAAACATTGCTTCTGCTGGAAACAATATAAGTTAAGCTAATTAGCTGCCCTTAGATAAAGGAGGCTCCTTTTCAATGTCCTAATTTTAGGAGATGTGAAGGAAATGGACATAAATGCCTATATTTTCCGAATAAATATGCTTACATAATTTAGGTTTTAATGCAGCCAATGTAGACAATGAACTTCCGAATCGAAGATTAATTCAAAGGAAAGCATGCCTAATTCAAAAAGTCAGAACAGTTAGCTGTAGAAAAAAGAGGCAGTAGAATGATCATGGAGGAGTTACGAGTGGCATAAGCTCTAAATGCCGAATTGATAGCGTTTATTCATGAAAGACCAGGGCTACGATTAAGGTAGAAAGGGAAGGGAAACACGGCAGTGGGTCCTCTAATCCACAAAAATTTAATTGAAGCTGATTGACCTCTTTTCAGTATTCATATATATCTATGAGTATTCTCGGACAATCTCTGTTAACATTTCGATCTTACTTCTGTTGTAGGCGTTCATTCGACCTAATAGGGACAACAGTATTTTAAAATGGAAGAACAGACATGTGATGAAACTGTAACTTTATTTGCCGGGGGAAATAAATAGGCTATAAAACCACCTATCAGTGTGGCCTTTTTACAATTTCGATCAGCATGAAATGATAATGCAAGCTTATTCGTATGAATTATGCGCAAGTCCCTTATGGTGGAGCTTTCTAAAAGGGTTTTATTTAAAAGAAGCACATGGAACAACATTTGGGTGGACAAAATCGATTTGCAAAGGGGAACTCCAGTTCTACTGCCCAAATATTATCATTATCCTCAGAAATTCAATAAATTTACTTAGGACCGTCAGCATAAATGAGGGTTAGCGTGTTCTAAAATAATGCCAAAATTGGAGAGGTTCTCTTTCGCGACGAGTGAATGTTTAAGGCTTTATAGACGTGTGGAGCATACATATTCGGACTCAAAAATGACGCCTAGTTCTCTTGAAAAATCCTTCCACTACATTCAGTCTTGGAGAATTTAGATTTCAGCTCAGTAGATTATTTCCTATTCAGCCCAATTTTCGGTATGGCAAATAAATACCATACAACGATTGATGAACCACGTCTACTATACCTTCCTTGTGACCACCCATTTCTATTGAACATTAAATTCCTCGTCACATCAGAAAATATAACCGCAATCCGTGGCTGCACTCAGCAGTTGCGAGGTCCGCTTACGTTTCTTCGCTAACGAGCTGCCGTCAGTCATAAAATAGGCATATTTGGCCCTTTATATGTCCGTCAAACAATACCATACATGTTAGCTGTCAGTCAACCTTCTCCCGTTTCTTTAGATGCTAACCCTCATAAAGATTCCATTTTGGCCCCTGGAATGTCGGGGCCCTACTTAAACTGGTGCTTCTTTGCGTGATTTCATGTTACGCAAACTAGCGACCAAGTGTGAACTACATGCACATTTCATTATCACCTTCTGAACGATTATTGTAGTATTAGCCTACTTTACACATCTATCCTATTTTTCCAAGCAGTTTTAAGATCATTCACTTTCGTAGTGACCGCTTACAGACCCACTAACCTGCAGCCACGTGGCCGATTTCCACTCTAACACACGGGTGCTTTCGTGGTGGCTGAAGCGTTATCTAAATAGGCGCACCTCGGCCGACGCAACATAAATGCTATACACGGCATCCCTTTGGTAATGCAACAAACACCTTTATGAAAACACCTGAACTTGCCCAGTAAGCCTATTAAAGCTGCTGTCAGCTGTATTACCCTCTCTCACACACATGGCTGTACGCAGTCAGTACTAAGTCTGAATTTGTCAGCGGCTACTGCTACCTGAGCCAGCTACTCAGGGTTCTGTGAAAAAAAATTTCCCCTACAGGTGCCTTCTGTCTTCTCCTACAACTAGCAGTTCGGTGCGATGATTGTATTTCTCTAAATTCCAAATTCGATGTCAGAATAATTGTTGGTGATTTTAAACTGACAGACATTGACTGGCATGCAAATACCTGTCCACCAAGATTTCAGAAATTGGTTGACACTATTAACTTTTCAAACATGTCACAATTGGTCAGTTCAGTGACCAGAAATGACAGCATATTAGATTTAATTTTTACAAATGATGTCCACCCACTTTTTATGAATTTTCATCGTGATATTTTCACAAGTGACCATGCCTTAATTCACTGTTGTTTTCCAGTCTCTCTTTCTAAAAAGCCCGATGTAAAATGCAATAACCTCGACTTTGGTAACGTGAACCATGAATTTGTAAATGATTTCGTAAGCACCCTAGATTGGCATAGCATATTTTCAACTAACGATCCATACTTCTTCCAGGAGCTATTGCAAAACCTTACAGAAAATATTCAGGCTCTTACCCCACTTAAGATTTTTAAATCAAATTCAGCTTCTACTGTGCCACATTTTCTCCAAAATAGACTTAAGTAATTACAAAAACAACTTAAGGATACGTCTAATAGCTCTTTATCAGTTCACTTAAGAATAGCGCAAATATTTGAATTAGCGCTTAAAAAAAGGCTTGCACGAGATAGGCGTAGAGAGACCACAGCATTAAGTGATGCGAATTCTTCCAGATCGGTTGCTCAAGTCTTCCGTCTTCGGTCGTCGGCTTAGCTTCAGAAAGTCATTCCACCCTTACTCAATGGCAACAATCATTTTGTTACAGAGCATTTGGAGAAAGCCAAGTTCTTTACCATCGAAACTAGCCCCACTCCTGTAATCCCCCTGCTGTGTGATTCAAATCTTAGTGCCCTTACATTCTCACCCACTTGTATTCAAAAAGAAATAAGTCATCTTAAAAATTCACATTCGGTTGGAACTGATAACATTCCAAACTCACTCATCAAACAATTCAGAGATTTCCCACCCTTACTGAGTAAGTTATTTTCAGTGTTTCTTGAGAATGGCTTTTTTCCCGGACTACTGGAAAACTTCTATTATAATTCCCGCATTTAAATCTGGTTTCCAATCAGATATTCACAATTATCGCGGTGTTCATAAAACGCCCTCTCTGGCTAAACTCTTTGAAAAACTAATTGCCAAAAAATTACAGATTTCTGCATGAATCATAGCATTCTCAGCTCCTCACAGCATGGCTTTTTACCGCACCGATCTTGTGAAACATGCCACAGGTCTTTTCTAAATCTACTTCGTAATGATCATCTATCTGTGGTAGTTATCTATTTTGACCTAAGTAAAGGATTTGATAAAGTTCCTCACAGGAGGCTCCTAGCCAAACTAGAGGCTATTGGATGTCATAGTCCTCTTACTGACTTCATCAGATCTTATCTTTCAAATCGACAACAAAAGGTCTTAGTGGGATCCTCATACTCTACTTCTACCGAAATTTTGAGTGGTATCCTTTGAGGTACCGTGCTAGGTCCTCTGCTCTTCTTGCTTTACATAAATGATATCTCATTGAGTGTTAAACACTCCCAATCTTATATCTATGCAGATAATATCAAGTGTGTTTACTCCTTCTCTAACTCTACGGCCGCGAGATGCCTAGAACAAATTCATTCTGATCTGCACGCTCTTTCGGCGTAGAGCTCAACATGGCAGATGGAGTTCTCATATTTTAAGTGCCGATACATGTGCTTTGGGCCTGAAAGGCTACCACAACCTGTTATTTTTCAAGGCTACCCAATGACTGAATGTTCCAATATCAAGGACCTAGGATTAAGCTACACCAATAAATTAGACCTTTCTCCTCATGGCGAAAGAATTACAACCAAAGCCGCACAGATTTGCGGCTTTATCTCTTATAATTTCTATCTTCCTGAAATGAAATTAAGACTTTATCGTATGTTCGTGCTTCCCATCTTAGAATACTGTTGCCCCTTTTTCGGTCTCATGAATGAAGGTAGCCGTTCAAAAATTGAACAAATTAAAAAAAGTTCACACGAAAACTGCTGTATCCGACAGCTTCTTATACTTGCTACTCAAATACATGTCAATTAACTAAACTAAGGTGCCTTTGGGTCAGGAGATTGGAAGCAGGCTTTTGTCTCCTTTTTCGGCTTAATAATAGCACAAATTTACCCAGGACTTCTGTCATTACCCCCGTCAGCCGTCCCTACAACCTAAGAAACCTGGCACTTGCTATACCCCCTCCTGCATCTTTCTCATATAAACGCTCTTTGTTTTTTGCTTCCAGATATAGCTTTCTTTGGAATAACTTGCCAATCGAAATTAGGTCGTTAACTAGACTGTCTGCTTTTAAACGGAGACTGCACATTTATCTTAACACTGATTGTATTAACCTTCTATTCTCCTCATCTTTTCCGAGTAGCTTTCTCCATGACTCCGAGAAAGGACCATCGGGAATTTAGGAGATCCGCTTGAAACTATTCTCTCTGCCTCGTGTCCCCCGAGAACCTAGATGTTTCCATTAACCACCGCTGAATCAAATGAAGCCACGGGGAAGTACTCAGTCTAAAATGCTGCAGTTTCGTTGACTACTCACCTTCATCAGACCACCCACACCTATTTCTGCTCTTCTACTATGTTCCTACTACTATCTTCCTAAGCAGTTTTTTTGTCTTGCACACTTTTTGAACATGGAGACCCGTTGAACACTGTCTCCATTTTTACTGTAAGAGTTTTTTTAACTGCCATAAGTTTTCGTTTTTAGTTCAAAATTATCTGCAAAACATTGCTAAATGTTGCCCCAAAAGGACAATTTCTGCTGACATTATTTTGACTTTCTACGTCTACTTGCACATATTGTCAAATTATTTTTTGAATTTTTATTTTTTCGTTATTAACTTTGTATAGATAGTGCCGTACCGGCTGAAAAATATAAATTCCAAATTCCAAATCCCTACACCATCACCACCAGCCAGAGAGCAACATTTTAACAAAATTGAGGTTCGTTAGGAAAGATAAGCCAAAGGTTGAATGCTTCCCGTGAGCTTCAAGTTAGGCCTACCAGAAACTGTGATCTTAAAAGTTCCATTCGGTTTGGCATTGAGTTGGTATTTGCACACAAAGGATTTCCGTTCAGGTAAGTTCAGCTTATTGTCGGAAGTGCGCATGAGTATTTGAGTACCCAATTTGCATCGTAAAAATCAGTGCAGTGTACAGAGGAACCATGAGTTTTTCACAGCGGACCACAAAGTATTAAAATTGGGGTGATTCCCAAAAACAATTTAAATTCCTCATATGTCTGGCTGATTTTGGAACAAAAATCTGTCAAGGTTTCTTTTAATGCTTTGCAGCGATGGTGTTATCACAACATCTGCTGGGAGCACATTCCATGGCCTGACCACCCTCACGGAGAATGAAAACTTGCTCATATCCGACCTCGCCTGCTGAACACAGAGTTTTAATTGGTAACATCGGAAATCGGTTATGGTAGGTACTAAAAAAGTCCAGAAATGCCAGGCAACAATACAGTCCCTTCATAACGCCGAATCTCTTAGATGATTCCCGCAAATTTGCCCATAAATCAAAGGAAAGAGATTAAAGTTTGGTGGGTGGGTTACATAGGGCAAGTAGTTTTAATTCTTAAAATTTTGGTGGCACTTCTTCAAATTCTTTCGAAACTATTCGGATCTTGATGTATCCGAAGTCTCCAGGTGTGGACAAAATCTTTTAAATTCGAAGTCACGAATTTTCCAAAACTGTTGGGAAGAAACTTTCATCAACTCTGCAAAAGCTCTCCCAATGGCGCGAAACTGACTAAGGCCATGGAGACTGGAGGGGCTATTTCTGAGTTATTAGCCGTCATCAGCCAGTTATACCCAAGCCAAGTTGTGGGTTACCCAGGATTCGAACGGTGGACCTTTCGTCATTGAGTGTAACACTATCATTGAACCACGGGCTCGTTGCGTTGTTGGTTGCGATCAGGAATATGATTGAAGTAGGATACTCACCGATCTATCTGATAAAGGAACATACTTGTTTCGTTGTGTCCCCTGTTAGGAGGGCCCAACACTCGCGCCGTCCCCGAGGCAGGATAACGAAGACGTAACACGTGAGACCGCCGCTGACCACATCCTGGGGTCGCGTCAGACAAGGGCGCACGAACAGGCCAGTCCGGCGCATACATAACGGACCAAGTCACGCGAGACCACTGTCATGCTGATTTCACAACTGGCCAGGGGCAAAACGCGCGCACGGCCACTCATAGAGAGCCAATGGGGGGCAATGACTATTGCCCCTTAAATAGCGAGGCTGCGAGCAGAACGTGACTTTGTTGCTGGAGACGCTGCCGACAACCCGAGACTGTTGCCCTAGACGAGAGACTGCTGCCGAAACGAGACCGACCACCCGCCCATCATGTGTCTAAAATCACTAAGCGACTGCCTGTGCTTGCTCTAAAACAAGCTTCTAGGCACAACGAGACGAGTATGTTCCATTAACAGGTATATCGGTGAGCATCTTACTTCGAAAATATATGGTAGATAAAGTCGATATTATTCTTATGCCCATAATGCTGACCGCTGCGCGATTACTACCGGGGGTCGATCTCGAGCCGCAAGGCACAACGGGAGGTGTGAGTTCTGTAACCGAGCAGTGAGCGCCTACCTACCATTTTTGATATTCCCGATTGAAACTGGCTAGGAAACAAGCCCATGGTGCAGTGGTTAGAACTTTAGACTTGTATCCACCAAGAGCGTGGGTTTAAATCTCGCGTGCCGCAGCACATGGGGGTGAGTAGGACTAGTTTATCGCGTCTAATAGGCCATACATAGCTTTTTGTCTCACTTGTCTTTGCCTGTTCTGTAATTCTGCTGATATATTTATTAATGCTGCTACATGGACGTTCGTCTATCGGTTATGGGACCTACTCATTTTTTCTACTCTAGGGCCCACCATTGTTAACATAATGCCTTCCTGACGCTAAAAAATATAAATTCCACAGTCCAAACCCTGAAAGTAGCCGCATAGTGGTTAGTTTTATAGGCAGAAGGTCATTACAGTCTCCTTGTCTTTTTCGGTAATGTCCACTTCCGCCTTATTAGACGTCAGTAGCAGGCCATATTGAACCTTAGGAGGTGCACCATCCGAAACGCAAACCCGTAACCTGTTGATTGGAAGCCCATGTATGCGTGATGATTCGACGTCCGGATACACTATCCACAGATCACAGGTGCTGATTGCAAACACGTGGTATGTGGTGTTGGGTACAACCATGTATTATATAGGTGCTAACTACAAGAGATGAAATAATGAAGACTAGCCGGCGGTTTTCTTTCACATACTTTCATAAAAGCGCCTGTGGCATACTAGGCCCATGCGATATGTGGAAGATTGTGGCGTGTGAGAACGGTTGAGACGGTTTCGAAGACTGCATGTCGGGGCCCCAGGCACTGGTTTACCAGTCTATGTGCTATAGAATGGTAAGTGATTGATCAGGCCGGTTTACATATGAAGTGCATGCGCAACAAAAATGGGGGCAGGATAGATCGTGAGATGTTCAGTCGATGGTGATAGTGTTCAGAATGATATCTGGCGAGCATACATAGTTTTCGATAAATGCTCCTCGGGCCATTGCATTTATATGAGGATAGGGTAAAATTAACATGCTGGCAATTATTTTCATCACTACGGGCAAATTAGTCATGCGGATAGGTAAGGGAGCTGGGGTTGTTAGTACTTATTTGAAGATTGTATAAACAGCAAAATTTAATGGATCCATAAATTTCGAGAGGGCTCTTCAGTTGCCACCCCTCATTGCATAAAGGGAATGAACGTTAGAGGAAATACACAACTGAATTTATACAGAAAAAATCGATAAAAACCGGCAAGGTCACTGTACATGGCCAAGAGGCGTTCGATAAAGCTGAAAGTTAAACGCTGTAGACAGCAAAAACTGGAGAAAAAACGTCTAGGCAAAAATGAAAGAAAATTTGGGGAGGGGAATGTGTAAACAAGGAGCCAGTGTTACCAAGGTAGAGTTAGGTTAACTACATGCTCCAATTGTTTACATAGGTCGGGTTTAAACCACCTTATGTACGCTGCCTCCAGGTAGCGTAAGGTGCGAGTTGTTCGTGCTTGAACAAGTACTCGGAAGGAGGTTTTAGGGTCCACGGAGTGGCCCATATCTAGCAAGTGTTCAGTGATTGACGAGCGAGGTGTTCGTTTTTCTTGCTTAAACAACCAGCTAGGTAAGTGTTCCTTTGCTCTGGTGGCCAATTGCCTTTGCGTTCGCCCTATGCACTTGCATCCGCAAGTGCATGTAAATTCATAAACACAGTTTGAAGTGGCGTGCATCGGCAAGGCATCCTTCGCACGAGGAATCGGTAAAAGCTTTGTTAGATTGTTTAAGCAAGAAAAAAGAACACCTCGCTCGTCAATCACTGAACACTTGCTAGATATGGGCCACTCCGTGGACCCTAAAACCTCCTTCCGAGTACTTGTTCAAGCACGAACCACTCGCACCTTACGCTACCTGGAGGCAGCGTACATAAGGTGGTTTAAACCCGACCTTTGTAAACAATTGGAGCATGTAGTTAACCTAACTCTACCTTGGTAACACTGGCTCCTTGTTTACACATTCCCCTTCCCAAATTTTCTTTAATTTTTGCCTAGACCTTTTTTCTCCAGTTTTTGCTGTCTACAGCGTTTAACTTTCAGCTTTATCGAACGCCTCTTGGCCATGTACAGTGACCTTGCCGGTTTTTATCGATTTTTTCTGCATGAATTCAGTTGTGTATTTCCTCTAACGTTCATTCCCGTTATACAATGAGGGGTGGCAACTGAAGAGCCCTCTCGAAATTTATGGATCCATTAAATTTTGCTGTTTATACAGTCTTCAAATGTTAGTACTTAGTTGGTTGCGAGGTAATGAGGGTTTGTTGAGTCCGGACAGGGGAGGAGTTTGATTGGGGGAGAAAACGCGGAAAGATACAGGCAGTTAAGTTACCGTTGGCCATGCCACACTCGGGGCTTGCAGGAGATTCTTTTGCGTGCATAATACCGGCTTCATCAACCAGATCGTGGTTGCTTCTGCTCCTGCCATCAAATACTGACTCCGGGACCTCGCGTAGCTTGGCAATACCATATTAATTACACCAAAGGCTTTGCTGGGGTCCAAACGATGTCCAGAGTAAACCACGTGGACAAGAATGGAGCTGTTGATGCTTCTGACTTCACCTTTGGCCGGCCATGCAAGGAGGTGCGCCGGTATTCTTTTGTATAAGCGCCGACTCGTGCGGCTGGTATAACCCTTTCCACAGGAACAAGTAAATAAGTAGATGCACACATAAGTGGTCTGAGCTGGCAGCCTATACTTAGCTTCACCATGCAGGACCGGGTTGGTTGAGAACAACGCCCGAACTTTGGATGTTGGGAAGGCTCGCTATATGGCTTGGTTGAGACATCTTCTTAGGAGTTCGCTTGCTGCGTTCCCTTGAAAGGAGACTTTGAGGAATAGGGTCTTCTTTTCCACATTGTGTGCGTTGGACTTTGTTTCCTTCTCTATCACATTCTTTATGAGAAGAATTTATCAAACGCTACGTATGCACGCCAGATATTCTTCTGAATTCTCTAATGGTGTTGTTGGTTAAGCTTTTGGTGACCACGCCGATTGGAGGGCCGGAAAATGAAATTATTGATGACTGTGCTGGATGTTTCAGGCATGTCTGCAACGCAGTGTATTCCACCGTCGTGAATACGCGTATGGCCAAGTAATTCTATGTGGTTTGAACGTACGCGACAGCGGGGAGGGCAGTTCAGGCTGTGGTCCCTGCTGTGTGTTGGTGCTTCAGGCTTTGGCTCGTCAGTCTCTGTGTGATGGATTAGTATGTGACTAAGTGGGCCGATACTTGAGCTGCCTGTGTGATTGCAATAAGGAGACATTATACTCCGGTAGACGCAGTGGACGCGCCAGCGGAGGAGGTGTTGGAAGTGGTCGCTACTGTAGTCGAAGTTTTGGTTTAGGCAGAGAAGATGATGGTCAGTTTGGTCACCGTTGTGCGACATGAGTCAGGAGACCTTCAAAAATGTTCGTAAATGTAGAACGTGATGTCTTCTAAGTGTTTTTGCAATGTGTCTGAAGATATTCAGTGGCAACAACTCACGCACGAAAAGTGCATTGGTAGCGTAGGCAAATGGAAAGAGCTGTGCGATACGAAGTATTCCGGCCGGATAGTAGAAGATGGAGCCAATATGCCTGAAGATTCGACGTGATCTCATTGTTCACCTCTATTCCACGCAAGCTGGCTATCGAGACTATTGACAGTCTTCTCCAGGATAAATATGATAAAACCGACCAAAATTTCAAGCGAGAGCACATCATCAAGTTCCGCGAATTGCGTCTAAGAACTTTTTTCAAATTCCATGAAAAAGTTTACGAACAAACAAGGGGACACCAATGAGCTCGCCTCTGTTTGGTCTTATGGCCGAAGCTTTTTTGCAGAGGCTCGAGCGACTGGTCTTCTGCTTCTCGCCCCCAAAGTTTTTGGCCAGATAAGTCGACGACACTTTCGTTATCATCAAAAGGAGCAAAATAAGGCTTTCAAGGCACTGCTGAATTCCCTAATTCCTGGCATCTAGTTCACTATGAAAAAGGAGGTCAACAATCAATTACCCTTCCTCGAAATACAGGTGACGAAGCTGGAAGACGGGAGGATAAGGACAGCGTTCTACCGCCAGGCAACCAATACCACGCGCATCATCCACTTTGGAAACAACCACCCGTTTGTCAGATACGCAGTTGTGTAAGAACCCTCTTCTAACGCGTTCAGACACACTGCAGCGACGAAAGTGGGAAAAATGAGAAGATTAAGTACTTGCGTGCCCTATATCAGGCCCACGGTTACCTTAAGTCCTTTATACGCAAGCATCTTAAGAATACCCACCTTGAACGGTCGACAGGAGAGGACCCCAAGTTCGGTCTCGCAAACCCTTATGTGAAGAATGTATCAGCAACAACTGCAATGATCAGTCTACGTGTTGATTTGCAGGTATTTTATAAAGTTATTCAGTGTTTAACATCCTCCTTTTGTCTTCCTTTTCGGCGAGGAACCACAGGTATATGGCAGCTGTGCTAAGGCTAAGAAAGTTAAACCCTGACGGCTGGGATCATCCAGGCCAGGTTTCATAAGAGAGGAGCGAAGTCTTGGGAAGGCCAGGGTTTTAGGAACAATATATAGTGAACAGAAGAGGAAGGAGGAAGTTGCCACTCGGTCCGGCATGGCGTTCGACCGTGAAAACAGTGTGAGAGTGCGACGTCGTCAGAGCAGCCGAAGACGCTGTCTGCTGCTTCCGTTCCGCTCGGGACGGAATCCCAAGTGTCCGTCAGCGCGGGAATTGTCTCAACGGCTCCAGAGCTTGAATTGTGAAAGTCAGCTGAAGGATTCTGATTGGCCCGACCAGTCTGGTGTGCACGTGTGCGCCCCGGTTGCGTGAGGGCTAGGCTTGCGCGTCGGATGGAAACATGGGTCATCGGTTCTCACCACGAGACCACGTCTGTGGGCTAAAAAGTCAGGAGGGCGTCGGGCAGCGACAGCAACTACAGGATCATCTCTACAGGAGAGTTTGTTAGCTATTTGCGCGAAGTTCATCCTCAACAAGTAGGCGCTCTATCGCAGTTGCATTTGCGTAAGTATGGTGTGCAAGTTGAGCATGTCAGTTCGTTACAGGACTTAAGTGTCTGTGATCATGTTCCGACATCTTACCTTCAGTATTCTGTGGAGGTGTCCGTGACGGGACTGATTCAATTTCCGGGCTTAACCAGCTGTGCGGTTTCTGCTGCAGCGCATTATTTTGCATTTGGCAAGATTTAATGACAGGAGCCAGTGGTTTAGACATTATTCAAGTCAAGAAAAATTTCTCTGTAGATTTGTTTCACCAACATCATTGCGGATGTCCTGTCAAATTTTTTAGTCGTCAGCAGACATGATGATTTCCCAGCCTATTTCGCTTCTGCAGTCATGAATACAAGGTGTCCCAAAAAGTGTACACACATTTCATTTTGAATAATTGCAAACTTGGTCTTAATTCTAATTTTATTATTTGAAAGATGAAAGACATATACACAACTATCATTTTATCGGTTTTCCACTATCGCAATATTGGCTGAATTGAGGGAAGCCATTGCACATAAATGCACCCGAATACCAAGAGAATTGTTTCTTAGTGTGTGTGATACCGCTGCTTCGCGTTGTCTGCAGTTTCTTTACCAAAATTGACGTTGGTATGAGAAAATTCAGTGAAAAACGATAAGATGATACTGGTTAATATTTTTAAACTCTTGAATTGATAGAACTATGATAAACACCAATCTTAAAATTATGTGAAATGTTTATGCATTGTTTGGGACACCTTGTGTACATAATATAGAGAATAGGGCCAATAGCGGAACCCTGTTTCAGGAGTGTTCGTTTAAAAATTTCCATTGTATTTTCAAAGTCCTTTCATGTACCTGCTAAAATACTTATTGGCGCTTACAGGTCATTGAGATTGCACTGCCATCTCGATAGAAAAATTTACTTGAAAAACGTACTGTTAAAGACCTATAACTACCACTTTGGTATCCCCTTTGAATTGAATTTTGTTCATTTTTCCAACGTTTTGATATAGTTTCATTGTTTGCAATGCATATGGTGTTAAAAAGTGCAAAACTAGGTTTCCATTAAGTTCTAATCCAAATAGAACTGTGTTTTACTAGGCCACATTTAAAGCGGAGAAGGCGAAATAAAGCCTTTATCTTTGGATGCTTGTCTTCATTTGTTCCTGCTTTGGCCCAGCCAATTTGAATACTAACTTAAAATGGCGGGTATTCTAGATCTCCCTAGTGAGATTCTTCAGCGAATTTGTGATAACTTAAAAATTTGTGATGTTTCTGCTCTGAGCAAAACGTGCAGAACGATCGGCGATCGTATTAATTCACGGGCATTTTGGCATCGTCGACTTTTCCGAAAATCTCCGATGACATTTCCTTGCATTGCTGGTAAGAGAAGCTTTTCTTATGAGCTTCAGTTTTTTATAACGTCGGCGTTCACAATATACTGCCACAGGAAGGTGCAAGGTGCTATCTAGTTGATCGCGCCTAGATAGCGTACTTTCGATATTGAAATGGCGCGTCGATAGCATTTTTTGCCAAAAAAGTTGTTATAGAGGCGATATGGAACTTTCGACATCCCCAGAGAACGTCGGAAGGGGAACGTCGACCATTAGAATTTGTCCGCATATCTAGTTTAATACTAACAATTCCTTGTAACCCACTATCTATTGCTTTATCTGTCCGCTGATAGGCGTACTAACCGCTTATTATGCCTATCTATGAACGGCCCAACTGTGTGTGAAGTGTCGTACCGCAGGTACGTGCAAGCATGTAAGGCGAAGGCGTATTTAAAAATGAAAAGTGTATTGGAAATATCAAAAAAACAATTATATACATGGGCGCAGTGTAGTTCGTTAATTGGGACCAGCAGGGGAAGGCATTATTGACGTGCCCCGATCGACGATTAATTGGTATCTACCTGTGAAAAGTGGTTGTAAAGGTCTATTAGATGTAAACTCACTGATCGTTTTTGTCGTGCTGTGTTGCTTATGAGCAGGTATCGTTAGTGTATCAATCGACCTTTTAAGTCGCTTCGTTATTGCTAACTCAAGGCCCATGAACGCTGCCTTCCTCTCCGTATTCTAGGCTGCAAATAATTCTGATGTGCAGATAAGTGACTGACATCAAGAAACATACTTTTGATTATTCCATAGATGGCAGACCTTGAGAGACACTTCTTTATTTTTCTCTCGTTAAAATTAACATGAAAACTGATCTCGTCGGAAAACAAGGCATGATAAACCCGATTTAAGAAGTATTCTAGCCTTTTACCTCGAGCCATGACATATAAGAACTAATTTTAACTACAGTAATAAATGTCATTTACCAGTTCATTGCGCCTGTCGGGGTCCCGCGGCCAGTCATTTTGTCCTTAAATTCATTAGTCGATCTTAAGGGTGACTGAGAGAATACACAAGGTGGCTTAGTTTCGCTGAAGTGGAAGTGAGGTGGACAACATACTTAATGTTTTAAGCATTCCTTTTTGACCTCCAAGCAACCTGCTCACACCATTTAGCATGACGGTAAGCGGACCTGCCCGTGTTCGCTGATAAAATCACCGTCATTTAGGGCTAGCTATTTTTGCGCTTGGCATCCAGTTTTGGTAAATGCTGGAGGCGCAGTATGTCCAACAACCCTCCCCCTGTTCAGTTAAACAGATAACAAGCCGCACAGTTGCCCGAAGATCTGAGCTGATATTGTAGGGCTAGACAGTATCGAGTGTAATGTTATCGGGGTTTGTAAGCTAGAGCTGGTTCAATAATGCTAGTTATTTTCCCAATCTGCTTAGGCATGAACTGATTTCTATACTCTTGCCTCTTCAATTTACAAAAAATTAGTCAAATACAGAGTGCTTTAAATCGGTATGGCTGCGATCATACCTGATCTAGCTGGACTCCAAATACAGCGTAGTGAACAAGAGGTAGTAGTGCTTTATCGAATGTTGCAACGCCTTAATTTGACCCAGATGACATTGAATACTTAGTCATCGTGAATATTTTAATGAGCTGTGCTTGTACTTGTACTTGTTTCGGCTTCGATCATGACTGATCTAGCCGGCCACTATTATATCCCGTATGGTGCCCATCCACGCTCGACGATCCGTGGCTGCAGACCTGGACAGTTCGACCCATTTTCATCGCTAGCGCCGGAGGCCGAATACCGAAGGTCTGAGAACCAATTCCATGTCCTGACGGACTGAGTCGAGTCAGGTTTTTATTTGACCCCCACTTTGACGTTTCAAATTAGGCAACGGTTTCAATTCGAGGGCAGTAGCGCTGAGCTGGGTGGGCGACGAAGAACGTGTCCAAACAACCTCAGCCGTCTTTCCTGAATGGCCTGGGATATCCTTTTGATTTTGCCACACCGAGTGCGGACTGTCTCATTTGAGGCGAAGCCGGTGTACTTCACTCGAAGGATGCTCTTCAGGTAGTATTGGTCAAAGACTTTCAGTTTCTGTTTATTCTCAACGCGCATAGCCCAACATTCGCATTCGTACAGGAGAACGGACCGCACAGATGCACGGTAAACGCGGATCTTTGTTGAGATAGAAATATCGCATCGGGTCCATAAGCACTTCCGAAGGCTTGAGACCACTCGTCGTGCTGCGTCAATTCGGGAGACAATGTCATCCTTACTCTGTCCATTTGGTAGCAACCTCGCTCCGAGGTATTTGAAACTGTTGACTTCTTCAATTTGACAACGACTTATCTCGAGAGGCAGGGGTGCAGCATGAAAACACTTTGGTCTTCCCAGCGTTTATGGACAAACCGACCGATTTTGCGACCTCGTTCACCCGTGACACCATAGCCTGAAGATCGCCAAAGCTTGATGCTAATAAAGCGATATCATCGGCATAGTCGAGGTCAGTCAACCGGCGTCCGTGTGCAAGCTCAATACCGTCACTTTCTTGAATGGCCTTCCCGAGAACCCATTCAATGGCGTAGTTAAAGGTAATGGGCGACAGGAAACAGCCTTGCCGAACGCCTGACCGAATAGCGAAGGGTTCTGAGAGGCTGTTGTGGACTAAAACCCGCGCAGTGGTGGAGGGGTAGTATTCATTGATCATAGCGATTAGTTTTGGTGGTACACCATCAAATGCCATTATCCGCCATAAGGAGTCACAATGGATGGAGTCAAACGCAGTGGCAAAGTCAACAAAACAGATGGCCGTTCGTTGTTGGTAGCTATGGCGGAATTAAAGGATCCGTCTCAGTGTGAATATATGATCCACACATCCACGCCCAGCACAAAATTCGGGCTGGTTGGGTCGCGTCCTGGAGTCGCGCACCGACTGAAACCGCCTGAGGAAAACAATAGCGAAAATCTTCGCAGCAATGTCGATGAAGCTTATGCCGCAGTAGTTCTCACATTTTGTCTTGTCTCCCTTCTTGTGGACAGGCACAAGGATATCTGAGCCCCAGTCATCAGGAACGGTCTCGTCTCTCTATGCTTGTCCAATCACCTCATGGAGCCAAGGCACCAGATTGTCGGCACAATACTTGTAGATTTCAGCGGGTATGCCGTCCTTTCCAGATGCCTCATTGTTGCGCAGCCTTTTTATGGCATCAGAGATTTCTGCCTCAGAAGGCGGGTCGCATGACACTGGATAAGTGAGAGATGGAAGAGGCTCGACTGTAGATGAAAGCAGGGGGCCGGTGGGCTCCGTATCGAAGTTGAGGAGGTGCTCGAAGTGCTTTCGCCAGCGTTCGATCTTGGTCGTGGTGTCAGCAATAAAGCTGCCATTCACATCACGAACTGAGTCGCTCAGTGAAGACAGTCTACCACTAGTCTGGCGAATAAATTGGTAAAGCTTTCGAGTATCACCAACGTTTGAGGCCTGCTCCATGGAGGTTGCAATTTCAGCCCAGTATTTCTTTCGGTCCTCTCTGACCGATTTTGCCGTCATGTTTCTTAGCTGGCGGAAAGAATCGTCATTGCGGCCCCTAGCTTGGGCTGTCTCCGCAGACAACTGCAGGGTTCTTCCGCTCATCCAATCACTGTGGCGCCGCTGGATGCATCCAAGAATTTTCTCGGCTGCTCCATAGACCGATGTTTTCAGTGAGGACCATGGGTTACCCCCTTTATTGTCGGCGCGGGTCGTGAAACAGGACCGGATTTCTCTACTTAAGGCCTCGGAAGTGTTGTGTTGCCAGATTTTGGCGACATCAAGGTGTCTAGTGCGGGGCACTTTGGGTGCAGATAAGAGGTGAGCTTTCAAGCGTGTGCGAACAAGATTGTGGTCAGAGCCGTGGGCATTACCAGTCTCAGCACCACGCAGCGACCGACTATCATGAACCCAGCTGTTGAATCTTGAGCTGACTAAAATATAGCCAATCTGACTGGCCGTATGACCGTCGTTGGAGTACGAGGCCAGCAAGTGTTTGTTGCGGTGCTGGACACACGTGTTCGTTACAAACAGTCGGTTCCGTTCAGTAAAGTTCAGCAATCAGTCACCATTGTCACACCGAGAACCCAGCTCAAAGCAGCCGACATCATGGCTGTTTGTGGAGTCACCCGGCCCACTTCGGCCATTCCAATCCCCGGCAACAATTAACAGATCGCGGCGAGAGAGCCTTTCAACCAATGTCTGCAGCTGTGAGTAAAACATCTCTTTATCACACTGGTCAGCAGCGGACGTTGGTGCATATACCGCGACCACAGATATGTTTGTGAAGTGGTCCTTCAAGCACACATAATTCATGCGGTCATTGACTGGTTCCTAGGCAAGTAGTGCACGGCTCGCTTGTTGCGAGAGGGCAATTGCCACACCATGTCTGCCGGAGGAGTCATTGGGGCCACTGTGATATAGGCTAAAGTAGGAGTCAGCTCCAGGAACTTATTTCCTGAGCACCGGAGTTAGGGACACGGACTTCGGGCAGGCAGCAGACATCGACGTTGTACTGATAAAGGTTGCGCACCGTGAGGCTTTAGGTACCAGGGGCCAGGAACGTTCGCCATTCCAGCATCAAATGCCAAGAGTCCGATTTTGATTGAGTAGTCCCCCTCGCATACTATTCCCTCGCACCACTGGGCAAGGGTTTCGGAGCGCGTCGATTCACGTTGACGCCGTAGCATGGATCGCATTGCAGTTATCGGACAGGAAATCCATTGAGGTGACTTGGGAATTTTGAGTAGGAGCGAGTCCCCAACAGCTGCATGGATTGTTTGTTCGAGGTTGTCTCCTCTAACGCTTTGGCTCAATGGCCTAAACACAAGGCAGCGGTGGCAAGCGAACTTATTTACTGGCGGTTCACGCTCGCCATATCACAACGCCGTCGTCAGGCTTTGCGACACTTTATAGGCTTTTGGCTTGCCAGACCTCAGCCCACCGTGCCCTGGTAGCACTGCCGCTGCTGTATCCGCGACTGATTATTCGTCAGACCCGCGAGTCCGCTTATTTCACAGCTAACCTCCACTGAAGGCCGTTCCACTATCCGCCACACGTGGATACGCCGGGTAGCTAGCAGCTAGGCTAACGGGTAACCCGTCTTCCCGGGTTCCCGTCTTCATGGGTTCCTTAATACGTTTTCACTAACAAAAATCTTCAGTTTCAAGAGAGATGCCTGATTGTCCACCTTCTGATCATTTGGAACCGTCAATTCAAACTAGAACAAAAATTAACATCTGTCCATACGAAACCTACTGTTCTTTTGACGATGTCGGAACCTATACGTAATTCATATTTAGCACCAGCACTTAGCAATTTAACTCCTTACCACCATAACCATAAAGTTTAAAATGGCTTGTGTTAAGAGTAAAAACGCTTATCTGGATAATCACACCGTTATCTCCTTCCTTAGTTATAACGCGAGACAAAAATTCTAGGCCATTATCTCGAGTATGTATTCAAACAGTATGACTTCTTAAATGGACACACATAGTTATTTTCCACTAACGATTTTCTAAGGCAAGCACTTTGGACTACAGGAAGACACCAAGTAACTACATGTCGTGTCCATTGAATTTGTATGCAAGCATACAAGCTATGGTCTTTCTAGAGGGAGCTGGCACAATTCCCTTGACTGACACTTCGTAGAAAATTGCGGGCTCTCCAACCTTGACGATAAAAATGAAAAATCGTTTTGGTATACTGTTTTTGTGACGTTTATACGAGTTTTTATATGAGCTTATGCTTCAAACCCATGCCATTAGTACACGGTGAGTTTCAGATAAATTAATCCATGGTTTTAATATTTTCAACTAACATCAGGGAAATCGTTGCTCCCCTTTGACGGTGATAAAGTAAAATCCATGGTTTATGCCTGCATATATTCTTCCTAAACCAGGCTTATTAATCTCCTGACCTAACCCCTTATCCTACAGTAAATTCCCAACTAAGCCATGTTTGATAGTGGGCCTCATGGAAAATTGGTGGCCGCTATTGGAATGCAATGGACAAAAAGTCAAACGAAAATGAACGAGGTCGTTCAAAACAGACATTCAATCCGAAAAAATGGCTAAACAAGTTTTACATTTAAAATTTGCACTAACTTATCGGAAGACACAGGAACTGTAAGTGGTACAGAATGTCGACGACTACATTATGCGCCCAGTTTGTACATTAGAGATAGGGTAGGCTATTTCGGTAATAAAAAAACTTGTTTGCGAAATTCCATGCAGTTTTCGCGGTGGAGGGTACTTTGGGCCAACTGGAAAGCTGCTTTTACAAACACCATTTCGCAGTATACAAGCGTGTCCACTCGTCACAAGTATCTATGCATATCCAGACTATTGTGCACACCTTCGCTGGGGGCAGAAATCGCATAGTTGGTGTTTGTCGGCCCAAGGAGGCCCAATAGTTCGGAAGGCCCACGCTTGAATAACGCATGCATTAACCGAGCAGTCGAGTTAGATGCGGCGTATTAAGGCCTACAAGAGAAGTGGAAGAGACAGCAGTCAGTCAGTTGGATGACAACCTCTTAGTGATCGTTCTTTAGTACAAACTTATGAATTGTTAGGCTCTTTTCAGAACTAAACTGTTTTGCACATCGATTAAACCACCTACCCGTCTTTCGATTTAGGTAAAAAAGTGAACTGGATGAAGTCCTGTGTAATACGGGAACGCATCATGGATTGGTTCCTCGAAGAACCCGAGAACTGTACAAAGGTGTCATGCTTTCACAATCCAGGCATGTGCATCGACGCTCTGCACTTTGTTCAGGTACCTGGGTATTTTAAGCTTTAAAAATCCCTGTAGTCGGACAACAACTTTTTAGCCGCTGGTGATCGTGGAGGCACGCTCTCCTTGTTCGCCTTAGCCGACCTTCTAAAAGACGATGCACCCCGTCCAATCCTTTCAAATGGTCATACCCACAAGGTCAGATTCGAAGTTATGAAATCCAGATAACTACTTCTTTCGAGATTATTCTAAGTGGTTACTATTCCAGTCAGAGAATATAGTTTAGCTTATTCGCATTCATATATTTCATTTCGCACAAGCGAATTGCCCTGGTAATATACTTCGAATATCATATATATATATGCATATATCAGGGTTGGATCTGGTCGATAACTTCAGAAGCTGACCTAATAGCATCGACTTCTTGGGATGGAAAACTACGACTCTGGGCTTACGGCGGGACGATGAGATCACCCCTCACCGAATTCAAGTAAGCAGCGCCTTAGATATTATTCGACCTTCTCAGTGTCATCTACTTATTTAAGTAACCATGGTTTATTAACTCTGTCGTCTTGTAGACTGGGCTCTGCAGTCTTGTGCTCCGAATTCTTGAACACCAACTTAATTGCAGCAACTGCCTTCCACGGGCCTGTCATTGTTTACGATGCACGTGCACCTCCTACAGAAGTTGCTCTGTCCAATCACTACCACAAAAGTGCTGTCCTCACTCTCAAGTCTTTTCATTCCCTTCGAAACGAACCAACTCAGGACCAGTTTCTCACAATCCCTTCCGAGCGCTCAGATGATGATGACGAAGACGATGACTTTAGTTTGTCTGATTCCATTAGCCCCATTGATTTTCAATCGGCTGTCCACATCTGTCCAGCCGCCGATCAGGGAGATGGATTAGAGGCCGAAGCCAACTCTGAGTTGCTGGATCTGTCGCCATCAGGCGATGGGGTCTGTTCCATGCAGGGTCAGCAAGAAGAGGAAGAGCAGCAACAACAGACCATCGTCTCAAAGGATGTTACCTTTTTCACTGGAAGTCAGGATCACCTTCTTGGGGCCTGGGATATACGCAACCTCCAGATTCCACTATACAAACGAAAGGTTATCCTCCCAATTTGCTTTCCTAAACCACTACTTGTTCAGTCATAAGACTAGAGAAGCTGCAGGCGAATTGGGTGAAACCAGTCACGCTATCAGGTAGCGGACTAATTTACCCGCGAACGGCGGGCATTCTTGAATACTCAGACGCATTACCGAGACAGGGACCAATCAGGCCAACTCATGTCATCTTCCACTATATCAGCCATAAGTTAGAGGGGGCATTTGACAGTCGTATAGGATGCCGAAACAGCTCACTTGTTGGAAGCACAGCCTATGTCTTCACACAGAAAAGGCTAGGCAATGTGTACTAAATTACTGGTTAACGTGGTGCATTTTACAAACCTCGTATGGCACCTGCGATCTCAATAAATGTCATTCCCACTGCTGCTGCCGTCAGCTCTGGCGTTGCATTTTTACATGCGCCGGTGTCGGTTCTGACTAACCTCCGCCGACTAATAAGTCGGACACGCACACTTAAAGTCATCCCATATATGCAGTTTCTACTCCTCGACATACTTGCACCCCTTCTCTCAGAATGAGTCCTCCACCCTTTTCTACAACCCCCATTCTACTGTATCTTTTTGTCCTTTTTCCCTCATCTGCCGGAATACAGTTTCGTGGCTTTCCACGGGCAATTTCCCTGCTGGACTCTGAGGAGATGTGGGTGGCTGAGGCACCCAATCGCCTGCACGTCTGCAGCATTGGACAAAGAGAGCCTGAAGTGTTGTGGGGCGTGGGTAGGATAAAGAAAATCCCCTTCCTGGGCGATGTGAACGTAAGTCACTTCCGTACCCCCCCCGCCTCCCCCCCCCTGATAGATCTCAAATAAGACTGCGAAAGCCCTGCTTGCTTTTCGTAAGTATTTTGCGGTGTGCGTGACACACGAGGGGACTCTTTTCATGTCGTAGGTACTCCCCCGCCAGGTGGTAGGATGTTATTCTGCCCATAGGGCAGTCAGACTCAGGACTCACATTTTGTCCCCGAATCCCAGCTGCTTTACGTGACTGAACCGGGCTGACCTTACTTGCGTCGCTTACTATAAATGTGCTAGACGCGGAGACTATTTTCAGACGGTTAATCTAACTGGATTTTCCGTTTATACGTTTAAAATAACTGCAACAGTAGCTTTTGAGTCCTCCTCATATATCCCTACTCCCAGCATGTTATCGTACGAAATCGGTGGTTATAGGGTTAAATGGGTAGGGAATTAGAACACGCAGTGGATTGTACTCTAATAGCTGCTATATGCATTTTAATTTTATTGCATGTATAAGTGTTGTTAACTTATATCTGTAACTTTTCCTAATCTGTATTATCGTTAAACGTATTGCGGAAAAACCCGATTATCAAATTGCAGGTTTCTTGAAATTCCCGGAAAATAGAAATGATGGTTAGGAGGTCGTCTACTTCAACTTACGTGAGGTCCAACTTACCGTTCTGGAGTTAGGTTAGCATTGCTCGCGGCGCGAAGCGCCGCGCACACCTTCAACTTACACGCGGAAGTACTTACTCCCAGCGGCCACGGGAAACAATTTCGACTACATTTTTTTCACTTTAAATTTCTAAAAATTTCGTTCTCTGCCTATCCTATTTCCGCACTCCCCAAAACTATACAACCGCCGTTTTTGTAGGATGAAATGCTGGGGCTAGGGGTATATGAGGGGGACCACATAAGCTACTTTTGCCAAAATAACAATGACTGGAGGCCTATATAATTGACTAGATTATGAAAAATAATCACCGGCGGACGTGTCCCCTAATCATTTTGTAAAATCTGTCATGCATCCAATAGACTGGCTATTTCATTAAATGTCAACCAAAATTTTAATATGTTTTTCATTAGAAAAGTGCACTTTAGTATAGTGGCAATACTAATTATAGTGCGGGATAGTCCACCAATATGTAAATCACACCTGGATACCGATTTTTGAATGAGCTTCTTTGTGAACTCTTCTATACATATTTATATTAACCTCTTGCCGAGAGTCATGCTAACTGAATCACCCAATCTGTTGATGCCTATTTATCGTTTTGGGAGCGATGGATACTTTTATGGCCAACCATTTTAAGTGGCCTGTGGGGAATTTTGGTTTCCAAAAGCGTATAAACTGGTGCTTAATTATGGTCGTATTTTCGTTAGTTTAATGTTTCACAAAAAAGTGGTGGAGAGAGGGGGCTTTAACCGATCGTGTTACGGAGAACACCGGTGCGTTAATACTATTGCTGAGCGTTCCTCAATAGTTAGGTCGTTTAAATTGTAACGAACAGTTTGGGTGTAGCAACACCCGGGGCTGCCTGGTGATGGCTAATAAGTCAGTAATGACCATTCCAGTCCCTTGTATTGCTTTGTTTTTTAGTTTCCTCTTTTGTACTTATCTAGATTTCGTTAAAAAATAGGCGAACCTTTCCCTTTCTTATGACTACTGACCTTGAACTTTAAAGAGAACAATTTTGATCAGGGAGCAGCTGCTGCCTGCCTGATCACAATTAGAAAGCGCCTTCTGATTTGTACTGAGTATCATCCCCTGCTGTTGGACTTCCCCTCCCTAAAAGAGGCTGCGTTTTTGCCAGACGCGCAAGTGGCACACGGAAGACAGGGGGCGGACGCCTGATTTTGTTTTGGCATTTAGAATATGATGACTATGAGAAGTGGGACTGAAATAGATGCGAAGAAAGTCTGCTTCATTACAATTAAGCTCATGCGAAAGTGTGCGCTACATCTCCTGGGCAGGTAAGTTTGCACTGCCCCTGCAGGCATATGATTGGTTACGAAAAATGGTTCCACACCTTCATGTCGTACGCAGGATGTACAGTAGACGCCGTTGATCATGCAATATTTCGACATATGCGAACGACTGATACTCTTTCGCTAATCGGAATTGACTCCAGTTGTGATATTGATTATCGTGTAGTGTATTCTTAAGTCATTTCAGTCAGGATAGGAAGCCGGCTTTTTAACGAGCTTCGTTCCGACTCCTAGCAAAACGTAACGATCGTAAAAACTGACTACTTAAGTTGTATGACTTTTTATCGTTGATTTTGACTGCCTTTATAAATTCAAATATATTTTACGGAAACATGCACGAGAAAATTATTTTTTGTACTTGTATGATAGCAGATTACGCGTTCTTTAAATTTTAAACTCAAAGGAAGCGTAGCTCTCGGTTTTAAAAAAGTTGCCCAATTGCCGAACAATTTTCTAAACGAGTGAATGCTACACTCGAATTCAAGGTTTAAAAACTGCGCACTGTGTGCATCCTGTTTGAGGAAATGTACAGTTTCGCCTACAGTTTGAGGAAGACGTCACCTATTTGTCATCAAATAGTGAAATAAATTTGGAATATATCTTGTGCAGTATAGGCGGCACTAATACATTGACGGATATGATTTATTATGGATGAAGACCTAACAATCGTAAAAAAGCTCATAGTTAGCAACTAATTTGAAACCGAAAGCTACCCTTTCTTTGAGTATAAAATTGAAAGAATGTGTGATTTGCTATCACACAAGTACAAAAAATAATTTTCTCGTGCATTTTTTCCATAAAATATATTTGAATTTATAAAGGCAGTCAAAATCAATGGTAAAAAGTCATACTACTTAAGTAGTCAGTTTTTACAATAGTTACGTTTTGCTAGGAGCCGAAACAAAGCTCGTTAAAAAGCCGGCTTCCTGACTGAAATGGCTTCAGAATACACTACACGATAATCAGTATCACAACTGGAGTCAATTCCGATTAGCGAAAGAGTATTAGTCTGTCGCATATTTCGAAATATTGCATGATCAACGGCATCTACTGTATAAAATTCATAGCACCCATTCTACACCTTCTTTTGGGAATTTTCTAACTTGTACGCTTGTGCGCTGCACCGCTCTCGTTACCCCCTTTTCAGGTTTATGGGATGCCAGAACGCTGGAAAGGGTTTGGTGACCTTCAGGCCACCCCGGGTGCGGTCTTCCTTACCGGTCTGCCTGGCGATCTGGCGGTTCTTCACCCCACAATACCTCCATTGCCAATTAGCTCGACACCCGTGCCATCGGAAATCGGAGTCCCTCCCGTCTGCGTAAGTCCGTTCACTTAGCTTGCGTCCATCCCGCTGTTGTCCTGTACTCAGACAGGATCGGTGAACCCCCGAAATTTGAACGTCATAAAACATAATACTCCCTATTTTAAAGTGATATTATTATAATTGTTTTCCAACTGCCCCGTACGTATATGCGTTTTTATCTTGCCATGTAATTGTACCTAGTAGAGAGTTGAAAGGCGTTCGCCTACCTTTCCATAAATAAAGCTGATCGAACCGTACTGCAGCATGATCGCGAATAATCCAACCCTTGTCAACTGGGCCATAGCACAACTGTTCAGGCACTGTTGACAGTCTCCTTTGTCAGAAATTTTTATCTACCTATGCTACTAGCCATTGTGCGGCTGCTGGCAGGCCTCAAGAATAAGCCCCAAGGCGGAACGGGACTCACTCGTTCCCTAAACCATCACTCATCGAAACCGGTGAGAAAACGAGCCCGTGACTCAAGTTGTGGGCTAGAATCTTGGCAGGTGCGCTACCTGGAGTTGGATATGACTTGCTGGTGATGGGTTATAAGTTAGAAATCGGCATTCCAGTTCCCTTGTTTTCGTCGGTAATCTTTGCTTGTCTATACCACCAACAGTGCCAAATTGAATCTGGATCGAAATTTCAGTTCCTCTTGGCTTTGCAGGACAGATAACGGCGCAGTCTGCAGGCATTTGTTTGCTTATTTGATGAGGGTAATAAGCAATGCCTTTGAAAACCCTATTGATTACATGCCGGTGCGTCATACATATGTACACGCACAAGGAAAAACAATTACCATTACTAACATAGTATTGGCAAACAGTGAGTAGCATTGTTTTCACAAATTAGTCTGGTAGTTAGAGTTCAGACTTCGAGAAACGACAGGGTACGCATGTAATTATCCAAGTGTTGTTTGTACAACTGTACGAAAGTGGCCTTTACGACTGACTGCGAGAGGTTATTCCATTGTTGTATGGCCCGTTGCGTGAAGAATTCAGTGCGGAGATTGAACTTGGACATCTTCGTGCGCAGCTTCATTGTGTGCCCACGGAGATGAGGCGAGAAGTGCCACTGAAACATGTCCTCAAAGCGCAATCGTTTCTCAAGACCGTGTATTATCTTGTAAACTAAGGTAAAATCCCCTCTTTGTTGCCTGTAATACAGAGAGAATAAATTTAGGCGTGCCAGTCTGCCTATGTAAGAGTGGTTTTTAGACCTCTTACTAGCTTTGTTGCCTGACGCTGCACTTGTGACATGTTGTGTCTTTTGCAAGCCACGGCCGCCACGCCTATATGCCAGATTCTAGGTGTGATCGAACGAAAGTACCGTACACTTTGCTAAAAAAATCTTTGTCGGAAGCTAGAAACGTGCATTCCCAAGACTTTTTTGGCAGCCCTGACACATTGTAATGATGGCTTCAGATTGCTCTGTGTCCAAATACGGAGGTCTTTCTGTGAAGATTCTACGGGAATTTGAGTGTTGTTCAGAAGTGTTGGCCAGAAGATTCCTGCTACCTTCGTTTGAAGTGAGCTAATATTCAGTTCAAAAGTAAAGTGAAAATGTCAACTGGGTGATTCCTTTTGCTCCTCTCAAAATTTAGTCACTCGGTTAAAACAATCCAAATAAATGTACAAAAAGCGTAAAATGCCCATTTCTTACTTACTTGTACTTGTTACGGCTGTGATCATGCCTGATCTAGTCGGCCTCAATGATGTCACGAACGGTACCTCTCCATGCGTGGCGATTGGCGGCAGTAGATCTCGAAAACTCCACCCAGTCCCTTCTCCAGCAGCGGAGGCCGAAGATAGAAGGTCCAAGAACTGCTTCCATGTCTTGACGGACGGTGTCTAGCCAAGTCTTCAGTTGCCCTCCTCTTCGACGTTTCCAGGTGGGCTGCGGTGCCGGGTCGAGGGCAGCATAGTTAAGCTCGTGAGGCGGACGACGGAGAACGTGTCCAAACCACCTCAGTCACCTTTCTTGAATGGCCTGAGATATCCTCGTGATACGATCGCAGCGGATGCGGACTGTCTCATTTGAGATGAACTCGCTATACTTAACTCGCAGGATCGTCCTCAGGCACTGGTGGTCAAAGACCTTCAATCTTCGCTCATCTTCAGGGCGCACAGCCCAGCATTCACATCCATAGAGGAGGACTGACCGGATGGATGCACGGTATACACGAATCTTCGTGGCGATGGAGATGTCACGTCGGATCCATAGGCGCTTTCAAAGGATTGAGAAAACCCAGCGAGCAGCATCGATACGGGAGACAATGTCGTCCTTGCTCTGCCCATTCGGTAGCAGCCTCGCCCCGAGGTATTTAAAGCTGTCTACTTCTTCAAGTTGATGGCCATTAATCCCCAGGGGTGCCTTTTCCTGGTCAGGGATGCAGCTGGAGAACAACTTCGTCTTTCCGGAATTTATGGACATGCCTACCGACATAGCGATCTCATTTAACCGCGACACTACTGACTGTAGACCATCAAAGTTTGAGGCTAACAGCGCAATACCATTGGCGTAGTCAACATCAGTTAGTCGGCGTCCAGGTGCAAGTTCAACACCGTCCTCTTCATGTAGGGGTTTGTCGAGAATCCAGTCAATGACGTAGTTAAACAGAATGGGCGAAAGGACGCAGCCCTGTCGGACACCAGACCGGATATCGAACGACTGAGAGAGATTGTTGTGGACCAGGACTCGTGCGATGATAGACCGATAGTAGGCCTTAATCATCGCAATGAATTTGGTCGGCACTCCATCCAGTTCCATTATTCGCCACAGGGACTCACGATGGATGGAATCGAATGCAGCGGCAAAGTCGACGAAGCAAACGGCCTTCGGTTGCTGGTAGCTATGGCGGAATTCTAGAGTGCGCCTTAGTGTGAATATTTGATCCGCACATCTACGCCCAGCTCGGAATCCGGCTTGGTTGGGTCGTGTCCTGGAGTCACGTACAGATTGGAAGCACCTGAGAAGAACAGCAGCGAAGATCTCGCATCTTGTCTTATCTCCCTTCTTGTGGACAGATACAAGGATACCTGAGCCCCAGTCATCGGGAACGGTCTCTTCTCGCCACGCCTGTACAATCACCTCATAGAGCCGAGGAGCCAGGGTTTCGACACAGGACTTGTAGATTTCTGCAGGAATACCGTCCCGTCCGCACGCCTTGTTGTTGCGTAGCCTCTGCATTGCATTGGTAACTTCGTCTTCGGAAGGGATGTCACACGACACTGCGTAGGCAGGAGAGGATTGAAACTCCGCTGGGGAGGAGAGGGAGGGTGTGATGGGTTGTTCGTCAAAGTTGAGTAGGTGCTCGAAGTGTTCACGCCAGCGATCGACCTTGGCCGAGTTGTCGGCAATAAATCCTCCATTCACATCGCGAGCAGAATCACAGAGTGTCGGGGGCTTACCACTAACCTGGCGTATGATTTGGTACAATTTTCGGGTGTCACCAACAATAGCAGCCTGCTCCATAGAAGTCGCCGTTTCGGACCAATACTTCTGCCGGTCATCTCTAGCCGACTGCTGTCAGCTTTCGAAGTTGGCGGAAGGAGGCATCGTTGCGGGATCTGGCTCGAGTCGTCTCGGCCGATAGCTGCAGCGTTCTTCCGCTGCTTCCGTTCTTCCGTTCACTGCGGCGCCGCTGAGTGAATCCGAGAATCTTCTCAGCTGCCCCATAGATGGATGTTTTCAGTGATGGCCACTTGCTACTGCCCTCGTTGTCAGCCTGTATCATAAGACGGAACTGGACTTCTGTGCTTAGAGCCTCGGTAGTATTGGTTTGCCGAAGCTTTGCGACATCAAGGCGTCTCGCACGTGGCAGTTTGGCACAGATGAGAGGTGAACCTTCAGGCGCGTGCCAACGGGAACGTGGTCAAACCCGTGGACGTTACCAGTTTCGGCACTTCGCATCGACCTGCTATCGTGGACCCAGCTGCGAAACCGTGAACCAACTGGAATGTAATCGATCTGACTGTTTGTGAAGATGCTGAAAGCATGTGTTGATAACAAACAGTTGGTTCTGTTCGGCAAACTTCAGCATTCTCCCACCATTGTCCGTTCGAGAGCCAAGCCCCAAACGACCAAGAAGGTGGCTGTTTGTTGGGTCACCGGGCCCAGTCCGGCCATTCTAGTTCCCGGCAACAATTAGCAGATCTCGGCGAGGGAGTCGTTCGGCTAGCTCCTGCAGCTTCAAGTAAAAATTATCTTTTTCTTGCTGTTCAGCCGCCGACGTAGGTGCATACACTGATACGACCGAGATGTTCGTAAAATGGCCTTTTAGTCGAACATAGGCCATTCGGTCGTTGACTGGTTCCCATGCTAGTAGTGCCCGGCTAGCTTCTTCCGAGAGGGCAATAGCCACACCATGTCTACCAGCTGAGTCACTCGGACCGCTGTGATACAAGGTGAAATGAGAATCGACCATTTCATGGTCGACTGGTTTCCCAAACAATTAAAAACCACTCTTGTGTCTTCAAGCGTATCCCGGTTGGTGACTTGACTGATTCTGGAGAGAATAGGGCTGTTTATTCGTTAGAACCCAATTACATAATTGCTGCCCATGCCTGTTGGAATACAAACCACCGCCCCCGCCCCCGGATACGAACACTCAGCATCCGGGAGTGGGGGGGGGGTGGGTTTACCCAATGTTAGGCACACATTTACCTAATGTACAGGAAGTCGATGTGCGGCTGCTGATTACGTTTTACAGGAGCCGGTATTTTTTATTAGTGAACACGGTTCTGAGAAGATCTCATTCTGTGTGCGGTGAAGACATCAAAGTCGCACAAGGGAATATTCGATGCAACAGTGTCCGTACGGAGATTAAAATGCACCGTCAAAGGAGGAGCGAAATTTCTCACACTCATGTGCTTGGCCTTTCCTGTTGCTGTTAAACAAGAAGTCAAGTGTGTGAACTGTGAAATGTGGACAGTATATTGCATGATCGTACAGTTTTGAATTTATTTTCCGCACAAATTGCTCTTTTTAGGTCTGCTCTTATATTCAATTTCGTTCTTTTCGTCTTGTATTAGACTTCGCCCGAACCCAGATTTTATTTCACCTAAACACTGTCTTTAGTTGCTGAGGTCTCTTAGAAGAAAATCTGTGGGTTTTGTGCTATTGGAATACCTTCGTATATTTTTGTCGTGAACTTCAACCCGTGGATGTATTACCTGACCGGAGGGTATCTTTATCAAATAGGCGCGATCTGATCAAACGTTTACAGCATCGCTCTGATGCTTAGGTTTGCTACTGGGACTGGAACCGTCTCTTCCAACCTTTTTAACGACATATTTTCGCTTAAAATCGCAATTGAAGGCAGCTTGTCGAAGTCTGGAAACTCAGCGTAGTCAAGGGCCTCAGAGAACCGTATTTCAACATCGTTCCTTCATCATATTATTATGGTGGTACACCAGCATCCAACGTTATAGTTCGGGGACCCTCTAAACCAAGTGTGCGATAATGTTTTCTCGAACCACTACGATGGTTATAGTTGGACGAGATCCTTCGCATAAATTAGTCCGTAGTGAGGCAGACTTGCGCAGCATCTACAAAACTCTCTTGCCCATCCACCAGGCCCCGATTTTAAAAGAATGTCAAAAATATCGGAGGTTGGCTTGGGCGCAGTGACTAACAATACTAAATGGTCAGCCTATGCGTCCCGCATACGAAAATATCCCTCCTAACTGTACCAGCTTTTCCCTGAATTTGGCGCCTCGGATCAGGTATGCGTACGAATGTCATAGACTCCGCCTTAAAAAGTGGTCATTAAACCTGGATTTCAGTCCTCGAGCTAATCATCCTACACATACACATCCTACACATACACACCGTCGTTGCCGACAATGTCCACAATGTGCCTCACAGCATAGTGGTTACAGGAACGGTGAGTTGTGTGTGAACTAATTTATAGTTGTAGTAGGCTCGCGCAGTGTCTGCCGCACACTATTTCTTACTCACACGAGCCCGGTCTCATGACAAAATCAAGAAGATCGGAGACGGGTTCGGTCGCAGGCATTTCGCGTGGCTGGGGAAAGCGACGACAGAAAATGCAGGTATATTGATACAGTCCGTTTCGGGCTTATCCTACCTTCATCCAGTTATAATACTGACTACTAGTTGACATCAGTAACAAACATGCGCTCGACTACAGCACAGGTAGTCTACACACTGGATCTAGCAGATGGTCATAAGCACTTCCCTCGCATCGACGTTCATAAGTGCCTCACTACCAGTCATTCTGTCTATGTATACAATCTTCACCCCTTTCTTTCTCCCAGTTATTCTCAACTTCATTCGGCTACGTACTTTTTTCCGATCTAATCGAGTCTACTTCCGTACGTTTTCTTCTTCATGCACCACCGCGTTCTTCTTCCCTAGCTCGCCTACCGCAACGAAGTCCTCGTCGTGGGTTACGGCAACGGTTCAATGCGACTTTGGATGTCCCAGGATAGGGCCGACGCCCACATGCAGAAGTCCACGGTTTCGTCTCTCTAAGCGGGTCAATTCTGTTCTTCATGATTGCTACAGGAACATCCCGATCGCGACCAAAACCGTCATGCTGCATTTGTTTACTTGTTTTCTTTTGCTGTCAACTTTTTTCACCTACGAGTTTTCGTTTCTTTATGATGTATTTGGGTGTTTTTAAATGAAAATCTTTAATTAACATGGTTTTCACCAGTTTTTGACTCCTTCGTGATATGAATTTTTTTAAATAATACACGTGTACTTTAGAGGTCTTTCATGCACACCAAAGTTGATCTCTGCCTCCTGGACTTTTCCAGCTGGTGGAGCGCAGAATGTGTTCTATATAACTCTCACACAATTTTCACAATCCACCACTATTCGTTCTTAGTCAATTGCGTTTAGCTTGTATGGAGGGCTTTTTGACGGTCGATGGTGAGGTTGATGTTGTTTGTGAGGAAATCAGTTCTTGCTCTAAATGCACCTCTAATTTGCAGTTGGGTTAGCCTATTGTTGACATATGCTGAGCAGAAGATGACGATCACTGCGGATTTTTGTAGTCGGGGTTGATGTAGAGCATGTGCCTGGAACTGGAGATACAGTAGACTGCGAGCTGATGGCGTACGTTGTAGGCGAGCTTCTACAACATGTCATGCGTTAGATGTGCTGAACCAATAGAGTGCACTTGGTATTCAAGCGACACTTCAAAGAATTGCCGCATATAAGGATGGGAGAGTCACACTTCTAGATACCATGCCAGCTGCCTGCACATAATCTACGTGCCAGATGGTAGACCAGCCGCACACGTGAAAAGAGATTAGGGTCCTCTCTGTGGACTGCGCCTCCAAGGCATTCAACGGATATTCCTCACTACACAAAATGTGATGCGCCGTGGCCTGGTGGGTTGTCAACTGATGGGCTATCTCCGTCCTCTGAAGACGAGGGTTTGGACTTGATGGGCTCCTTTATTTAGCCTCTATTGAATTTCCACTGAGATAAGATCAGAGTCCCATCTTGCGTGAAGATACACCCTATTGTACAATTATCAGATCGCGTGTGGCACGAGTAAACGAAGTGTTTGGCTTTGTCTATCACCGCCTCTATCCGGACACTGGAATTTAGGCATTGATAGTGCGATCGATCCAGCACAAGTCTACTATAACTATAAAATAATTCACGCGCAAGTCACTATCTCTCCGCCAACGCTCTTGTGAGGCACATAAGGCACATCGTCGGTAAATACGGTCGAATGGTAAGTTGCGAGTAACATGTAGTCAGGTCTCGCAGCTGCCGCATTAAACGTCACGGACGCCGTAGATGCAGCCAAGTCAGCTCGGTCAGGTTGTTTGGGCGCCTTAGAAGCAGGCGAAATCAGACGATTTGACGGAGATGATAATCACTAATGGCAGTGCTTTGTTTAGTGTTCAGGAGTTGTAGAAATCGTATGGTGCTCTACTAGGGGAATTTGAGTCCGACGTGGAGACACGTGGTAGGGGAGGGGCGTTTAGTGTTAGCAGTTTTTTTACGAGCGCAGTCTTGCGATTACGCTGCTTCTCGATGGGATGTATTCTGTTGATTTATAGGTAGCAGCTTCACCTATCATGAGCCTGCGCTAGCTTCATGGGTTTCTTGATGTTTGCTTGCAGGTAAAGATAGGTTGTGTAGCTCCAATTTTTTAAGTAGGCCTTGTTTAGTTTATCTTATACTTACGGGATGTAACCCTTTGTGTTTTGAGCCTGTTTGACACTTGGATTTGGAGTCGCATACAGGCCAGAGGCAACCTTAAGGCGTCAGATAACGAAACCAAAACACCCACTGCCATGGCAAGAAACAGTTGGAGTCGTCTCTAGGATATGATACTATTGCGGACACAGAAACTACGTCGAAGAAACTGGAAGACCGCTCAAGACGCGAATTTCCAAACACGCGGCAGCAGTGCGGAAAAATGACGCCGATTCTCAAGTTGCGGCTAATTTGACGAGATCCGACCACGCATTCAAAAATGACGAGACCGAAATTCTCGCGGAAGGTGATAATGGCGTGAGTCGCGCGTTACTTGAGTCATGGTTAACGGGTCCCCAGTCTATAGACAAGTGCAACGTCTTGCTCAATCCATATTCCGTGCTGAGGCTCAGGTTGGCAAAAGCAAGTCAGCATTCAGGGAATGCACATGCCAACGCTTCGGCTAACGCCAGCGCCAGGGAGCCAGATGGCCGAGCAATCTTCATGTCCTATTCCACGCCGTGAGATCAAAGTTCAGTAGTCCTTGGCGCGCACGTCGACCATCAAGCACTTAGCACACAAGCGGGCAATTATCCTCGATAGGGGAGTCTTGAATTGTCAAAAGTGTGCACTAGCATAATGACTGTTTCCTATTAATACTGAGGTACCTGTTTCTGGTGAAGGATCCGCTATGGATTCCGAAACGTCAGGCGAATAAAATTCTTGTCCCAGCTATCACATCTACTCCGCAAAAACCGCGGTTTCTTTCGTACTTCTCGGTGTAAAAGATTGCTTAAAGTTAAGTACTCAGACGATTTAAGTAGTGTTTAAAAATAAAAAGTGAAGAACTGGCAGAGATGGGACCATTTACCAAGAGACGGTCGTCCAATTTCATAAGAGAACGAAAAAATGTAAGGCGCTTGTCAATTTTTGGACACTGTTTCCGATGTGGTTTCTCCTATTGCTTCATTGAGACCAATTCACAGTTCAATTACTTGGTTCAGTTTCAATAAAATAAATGTGATCGCTGGAAGAAACCGTTTATTGGCCCGAGTTTTCGGATTTTTGTTTGAACCTACCATCAGAGACATTCGCAGAAAAGGTTGAAAGAGGTACAGGGTGTGCATTTTTTATAGTCCGTGGTGTTCACCTCACCACCTGCCCGTCAGCCTAAAAGGGCTTCTCTAATATGTTGTCACGGTAAAGTCCTATAGAAAGCTTCTTACAATCTTTAACCAGAAACAATATATTCTTATCGACAGCCGCACGAAATGACTTTGAAACACACCAAACTTGCCGCTGATATCTGGTATTTCACTTCCCAGCACCGCATTTGTCATCCAACTAAGTGGAACTCGGAAAGATTCTCGATCTTTTTAGGCTAGAGTCGTACCTCTTGAACCGCACGCTCTCAGTATACTGTATCAAAAATACCTATGGCCTGAGTTAACAACGTCATTTAACAGGGCGTGCACAACTCATTTCAACAACTTTTGATAAGGGAAGAGACGTATCTAAATCCTCAAGTCTTCTTGAGCATGTCTGGAGGCAGTTGAGCCCCACTCACGAAATATACAAGAACGCTCTGGACCAAGTTGTGGTTTTATAAAAGCATGCGTAAATGCCTAACCTTTTGTGCAACGAAATAGGATGAGTGATGCAAAGAGATTTGAAAAGATATGAGGTCTATCTGACTGTATACATCCCTCTCCTTACCCCAGTACTAACCGTGACATGTCTATCCCCCAGTGCGATAACCTCATTCTTCACTTTTCACTTATTCTGACGACGGGCAAGTGTTACATGCTTGAAAATTCACGAGTACAACTCGATTTTCTGGAGACCTTTTTTATTTTCATAATCTCATCTCGGAATGCAAACTACTTCAGATATGAGACCATTTGGTCCTTTTACAACTTGATCTCTATGAACAGTTCCAATAAACCTATTTTTTTGAAAAATGAGTATGGCAAACATATGTTCTTGGTAATTCATAATCAGGCCTAGAAAGTTACATAAATAATAAATGTTCCTTCGTAACTCAGCGATTGAACTTAAGCTGCATAAAAGCTTTCCCTATTGTTTGGGTTTGAATCTCACAAAGATCACGAATTTTCCACAATTGATCAACTGAAAAATGTTAAAGATTGATATAGCTGGGTGATATGGGTGGGTACCCCCGAAATGGGCAGCGCGATAGATGCACTAGATCAACATGGGAGTCAGATTGGGGTACGGTAGGCGTTATTCGGGTTGTGCACCGATAACAAAGGGTGAACATGGACGGGGTGAGGCGTAGTGGCACGCGTCGGGGCAGCATCGGCCGCGCCAGCAACCTGCACCTGATCCCGCCCCCCAGCCTTCTTGATTCTCTCTTGACACCGGACTCAGGTGAGCGACGGAAGAGAAGGAGAGTGCGGTTGAGGGCTTACAAGTCTACTTTAACTTAAAACTCACGCGGAGGTCACCGTCCCATCACCACCCTGTTGTGGAACATACGGCGGACATCGTCGAAATTAATGGTCAAATGGTCAAATCTTGCACACGAAATCATCATTATTATGAAGGAGGCAGCGTGAACTGTCCTGAAATCGGGTTCAGCCACAGAAGCGAGAGCGTCTGTAATAGCGTCTTCTGATAACATAGCGCTGGATTCGCTAGCCGTGTAGCCACTCCTTTCTTCGACTTCAAGTGGTAAGCACAGGCCGCTCCCACCACCTGATGACAGTTGATCCCGGCTTGTACTTAGTCATAATTTTCACCGTCCGTACTTGACATTTGAACATAGCCCTCAACACAGTCCATATTATTTGAACAAGATGAGTCCGCCATTTGGGCGGCGTAGGAACAATGTTTATTCAACATAAGCCAGTTAAAAAACCTGACAACACTTGAAATGTTATTATCTATGTAACGGCATTGGCATAACGATGAATTACAGACAACACATGACTGCCACATTAACTTTGCATATTTATATTTGTTAAATGCTCATATTCGTCAGAGGCGGCGTATTCATATGAAAGCAACTAATTATTAAACTGCAAGGGAAAGGTTGCATCAAACCACCATGCATTATTCATATAACTGAAGCATGCGGAGAGAGTAACCCTGAAGAGGCCAACCAAAATTCACCAACACATTTGGTTTTCCCATAAGCTCAGAGCGCATTTGCAAGTGACCAACATCTTTAGCTAATATATGGGGCAAAGACAAAACATGCCCACGAACCAGTAATGGAAAATATGCCTATGCCTCTCTGTAAGGAGAAAATGCATTACATATATTTCCAGATTTCCGTTCAAACCGAATGCCCGACAAGTCAGAAGTAAGCTGAATGTCTTAAATGGTGGGTTCGAGGGAACACCTGCGCAGTCTGTCGAATAGGCTCCTTGTCCCAATGATCGAGTCTTTTTAACCTAGACAAATCTTAACAAATGAGAGCTTCCTTTCTCGGCTAGGGTACGTCACGGAAATCTTGTCAACAGTCAGCCGTCCTTCTGCATAAAGTAGTGTCCACAAATCGGCGTTGTGAAGACTAATGGTGCCTAAAGACGTCTTACCATATCTGCTGCGCTTGATAGCAAGCTAGCTTTTTGGAAAAATGGGAGTTTACTGAGAACCTTGATGATCAAGCACACATACAAGAAGCAGGTATTTTGATGAATCTCCCTCAAAAAAAGTTCGACAGTATCACGCCATACCTTAAAGTTTGACGGAGGCAAAACCCCCAAGAGAGACGAAAAAAGCATGAGTCAGGAATCGATTGAGGCAGTTCTATGACCTGCAGTCAATTGGCGAGCTGGCGGAATGTAAATTGTTGCTTCGATAAAAATTGTCTACATTGAGAGTTGTCCACTCCTCGTAACCAAACCTTATCCTACCTATGTCGTTCTCCAGTCCAAATGATCTCAAGGTAGCAATCTCGCCATTTGGGCGGCCTGAAAACGATGCATTTGAATTCTAAAGCACTTTTGAAGTCTGTCAACATAGCATAGTTTCCTTATCTGTACAATTGCATATGCCTGAGAATGAATTCCTGAAATAAGTTGAGAAGATGTAGACACGATCGCTGGGACAAGAACTTTATTCGCTTGACGTTTCAGACTCCTCCTCCTCAATGACTAGCCGACCAAGAAATCATCACGCAAAAACTCATTAGGGTTGTTTAAAGTTTAGCAGGTCACGACCTGCCCGCCGACCAGCAAAGAATAAGTTCACAGGGGATAGCTACCCTAGTTATAGAGGGAGCTGTTAATAGACGTAGTTATGCAGTAAGGTAGCGAATGCGTCCTTTGCCAATGCAAGCGAACATGCGAGTCCCAGGAAGCAATTGAGAAGAAAATGACTCGATCGCTGGGACAATACGTCTATTTGCCTGACGTTCCGACATCCGTAGCGGATTCATCATCAGAGAAAAGAGCGGGAAACAGTAGCAGAAACTCGTTTTGGCCTCATCAAACTTGAATGTGTGGCCGGGTCTCGTCGAATGAGCCGCAACTTGAGAATTGGCATCATTTCGCCGCACTGCTGCCGCGTCTTCGGTAAGTCGCGTCTTGAGAAGTCTGCCCGTTTCTCCGACATATTTGCTTTGCCCACAACTGTAGCAGATCCTGTAGACGACCCCAGATGTTTCTTGCTATGGCAGTGGGTCTTTCGGCTTCATTATCTGACGCCTTATGGTTGCTTCTAGCCTGTGTGTGACTCCAACTCCAAGTGATGCGAGAAAGTGGCCGACAGCCTACGAGACGTTTTTGACGTACGAAATCTCTTGCCAAATTTTGGGGTTGGTGCGATTTGTTGGCCATCTCGTTTGCACAAGCATCGATTGACGAAGTTACGCGGCTAGCCATTTTTATCTGAAAACCCGTCGAAGATATTATACTTCGGTAACTTTATCTTCTGTTTCGCTGCAGCGCGTCTCAGTACGCCGATAGAGCGTCCTTACGCAACTGCGTTTGTGGCTGATAAGCTGGTTGCTGTTGTAATTCAGTACTTGCATCGTGTTTGTCGCTTTCCTGAATACTTGAGTCGTTAGGCCACCATAACCTTTGCGGCAGACGAGGAGATCAAGAAAGGCCAGATAGTTGCTCTCCTCTCTTTGTTCTTGGGGAACGGACAGGCCATCGCGTCAGCCTACGCCAACACCGGAGGGCCAGACGGTTGAGCAATCATCACGCCCGAGTCCGCCGCGCATGATGAAAGTTCCACAAGTCAGAGCCCGCATGTCATCCAGCAAAATACCCACGCACCAGAAGGCAATTGACATTAATTGTCGCTGTATGTTTGCAGGAATGACTGTATCCTATAAATACTGCAAACTCCCGCGCATGTATTACCCGTTTCTGCTACCGTTTTATGCTAAGGTCTCTGAGGATGAATCCGTGACGGATGTAGAAACGTCAGGCGAATAAAAGTATTGTCCCAGCGATCGAGTTGTCTTCTTCTAAAAGAACGTCTGTTCTAGCTTGATTCGCTATCCTTATAGCCGCTGCCTGTCGGTTGCGATAATTTGCCTCAATACCTATCAATTTGGAAGGCTACAACAAAAATCAACATACCCACAGTGTCAACTTGCAGCGGAAATTATGTTCGCTACCCTCGAACTCTGAGTCCGAATACAATAAAATGGTGGCAATAAGGATGAGAATTCAAAAATTCAAAAATTGGCGCGTGGCGGATCATTGAACTCCACGTTAGGGGTTGGAGCTATAAATCTGTCCTGAAGAGGGGAGGACGCAGCGGCCTTGTCTAAAAGGCGGATTAAGTCCATTTTCACGCATTAAAGGGGCTTTTTGTCTTGTGAAACATGGGATCCAATGACATTATGATAAATGTTTATTAACTAATACGACAAGAGATATATAAGAATGGTACGATACAATATAAAATCAAATTATCAACTCTGATACTAAAACAAAAATGGTGAGGGGAAATTGTTGTAACCAAGTGTGTTCCTGTGTCAACACTGGTTATGTCCCCCAGTACGTGTTAGGAAGAGAAGGCAGACCAGGGTAACAGCTACTACTTTACTGTCAGTTGTACAAGTACATCAACTCTGTTTCTGTGTTTCCAGCAGCTTGCCTTCTGTGGTCGGTCTCGTCTCGGCAGCGTATCCAACAACAGAGTCCCGTTCTGCTCGCAGCCTTGCTATTTAAAGGGCAGTAGTCATTGCTCCCCGCTGGCTCTCCGTGCGCGCTTTGCTCCTGACCAGGCGTGACCTCAACGTGACAGTGCTCCCGCGTGCGCATAACGCCTTTGACTCCTCGCGTGGTTTCTGCCGTTGAAGGTCGCATGACTTGGCCCGTTCTGTATGCGCCGGACTGACCTGTTCGCACGCTTTTTTTCCGGCATGACCTCGGATGTCTGTCTGTCTGGATGACGTGCTCGGTCTACTAATAGAAATCTAGGTAGCTATCCACACAAAAATAGACCAACGAAAAACAGGTACCAAAGGTAAACTACGAGAAGCGGTACGAAAATATCAGAAAACCGTTAAACGTCACGGGAAAATTGGAAGCGAGACTTGTTGGTACAACGAAATGGGTGTTGCGAGGACCACGACATGGGTTTTGAAAAATCAAAGTAATCTGAAAAACAAATGTTTAAGACAACCGAGTTCTCGGGTGATGCGTCACATAGCCCCCCCCCCTCTAAGCGGCATTCGGTGCTGGTAGGGTAAAAAGGGCAAAGTACAGTAACCGCCATGGCTACTGGGGGTAATAGATCTGGGGGGAGGGAGGGGTGATGGGTAGGGCGTCAGAGGTGGAAACGGGAAGGCGGCGATGATAAGTTTGTAGAAATGGGCAGTAATGCGTGGGTAATAGGGGATGATGGGGTCTCGGAAGAGAATGGTAGTAGGCGCGAGAATATTGAGGACTGTTAATGGTCCGCGCCAAAGATACCGAATTTTAGTGGAAGTGCCGCGCGGGGAGTAGGATTTTGATGCATTACGGGATCTCCAAATTGGAAGGGAATGCCAGAGGTGTGGCGACCACATAAGATTTTTTGACATGGGCAAGTAGATCCGGAGCAGTGCGGGCTGAGTTCTGAACACTACGTATGATTTCTCGCACGTTGATGGCGAAACGATGGAGCGTCCCCGGATCGGCTGTGGGTAAGGGTTAAAGTAAGTCGGACGGAAGACGGATCTCGCGAACGGTCCATAAGGAATGGGATAGTAAAGCCCACGGCGGAATGTTTTGTTCCTCTGTATGCCAGGAGGCAAAGGGCAAGATACACGTTCCAATTGTGTTCGTGAACGTCTGTGGCAAACGGAAGTAGCAAGCTGTGGAGAGTGTGGTTGGTCCACTCCACCTGGCCATTGCCCTCGGTGTAGCAGGGAGCGGTGTGAATTTGCGGACTTAAAGCATGTCACAAACGGCTTTCAGCAGCTGCAAATTGAGGTTACTGCTGCAAATAGAGTGAAACGATAGTGGCACGCCGAAGCGGCTGACCCATGTACGGTGATGGCGTTCGCAACTGAAACTGCGTTCTGACGGAGGAGGGGTACAGCCTCAACCCACATTTTAAAGTAGTCTACCATCATCAAGATATATCCGAAACAAAGGACGGATATGGGTAGCAGTCCGACAATATCGAGCTCGGTATGTTCGCCCGGGAAGCCTGTGGCCGTAGGCTGCAGGAGTGCGCGGGAGGCGGGCATGGGTGACTTAAATGAGGCGCAAGTGGAGCATGACTGGCAGAAAAAGTGCACCGACGAACAGGGTTGAGGCAACCAAAATCGAAAGTAGACGGCCTGTTAGGTTCAGTGTTGGCTGCTATGTCCTAACTGCGAATGATAGCCGTTAAGAACAATAAGGAAACCTGGAACTATGAGGCGTAAATGTTTGTGGTCCAGTCCCAGAAGAACAGTATGCCATTGTCCACAACCAAATAAGGCCATTGGTGTAACAATAAATGTGGATCTAGGCTGGAGCTCTTCATCCCTTGTTCTGTGGGCTTGGGTAACCCTTGTGTCAGGCGTCGATAAATGATAGCCGTATGAAGGTCGGCGATATCACGAAATGCCCAAAAATAAAGGGTTGGTTCAGAAGCCGCCAGCGTCCATAACTAAGATAAAGGGGAGAGCAAATCTGCCAAATCCTCTAAAAAGGAGAGAGCGTCGGCGGAAAAATAAGACTGCGCCAACAACGGGTTGCTATATGCATGGTAATTAATTGAACTATTTTCACAATTTAATTGTCTGTCGCACAATTTCATTAGTAAAACTACATGTTTAAGTGAGCTTTACTTCCCCACGCCCACAGGTACGGTATATTGAGTTTTGAGTGGACATTCTCCTTAATTTTCAGCCACTGAGCTTCCATCCCCAGGAACATTTTCTCACATAAAATTTGCGCATTCAGGGTATAAATATCTAAATTGAGAGTGAGGTATAGCCTTGTACTCAACTGTCAAGACTCTGAGACAGGCGGAACTAACACATTTGCCAATGACATATTCCTGTAGACATGAATGTTTTTCCACTTAATCCGAACAAAGCGACAAATTTTCTGAGCTCTACTGTCTTCTTACTGAGTATTTTGCTTCACCCAGTATACGGTGAATGTCCTGAAGTTGAAACTGTAGTAAGTAGGTCTGGTTGTAGTTATCATGGAGTTTCTTTTGGTTGCCTTACTAACATCTTCGGTAGGAATTTGTTGCTGAAGCGTTTAGAAAAACAGCAGCACTACTCTTCATTTGTTTCTATTTACTTCACCCATGGGGCAGTACTCTAAGTGCAATGTAACTAGTCGAGGCTTCATCGCGCAAGAACCCACTTCCTATTTTTCACAATGTCCGTCCCGCCTCCGTGAAGCATCTTGAGTTAATGTCCATAAACTGGGTGTTTTCTAAATTCGAGGAGAGTACAATTAAAAGCAACAGAGCATTTTCATACTGGGCGGGGAAATAGTTGCCTAAACGAAGCCAGTAGAAACATCCTCTACACTGTTCCACCCGAATGCTCGTAGAGAGTGCGACAAAGGAGTAGAAGATTCGAAGTGGGCTCGGTAGTCTTTAGGCCAGTAGTACTGTTTTTGAACACTTATTTGGAATTTAAGTTCTGTTTAGTATAGTTGAGTGAAAAAAGGTTTGCCTTTGAACTTCCTATTCTTTACGTAAAAATTGGAATAATTAACGAAAGTGTACAGAAATTACAGCGTCAAGTGAATGGACATATAGAGTAACTGTTTTTTTTTCAAGTTCAATTGTCGCACAATCCGCCTGCTGTCGCAGTATAGGTCAAGCCAGTGTTTGACTGTCTCCACCAATTGAGACCTTCGAATTGCCTCACGCAGGCAATCCTACGGTTTCACAATACAGTGGAAAAAAGTACTTTCTCGAGTGTAATCATCGTTGGAATACACGTAGAGTGAAGGGGTGCCTCCGTAAGATAGTTACATTTGCGAACTGAAAGGAGTCATCACACAGGAGAGTACAGTCCAAGCCACGCATCATATGGAACGTTTTATATCAAGTGGGCGCGCAACTGCCTATAACTCATTTGGCAGTGCACCTCGAGCTCTTCCTAGTTTTATGCCTCACTTCTGCCTCCTTTCGAGTAGGTCATAACCCTACTGTGTCCGGTCCCCACGCGTGGATCGCATATTAAAATTATACGGAATAAGTTATATTGAATATGAGGCATTGAGTTGTATGGCGTAGGTGAGTGCAGAAAAAAAAGCGAGATGATGAGGTCTAGTTTGGTGCTAGAAATCGTGACAACTTCAGCTCCAGTAACGTATCTGAAAGTTGCTGCAATTCCAGACAGCTCGAAGTTGGATCTCGGTATCACTGTCGTTTGCCAGTCTTCGGCTGATTGTGTCTGTCGGTGTAGGCGGGAGCGTGCTTTGCGCGGCACTCCTCGTCTAGCCTTGGTTTTTTAGGAGATGGCGTGACGGTAATGTTACCTTTTAGCAATGTCTGCGGTGAAAGATCCGCGGGCGTAGGCGACTGTCAGGCGGTGCTGTGTGACAGTAAGGTTCGTCCGCTCTTTTGCATGCGTTGTAGGTTATCTAAAGTGCTGTCCCTAGGTAGCTTTGCTTTCTTCCCATCCCTCGGTAAACAACTGGATTCCGTGGTAGAACAATTGTTGATGATTCAAAACAGTTAACTGATCTAACCAATTTTTAACTTTCGAAAAAAAATTAAAGTGCTACTTAGCTAGAGCATCTTGCATCGACCGACAAAAATGGTAATCAGGTGAGGCAGTATCCAGTGAATTTGACAGATGGCGTAGGATTCCCAGCAAAATGCTTCCAAAGTTTTCTTTACTCGCTGTGCAACATAATGTCAGTCGTTGTCATGTTTCACAATTACGTTATCAGTTATTCCATCCTATTTTGCCCCTTTCGTTTTCAGTGATCAGGTCGAAGTTTTTGCCTATTATTGATGTTGCTTAGTAGTCCCCGTTTCAGATGGCTTCAGCAACTCATAGCCTACAGCTCCTTCTTAATTCTACCAGATAAACAACATAATTTTGTCTCCAGCAATATTATGTTTTGGAGTTGACTACGTTCTCCAAGGATTTTGACTTTAGAACCGTTGTAACAGATGCATTGTCCGTCATCAATGACCATTCGATGCAAACTCTGCCATCATGAAAGTGATATTTCACTCGAGTTTTTACGCACTTCCTCTTGTCTTTCAGTCAGTTCATGTAGCATTCAAATTCATTTTTCTTTTGCATCATTTCCAATACACGCGAACGTTTTCCAGCAGTGGACCTATCGACTCCTGCCACTTTTGCTATTCCTTTAACCAGTCGAAATAGATCTTGATCGAATAACGTTTCCACTTCTTAATCTTCACAAATTTTCAGCTGTCCTGAAGATTCCTTACATTCGATGACAAAATCCCCACTTTTAAGAGTTCAAACTATTTCATACTTTTTGTTTTTAGGAAAAGAGCACGTTCATTGTATGCTTCATTAAGCAAATGATGACCTTCGGCAACCAGTAGATAAATCTAAACAAAAAAGCAATTCTTCCCGCAAATGCTTCCTTTGGTACAAACGCTAAAATCTTCACACAATTAAAATGATTAATGTCAACGTTTTGACCAAATGCCGTAAACAAAATGGGAAAAAACTTTGATCCAGCACTTTAATGCTTTGCCACACGTAAAAACAGTATCTGTTAAAACACTTGAAACGAAATGGCATCAATTCCGTCCCAAACTGGCCGCATGCTGCCCAGCTTTATATAGAGCCTATTACTGACGTTAACGTTATATTCCTTACTCGAACAGTTGTTGGCTCATTTCAAGAAACCTCGATAAAACTATGAAATTTGGGTGTGGTTTTAAAGAAAATTTATTTAAAAAGTACCCATGCATTGTATTTTATTCAAAGTATCATTTATCGGCAGCAAAAAGCGTTTCCCATCGTTCGGGTAACAAATGGATTCTGCGTTAGAAGAATTCTCGATCTTTTGAAGAAATTAATTAGTCAAGCTTATTATTGATCTCTTAAGATCAAGAATACATGACATCAACCGAAACGAATTAAATTCTGGTGAATAAAGCAGTCTGGATAGGACTTCTCAGCAGGGTGCCCTCCACGTTTTATTCATTTGTCCAACGTGTGGCCTAAATGCTTTAAAATTACTTGACCGGGAAATTAGCAGCCCTTAAAACACCAGTCCCATTTTGTCCAATCTGATAAAATGCCTAACTGTACTTTCACGAATATTCTGCTTTAAAATTGATACCGATGATTGAATAAGCTTTGCCCAGTATATTTGAAGCCTAGGAGTATCAAGAAAATCGTTTTTTCGTCAAGCGGAAAATTAAACCTTGTCTTTAGCTTTTCTTGTTTTCTTTCCCGGCCAGTTCTTGCACCACCCAAACACCTTTCCAAACCATTTATAGTAAATGTAAAAGTTTACTTACATTGATTAGTACAACTAGTATTTGATGGCTTATTTTCAGTGCCTGACATGGACGGCAATAAGTTAACGTTGCAAACATTCCTTGTCCTTTAAGCGTTTAAAAAATTTTCTTACCGCTTTTTTCCGCGAGAGCATGTTCACCATAAGCTTTCTCAAGTCGATGAGGGCTTTCGATAGCCCTTTTAAAACTTGAACAAAAATTAATGCTTCCCGTAAATATTTTTAGGCACAAAGATTTCCATCTTTCCTAAAATAACGCAGTTTAATGTGATCGCTTCAACTTATTATAACAATAATCTTTTTAAGCTTGTAAAATATACCGATTTAAATTAAAACCCCAACAAAATGACAGTTGCATTATCACTCAGTTATTCTAAAAATAGCCCGGAGGAAAAACCTTTACAGACGAAACAAAAAGTTTCAAAACTACCATGTCAACGATGAAGGCTTTTATGCAACTGAAAATTCGCTTTCCAAAAAGTACACCGATCTCTCCGGCTACACTAGACTAGAGCGGACTTCATTGATAATGTTTTTAGCACACATTCTGCTCGCAGGTCATTTTTACAGCAGTTAAGTTCATTCAGTCTCCCGGTTCTGGTTATGAAGGTCTTAAGCTGATTCTATAAACAAGGTTACCGCTCCATCTAAATCCTCCAAACATTAACTACACAAACTTGGTTAATTTTCTCCGTCCTGTCACGCAAAGGGCGCAATCTTGTACTTTTTTCTGGATCCTTGCAAAAAAACAACCTGCTCTTTAATCTGTTGATGTTAAGGCCATTTTAGATACTATTTTCTAGGAGGATGGCCTATTCTTCTGGGTCGTGGAACCATGTCAAAAATCTGATTTATCATGATCTGAATAGAGAAACTGTGCCGACCGTGTGCTGAAAAAATTGTCCTTCTGCCTATGTCCTAGCCGCCTCGCGGTGGAGGCTCGAGAGAGCTCAAATGACAATATGAAGGGACGAGTGGGTCCCCTGACTGATCGGTATACGCATCTATGCCACTTTATATTCCCAATCTGCTACCAGCTAGACCGTGAGCTCGTAGCTCAACTGTTAGGACGTTCGCCCTGACGGGAGAGATCGCGAGTTCAAATCTTGGTGTGGCAGCAAATTCAGCGGCCACACTGGGGTTGGGTTTCATTAACCGATGACGCCTAACAAGGCAGAAAAGGCCTTCCTAGTGTTCCCTGTCTTTGCTAGTTATGTCCTTTTGTAACAATTAAATTTTCTTTATCTTATTTGCGGAAAGTGGATTCAACATCATTAAAAAATGGCTGTCAGGGCATCTGTCGAGACCCCACGGAGAACGCGACCGATGAGTTGTGTTAGCGGTCAGTTGAACGCTCATCAAGGAATCCTTAATCACGGGCAATCATGGGACGTGTGAAAAATGCGCAGATTGGGATGATACATGCACAGATCGCGCGATATTTATAGTTCTTGGCGGCCATCCGCATGTGTACTATAATTAGCAGCGCCTGTAACCCCCGCTTGGGGTCGTAGTTAATGTGGTAATGGCTTGGCAGTTCGCTTTCGAGGTCGAAATCCTCGCAAGGGGTGACAATCGCGTGAGCTGCGAGCTGCTTGAGTCATGGTTCTCAGATCCACAGTCGATCAAAAAGTGCAATGGTTTACCGTTCCTATACTAGTGCGTTCCTATACTGTGAACAGAGACACTGCCTGAGCAGGAGAATCAGCCAAGTGGGAAAGGCTGGGCCCAGCAACAACTCCGACAACAGCAAACATAATTGCCGCGCAATTATCAAGCTTGCATACGAAACGGACAGAGAAATCGCGGCAGGTAATGATTTGAAAGCAAACTGCCAAGCCACCACTGCCCCAACTGCGACCCAAAGCGATGGTTACAGAAGCTGCTTATTATAGTTAGCATGCGGATGGTCACCACAAGCTAAAAATACCACGCATTCTGTGCATGTATCATCCCAGTCTGCGCATATCTCACCCTATCCTACGGCTACCTATGGGTAAGGATTCTGAACAGAATCGAAAACATCAGGAAAATAACATTCTTGTTCTAGTGGTCGCACCCTCGTCTTCTGAACTGCCGTCTGAACATCGCATATTCACATCTATCAATTTTTCCAGTCTGAGTCAGAAATGAAAAGATCAACAATGCTTCCGAATTCTCTGCAATGTATTGTCCGTCAGACATACATGGTGGATCTGTGAATCTGCTGGGAATGCGCCCATTCCCATTATCTCTGTTAGCAGACACCTAACAGACAGATAGCCTGCGCAAGCGGTGAGCGCACAGCAGGCTTTCGATCGGCCACAGGCAGCAAACACATCTCGCAGTCAAATCAATCAATAATTCAAAATTTCAGCTGCAGAGTCCCAGCCAATCACATCAGTAGCCAAAAGCTGATTGGCTCGCTGAACCTAGCTCACAGTCGTTTGTAACCCCAATTTTGTTGAACCTTACACACACTCAATGACTTGCTGTAACGTGCTTGTCTCAGTAAACTCCCACTCTCTGTCCAAACGGTCTTCTCTCTGTCTCACTCTTACCGGTTCTTGGTTCGGCGTTCGACTTAATAAGCAGTATCAGGCACGGGTCATAACAATTTGGCGAAGCAGTCTTTCACCCTACACTGCAGGAATTGTATGCGGCCTTGAAGCTGATGTTGCACCAGCAGCTGAGGCTGATGGAAACCTTCACCACCAACATATCCACCTCCTCCATGGGTCAGTTGAACTCTGCTGGTGGCTCACAGTCCGTCGATTCCATCACCAGCAGCATCACGGAATTCTTGTATGACCCGCAGACCCAGATTACCTGTGACTTGTGGTGCAAACGATATGAGGATTTATGCTCTGTCGATCTGGCTGCCCAGGAGAACGCATGGAAAGTACGACTCCTCCTTCACAAACTGGGTCCTGCCGAACACGATCGCTAAACTCACTTCATTTTGCCCAAGAATCCAAGGGACATTCCCTTTCCAGACACACTGAAGACGTTTTCGCAGATTTTTGGTGAGCAGTCTTCACTGTTCAATACCCGATTCCAGTGTCTCCAGCTGTGCAAACGGTAATCTGACGATTTCATCATGTACGTCGGCATTGTGGATTGCGAGTGTGGGCGTTTTCAACTCGGCTCTCTCACCGAAGACCAGTTTAAATGCCTTATCCCCATCTGCGACCTTCAGTCCCCCAAGGATGCTGAAATCCGGACGCGTCTTCTGTCCCACGTGCAACAGAGCAGCTCAGTTACCCCCCAAGAACTGGATATTATTTAAGGGTAGTTACTGCAGGGATAAATTCTCGGACGTTCTTCTTCCTGTAGATGGAAATCTACATTATTACTGTTGACCCGATAACTGGGACAAAATTTCTGTTGGCCTGACATTTCGGATTTTTGCTCAAACTCATCATCAGGTACATCATTCAATAATTTTCGAAACGTTTCGCATTACACAATTATGTAGAAATGTATTCTGTTGAAAAAAGATGTTTTACAGAACTAGTTAGGTCAATAATAAAAATGCACGAATTTTAGGTATCTGAAAATAAGCATCTCGATTTACCCTATCACGCTTTCTGAACCGGGTAGTACGATGCGTTGTCTAGGGTAAATTTAATTCTTCGGTTAAGCGTTTCGCTCCACTAGATTACAATTTCACCTATTTAAAATGCTGATTATTGTTGCGTTTTAAGTATCACCTAGAAGCATTTCGAACAGTAATGAACGCCTTCCATTGTTGCGTCTGTGAGCTCTGTGTTTGAAGAATTGGAAATGCTTACGAGGGAACTAATATCACGACGCGCCCTTGGTCAGTTTGCTTTAGTTAGATAGCATTATTGAGAGGGGTTTATACTGAGCCCAAACTGGCATGTCCTGCCTGTACAAATTGCAAATTGATAGCTGCCACACTAGACGTGGATATACATTGACAACAGAGTAAAAGTCTTTATGACCGCGTCCTGACAGTATGGTCTTTATGAAAGACTACGTCCACTATGTGGCTCACAACATAGTGGGCGCAGAATGATGACGCGCACAAATTAGTTCATAGCGAGAGTAGGCTGCACGACATCTGTCACTCTTTCGCCTTTTTTACTCTCCTTGACCCGATAGCACTTCCGATTTCGAAAAACTAGAGCTGAACTCGGTCGCCGTGCCTGACAAAGTTAACAACCCATCTAGGCGAGCAGCACGCGGCATGGGGCCCGCACACGTCCCATCATTTTACACAGTCAAAGCAGTCTAGCACGATCGCGCCAGTAGGATGCAATGAGATCCCATTTACAACATATACTGCTGACTGCCAAATTAGCCGGCGAATATTTTATGACTTTTTTAGACGTAAGCCAGCTTGTTCCAATCGTCTTTAATATCTTGTCCAGATGTCGGGTCCGAATCACCTACCATGCAGTTTTTTTAGCTCTGAGAAAATACTGATTTGAGATGCAAATTTCCTCAGAACCCTCTAACACCCCTTCTGAAGCACGCTTAAAGTCAACTACAAGAACTTCAATTTATTCGAAACATCCTTTTCCTGCAACAGACTAAAATAAATACACCAAGATGATCGAGGCATGGGTGGCAAATCACCGATAAGTCAGATATGGGGGAAGTTAAATTATCGATGGTAGGGGTGGCAACGCGATAGGCAACGTAGGCGGCTAAGCAGACATAAAGGTGCTGGTAAGGGGTGATGGCGGCTAGAAAGTGACTCAGCGAAGCAAAGTAGCAGATGCCAGATTCGATAAACAAAAAATAGCATGTCATTGGTTTGATCGAGGGCAACAGGGGCCGAGAGATATGTTCAATAAGCTTGATCATATGATTCAATCACCGACACGCTTCACGCCTTCATCTGCTGTTTCAACCTGCTACGTATGATCACGACTGCACTCTCCGTTACAAAACTTTTCCACGAACATGACAGTCTTTCTATACCGTCTATCGCTTATTGCACCATCTGTGCTATTCAGGATTGATCAGCCTCGCAGAATTTATTCACAAATTAATGATTCATCATACCCAGTCACCGTATGCTCCGAAAGTTCATACTGCTTCCTCCACAATTTTCACCATAAAGCAAACTTACTTGGCCACATCGTCCACAGTTATCGCCTGAAAGTTAGGATCAAAAATGTCGCGTTCATCTCCGCTTTAATTTTGCCAAAGTGACAAATTGCATCTAAAATTTTGCTAAAACATGGACTCCTGCGATACTGCATGTTGTCAAGAAGATAATTTTTTTTCAAAAACTTACTGCCAAAGCAACTGTCAGTTTTTCTCTCCCCGATGGGCGATTTAAAAAGCGAAAGCTAAACATCTGAATGCAGGCACACACGGCGCTTCCTTAGGGTAGCCAAATCCAACAGGCTATTTCTGCGAAACCTATTCAAGTGAGATTTGCAGACTCTTATTCTCCAGTAGAATATCTGGAGTCTTTGCCAGGATGCAGTGGCAGAGGTCTCCAAGTTTTTCTCTGTAATTCAGCAAAGAATATTTCCTCAGAGACGCGGGACAGTATCGTTTATGCAGCTATGCATGTATCTGTTGAATATAGGCTATAAGTCGGTTTCTTCGTCTAATACAAGCCAGCTATAGTATTTGGTTAGATAACGGAGCATTACTACGAATAACAAACGTTACTCACTTGGTCCGCATATCTTTATTTCATTGGAGCAAAATATAATAGGGAAAAATCTTAAGAACCGAAAACGGTTAGCCACAGCTTTACAGTTGATATGTCATCTCATTCAATGTCAACTGAAATCCTGAAACATGTTTCCAATTGGGAGAGATTCGTTAACTAGTGTTGAACTATGAGGTATCATACAGCATAAACCGAACACATTTCAGTCATATCAGGATGCCGGCATTTCGACGAGCTTCGTTGAGGCGCCTGCAAAAAATGCCCTCCGTAAAATGCGTACCTACACAAATCGATTTGTTTTTTTATTTTCGTTCATCCTATACATTCAAATATGTCTCATAGAAAACATGAACAAAATATTTTTGCTTGTAATCATTTGTGAGCCACTTTTGTCTTTTTTAGAATTTCATAGTTGAATAAAGTTTATTGCTTGGCTGCAAACATTTTGCATTTAGAAATTGTTTAAGACCGTGAAATGTTCACTCACTAAGCATTTTATTTATCCACTTACTAATATTGTTTAAAAGTAAAAAAGTGTGACATATCCATTAAAAAGTGCATTAAGCATAATGTAGCACCTTTCCATAAGTCATAGAAATTATACCATCAAAAGCTTTCATACTTAGCCCATAACATTCGGAGAGCCGTTACCAACCCGCTCATCATATGTTGATTGTAAAACTTTGTGACTGCACCTAACGGCCTTCTTTGATTTAGATGTCTGCACAACCGATTTTCATGAGTTTCCAGCATAATGTTGTGCAATGTCGGCTGAAGGTACTGTTAATTACTGAAATATATACTCCGGCTTATCAGCCGCCATCACTCGTTCATACCCTAACCCCAGGCATTGCGGCACCCAAAGCTCGAAACTGCAAACTGTAAGTAAGAGGCTCAATGATGTAACCATTGAGTCACGGGTTTGTTGTCTTCTACTATCCTTCCTCAACGAACGGATGATACTCCGTCCTAGTCTCAAAATGACCCACTCATGTTTTGTCATTTTCCCTGCTACCGTTGTAACAAGTTTTATTCAGTTAAATCTCCCACTCATAAGCAGTTTCTTTTTAATCGAGTTTATGCAGTCTTAAGGTACTCGGAATTATGTTTGCACTTTCGCTGTCAGGAGATCTTGTTTAGTGGCTGTCCAATGCCTCCAATTTACTCTTTTCCAAGTCTGCAATTACATCTTTGCCAGTTGAACTGTCTGCATCTTATGTGAAGTAGAGGTCTTCATTCGAACTTCTAGTACGTCCTCCAGGTGGCTGTTAATTGTGGGAAACGTATTATGAAGTAATGGAAATGGAGCGACTGGCATCTGAATACCCCTTCTGAAATCTCCTTCAAACCCACTTAAAAGGCGAGTGCTTTAAAATCGCTTCATTTTTTCACCGTAATTGAACTGGAAATGTTTAAACTTAACTGTCTGCTGCCTAGATGTAAGTGTTACATTGCCCCTAGTATTTCGTGGGTTCTCCACAGGGAATCACCGCTAACTGATAGTGAAATCATCCGACGTTCTTCTCTTCAACGGCCAATCAAGCGTTCATGTTGCTTCGTGTGTCCTTACCCTACTCTAATAATGTCTCGATTAGCTAAATTCAGCATCCGGATAGTTACAAGTACGAAAAGGCAGGCCACACTCCTCTGCTCGCCGTTCACACGTACCAGTGGGAAAACATTGATTTCACTATCCGCAGCACACTTTAGCAAAAGCACCACGCGTGCTTGTTACTGCAGTGCACGCTAATTGACTGTGGAAACTAAGACGCCGCGGCCAGGTTAACACATAGCACGCCGCGGTGCTACCTCATCGTTTCGCCATAATGTGGAAGAGGCGGCCGTACTCATCTTCCACCTGCTTGCATACACTAGAATGCTTTCGGTCTGCTGATAATGCGGTAGGTTGTTATGCTTGGTGCGATGTTAAAAGCGTCGGACACCCACGACAGTAGCCAAGGCTATACGCACAAGTACGACGGCATGATCAACGCATGCCATCCGTCAATATTGGCGTCTTTTTGGCTAAATATATTTAATTTTATTTTAGAGAAGGAGGAGGGAAGGATGAAAGGGAGAGGGTGAGAAAATTATTGAAGAACTCTGGAAAATGTTGAAAACTGGGCTAGTTTGTTACACTTCAGCCCAATTTGTCCTGAGGCAGTTCGTTGATTCATTATTTACTGGTTGGCCACCAGTGCTGCCGTTCGGGGAGCTTAAATCCTAGCAAAATAATTAATAAAATCTTGCTGCTAAAGTGTATTGCGGACTAATACCCAAGGCAACTCGGCGAAAATAGATCTTAGGCCAATCATCATTAGGTTCCTTTCGCCTAGGTAGCTTTGATGCTAGGTTCAAAATGATTTCAGGGCAGATAACTGGTTAGGGCTCAGACAATGTTTGATGGATGGCAGACAAGATTGCACTAGTGGGGGAGAGGATTCAGTTCGGCTTTTTGGCGTGGGAATGATCAGGATCGTTAAGCGAATTGTTTACTGTCCGCTGGGGTGGAAGTTTATTGCCTTTGGACCACGAAAATGTCAGGGCCAACAGCAACGGTTTTCCAAGACTTAATTCTATGTGTTGCTGCAAAATAACGCCTTATGAGTTAAAGGGCTTTTCTCCATTTCCATCAATTTTCTTCACCAGCCGTCCAAAGCTGACTGCTCTTGCGTGCTTACCGCAGCATTATTAACGATGGAGTGAGAAATATTCTTGATAATACACATGTCATATGAGCATGCAGCGTCCTGTCTAATTTTAGAATAGTAATTAATAGTCTAGGTGTTATAGCCTTGCGTGTGTCTGCGTCGACACTGGTTATATCATCCAGTTGCGTGTAAGGAAGAGAAGGCAGACAGGATAACGGATAATAGTTTACTGTCACTGTTTCTGCTTGTACATGAGCTCTGTCTTCTGTGTGTCCGGCAGCTGGTCCTGTGTCCGTTAACAGCGTGTGTTCTGTCGTCAATCTCGTCTCTACCAACAGCAGGTCTCAGCAACAGAGTCTTGTGTCACTAGCAGTAGAATCTCATGCCCCCAGCAGCAGAGTGCCACCTCTAGCGGTGGCGGCGTAGTAAAGGACAAAAGGCCTTCGTCCCCTATTGACCTGGCCGCAGGCAGCCATCATGGGGTGTCCTCAGGATGACACGATGCACCCCCAATGTGATGCGCGCATGCGCATGCGTCCTTTCTTGGCCCCTTGTCATGCGTGACCTCAGAATCTAGCCAGTGGCTGTATTGGTGTCCTTGTGTGTCAGCCTTTTGAAGGTCACGTTCTTGTCCTGTTCTGCTTCCTTTGTTCTTATTGCCTCAGGACGGCCCAAGTGATGACTGGCGTGCTGGGCCGTCCTAACACTAGATCACAAATGAGGAGCAGCAAGCATCGAGGAGGTTTGGCAACAAAGATTAAGGATGTTGAAATGGCCAATTTTTGCTTCCTTTACATCTTCAGCTTGAAATAAAGTCAGTGACCCATTTAATGGAATGTCAACTGAAGTTGTGAAATTCGTTTTGAACAAGAAAATGGAACTTAAATCTGGCTGTAATAGCTATCATCCTGTGAGGTCATACCATAATAGTTTTGATACGCCAGGATGCCTGCTCTTGAATGTACGGCTTTTCGGCCGTCCGCAAAAACCATTCTCATGTACGTATGTATTTTTCCATCAATTTTTGGTGCCATTATAAATTCAATTATATTTTACGGAAAAAGGTGCTAAAATATCCTTCTTATGTTTATTTAGTAACAAACCACCACTGCTTTAAACTTTACATTTCAAGGAAAGGTATGTTTAGCCTTTAAATTCTTTTCTCGGCAACAGTAGCTTATGCAGCATCACACATTAATCCATACAACCTGCATGTTTTCCTACGAAAGCGGTGTTTATCGGGTTTTATGGGCAGAAAATTAGGACACGCAGTGAAATGTACTTTAATAAACGCTAAATGCATTTTTATTTTACTGTATTTAGAAGTGTTTTTAATTTATATCTGTACATTTTCCTAATCTGCATAATTATTTAACTTATTGCGGGAAAACCAAATTACCAAACTGCAGGTTTCTTTAATTTCCCGAAAAATTGAAATGTTGGTTAGGAGGTCGTCTACTTCAACTTACCTGTGGTCCAACTTACCGTTCTGGAGTAAGATAAGAATAGTTCACGGCGCGAAGCGCCTCACACACCTTCAATTTACATGCGGAAAAACCTGCCCCCAGCGGCCGCGAGAAGCAACTTCGATTACATTTTTCCACTTTGCACTTCTAAAAAGTTCCTTCTCTGCCTATCCTATTTCCCCACACCACAAAACTCTATAACCCCGTTTTTGCAGGACAAAATGGTGGGACTAGGGGTCTATGAGTGGGGCTTGATAAGCTACTTTTGCTCTTTTCTCATTCCTGAATAAGTTTGAGTCCGTTCCTGCGTTGTATTTGCATGTTTGGATAGGATATATTCCTTTATGTCATCATGAAGATAGCATACAGTGCTCATAAGATTTTGAAACAGGTGTGGAGAATGTTGTTTAATTAGGGAAGCATTAATGAACGAAGAAAAGGGGTGCGAGTGGAATGCACATTTTAAGGTCTTAATAATCGCATAACCGGATATTGTTGAAAACCGAAAGATAGAGTTTCTTTGAGTATAAACTTTGAAGAAGAGGTGATTTGCTATCAAATGTGCAAAGGAAATTTTATTTTTGTGCATTATTTCTATGATACACGTTTGAATTTATAAGCGTACCTAAATCACAATGAAAAATACATAGTGCTCAAGTCTTCATACTTAAGCAACTGCAATTTTTGCAGATGGCCGAAAAATGTGCACTTAAGAGCAAACAGCACCTTATATTCGATATACTTTCTTATTGTGTTACAAAATTATCGATACGTTAACTTAGCTAAGGCAATCCTTCCTAACCTAAAAAGAATTTCGTTTGAAATTTTTCGAGATGGTTTTCGATCCATCCGAATCCTGTGTTTTACTTTTGTTTTGATTCGTTTCTGGAAATGAGCGCCACCTTTGACTATTAACTAAAACTAAGGTTAAATATTTACGTTTATTCATATGTGGAAATGGTGTGGATCCGAGCAGGCCATGTTTTTTCCACTCTGGCCAATCAATTGCAGCATTATGATCAATGTGATTGTTTGATTCCTGCCCTTTTGTTATCCACTCGGTTCTGGTTTGGTTTTGAGTGTGACACAGTGAGAGCAAATTGGCGTCTGAATCAGTCTCGATACCTATTTAGTTTGCGGTTTTAGGGCGCAGGAAATTTTCCAACTTTGAAAGACGAAAGATCATTTTACTTAGATTCCAACCGTAGACCTATTTTTTAAACAGCGGAAGGTTGGGTCATCCTAGTGAGCAAACGGAACATTATATAAGCTTGACAGTTTTTGCCAGCATGTAGAAAACAACGAGGAAAGTGGCCAAAATACATTCTTCCTGACGTTAAGCAAACTATTTACGGATACATTGTCACATGGTCTACTAGAACTGCTGTTTAGCCGATCGGCGGATCACACGACAAGTCAGGGTCACAAAGAACAAGCCTACTCGCTCGGATTGAGAAGTAAGTAAGATAAGGTATCAGAGCAGAAGAACAGGAGACAGTAGACACCAGGAGATGCTGATGATCAGATAATTTAGTTAAAAGCAGCGCCTAAGGCTGACAGAAATACGATAAACAAGTCATCCTGGAGAGTAGTTCGAATGGAATACAGTTTTGAAGACAAATAAACGTCTCGCCAGCAATCGATACACAGCAGAATACGGCGACCTACCGACCCACCCACCCACGACTTCTATGTCCGCCTAAACAGAACACGCCTATAAAATGTTCCACCCACTTAAAATAGGTAGTCTTATAATAAATTTCAGGAAGATTAAATATAACCATGTTTTAACTGTAAAATAAGACTAGAATGTAAACTAAACCTTACCTTAGTCCTGTCCTAAATCCAAAGTGTAATCCTTAACATAATCCTCACCGCTATCCAAACTCTGACCTGAACCTCAACTGTAAACCTAAACCCTAATTCACACCTTCATTCTGGACTTAATCTCCTCGGAATTCGGCGCAAAGCCACATGTATTGTGGACGCTTTCTATTCCCGTGTCCTATTTAGGCAGCCATACAAATCATCCTTGCGAATTCGCTTCCTGGACCCTGCGCACCAAAACATTTATAGGAGATGGTCTATTAGTCTGCATAGCTGGCCGTTTGTTTGCAGCGTCAAGAAGTCCGTTTAGGATTCTAAGTGCCCTGTCTAACTGAAAGTTTTTATTTTGAATTGAGGTCACCAAGCTAGGTTGTTGCTTCTGCAACGAGCAAGTTGCTAGGCAAATATTTTAGCTAACAATATTATCCTCTGAAAAATTAAAGGTATTTTTCAAATTTTGAGCGTACAGAGGAATTTAGAATGGATTTAAACTTTCAGTAAGCGTGACTTGCGTGGCTCTCTAAACAAGACCGGATAACAGGAACCATCCGCAATCCCGGTACTTTTTGCCAAATTTCAGGAAAAATAGGGTTGTGTTAAGCTAGGGTTAGTTTTATTTATAGTGTTACTTTAAGATTAGGGTTAAGGTTCGCGTTATAATAAGTTGAGGTTAAGTTAACGGTTAGGATTTGAGTTAGTGGTACCTGTATTTCGTTCGGTTTAGGCTTTTGTGAGAGCTAGGGCTAAGAGAGGTGTATAGTAAATTTTAACCTCCTGGAATTACATACAGTGCCACCTTTATTACTTGGATGGGCTTCTCCTATTTTCGTGTTTTGTAGTGTTTGGCGGCACTCGAGGCTCAAATACCTGACATATTAACTAGAATTTAAAAGCAATAACCCACTGCGCTGCGAACTTGCTTTCTTGTCGGTTTCGATCGGGAATATAAATAATGGGAGATAGGTGCTCACCGATCGGTTACGCAGCGCATTAGTCTCGATGTGCCTTGAGGCTAGCTCTGGAGCTGCTCATCGGCTAGCACATAATAGACATAAATGCATTACCGAAAAAGAAGACGGTAATACGTTCTCTGGGATAAAGAAAAGAAGGAGCGTTTGTTCCCCAGAACAAACTTAAAGCAAGCGCATACAGCAGGATTTATTAAATTCAACAAATTTCGCCACGGATTTTCTGTTGCATCCTGTCGTTGCATGCGACAGGTTACGGTTAGAAGCCTGCAGGATATTGAATTTCACAGAATGCCATTATATACCAGCATGGGCCATAGTTCAGTGAAAATAACAATCAGCCTAGAGGGGAGAAAGGGAGGGAGAAGAAGTTGGGGTAAAACAAGTCATGATTAAAAATAGCTGCCCAATTACCAAAGTAACTGGAGATTGACCACGTGATCTGGCTGCTCGCACAGGTTGGGTTTCTCCCGCTGTATGTAATTCGCTTTCAAATAACGCAAGGTCCAATTTGTACGTACCCAAACAACTACGGTAGTCGCCAAGGACCATGCAACGTTCATAATAAAATTTGACCTGGTGATTTAGCGTATATTTAGTAACACTATTTTGATTCCTTCAGTTTATTGAATGCTGCGAAAGCCTTTTACTGAGTAAAATCGTCATGTTAGTTACGTTTATTAAGAGAAATGGCCATTAGTTTGGGGGAAATTGGGAGTACTCTCATAAAGAAGGAATTTCCTATGCTATTTCGAAGGAGAGAACCAAACTGCACGTTAATGTTGATTATACTATGAAGGAATTCCAAAATAAATAAAATAGGTATAGAAGATAGCCCTTCCAGAACTGGAAAAGTTCATCCAAAATTGGTCAGATTCAAGTGGAGCCAAGTTAAAGGGGCCAAATTTGCTTGCAGTAACATTGAGGGTTTTTATTTTAAAAATTATGTTTAGATATTCTGTGAAGTATTTTTGCACAAAATGCAATAACAGAAGAGTATTTGTTTGAATGCACCAATGAACCTTGAATGTTCTTCAATAAAAACCAAATGTCTAACATATTCTCGCGAATTTAAGACAAAGAAAGCCTTATTGAATAAAAGTCTTGGAGAAATATATTTTTTTTTGTATACTTTACCTTCATCTTTTGCATTATTTAGAAACGGAGCAGACGAAAGAATAATAAGCAGTTCAAAAATGGTGATGTATATGGCCAGTTTTTTTAAATTCGCCAGTGTATAACTAAATGAGGAATTAATCTACTCATGCGAAAAATTATCCATTATAAAGAGAATCGAAAATTCTTTCATCTTCAGTCAAATTGAATCGTTTATCTTCAGGAAACTTAAATAAATTCTCAAAAGTATCAAATTTCATTGTGACATTACGTTGGAAAAAGTTAATAAACGCAGAAATTCGTCAGCCAAATACCTAATCAAAGCAATTTCTGAAAGGTAACCTTTTATGAAAAGTTTTTTTATTAATCGTAGGAAAACTAGTTTCACAACTCCAGTGCGGACAAGATTTACCCTTATCAATGTGTTTTGCTGTTTTGAGGCACTTTTATATATCAAAAACGCTGCTATATTAATTAAAACTCATATCAGAAAACACTTTATTTCGGTAAATGCTCTTTATATCTATTTTATTTAAAAGGTTTTGGTGTAACCGTTGAACACATGCAGAATTTAAAAATTTATCAAAAAAAGACAGTAAAAACAAGGTAAATTATGACACACTTTTGTTGATGACATTCCATAAATACATTTCCAGTAAGATTAAAAATTACAAAATGTTTTGACTAAAGAAAAGTTCTTTCTATATGTAGAAAGTGGTTGCTTCAAGTTTTCAATTTAACACAATATCTAAATTTATTGTTCTAAGTTATAGCTCTTTTTTTACGCCTCCAAAATCACGGGATTATCGAGAAAATTTTATTTTTCTTTACAAGCACTTAGTCATTCCTATAGTTATTTAAGGTACCTAATATGCCTGATGCAGTTAATTATTATTTCTTAATCTTTCTAAATGCATTCATATTGGTATTTGAGTAATGATCAAACTTTTACAAAGTTATGAAAATTGCATGGTCTGTGGCGACTACTGTACTTAGAAAGCTGTTTTGAGGTTGACCGAGTGACCACTGTTCAGCAGGTGTTTATTAATCAAAGATCGTGATAATCACTCTTCTTGCTTGAAAAGCCATTAAGGCAAGTGTTCGGTGGCCCTTGCTGTCAGTTGCCTTTGCGTACACCCAATTTTCTTGCATCCAAAAGTGCACGTGAATTCATAGAAAGGACCTGGGGTGGCGTGCAAAGGCACGGCATCCTCGGCCTGAAGCTTTCAGTAGGACAGAAAAAGACCAATTTGGCTGCGTTGTACGTCCTTTTCATGGTTCAACGCAACAGTCGCTTGATTGTATTGAAAATATTGTCACTCTTCAAGGGTAAGGATATAATTACGAGCTTTTTTCGAACTGACTGTCTCATCAATTTTGGCCGTAAAGGATTGCTATACTTTTGGATGTAGCGTGCAGGATAGCCACGATTAAGTAGGGCCGCTTTGATGTGGGAAATCTCTACGGGTAGAGTCTCACTAGAGAAAATATTCCTCGTTCTTTAAAAGAGAGTGCGTATCAGATTTCATTTCTATTGTACTGGCACACAGCTGGTAAAGTGTAAGTATTACTCTCCCCAGGTACTTTTGTGAAATACCGAGCCCTCTAGACATGAAGACGTCTAGAAGGGTAACCTGTTGCACTGCTTCATTTGAATTGAAAATTTAATTCTCGGATGTAATTTATTCATAAAATTAAGAAGGTCATCGGCGTCTTCTCGGGAATCGACAATCGTAAATATGTCATCCACATATCTTTTATATAATGTTTTCATACTGAGTCTCGATGACACCTTTTCTTCTAGGTGATTCATAAAACTGTCCGTGGATGTTAGCCCCAGTGAACTTCCCGCGTGAAGGCCGCGATTTTCAGACGCATGGCACAAATACCTTCTATTATTTAATTAAGTGGTGCATTTTTTAAATAAGGATTTGAAGTTTACTGAAATTATAAATTTATCATTGATGTTTTGTCACTTCATTTCCTCAATAAAAGGAAAAGTATCCCTTGTAGTGTAAGTGGAAAACAAATGTCGAATGGGTTTCAGTTCCTTGACAAGCCATTGTGCAAGTTTGCGCTGAGGTGAATTAGATATGGAGAGAATTGGCCGCGAAGGTGTGTCCTTATGCGTTTTGGGTATCCCATACAGTCTGGAGATAGGTCTACCTATAGGTTGTAGGGATAACGCCATTGAAGTATCAATTCGGGTTTGTCTAGCAATTGTTTATCCATTTTCCAGACGGGGTCTTCTTTTTTCTTAGCTTTCCCTTTACTTGAGGTCTCTAGCTGAAATTTGCTCTGATAATTTAACATGGATTCCATTTTTCTCACAAAGTCTCGTCGTTTGAGGTTGACGTCCCCATGGCAATACCGAATGAATGAAAACGTTCGGTGCTGGACACATCTTTTTCCTAATCCATGGCCTTTGTCAGGCATAAAAATGGTTATTTATTCATTATCTTTCAGTGCAGATAGGGTAGCCATATGTTCTTTAGTCGGAGTTGTCGGTTGTATTACAGGAGCTTTGTAGTACTGATTCGTAATATCCACAAATTTTGCCTTCAGTCAGCCGAGATCGGCAGTGGATCTGGGTGCGAGGTCAACTGGCTGAAAATGCAGGTCATCAAATTGCGCCTCAATTTCAAATAGGTTTCTTCTATCCAAGAGACAAAAGTCTATTCCTAATGATAAAGCCTCTGAGTGTGACTTAATAAGTGAAATTTCTGGTTATTCAAAATACTTTCAGTTGTGTTCAGATGAAAATTATGTTCAGTAGACGTCTTAATTGATGGCGGTAAAGCAGCTGGACCACGTGGTCAATCTATAATTACCTTGGTAATTAGGCGGCTAGTTTTAATCATGACTACGTTTGACCCAATTTCCTTCCCTTACCTCTATGGACTGAATTAATGTATTGCCCTTCAGCTGATGATAATTGACAATGAACTATGAGCCTTGCTTTTATAAACTGACATTCTGTGAAATTCAATCACCTGTATGCTTCTGATATATGTCAGAGTAATGCACCGACAGGATGCAGTTGAAAAGTCGTCACGAAATTTGTTAAATTCAATCAATCCCGCTTTCTGCGATTGCTTCAAGGACAAAGGAGATTGGAATAGTCATTCCTAGCTTATTAGCTGTCATCAGCCAACCATACCCAACTCCAGGGATTGTAATCTCCAAGGCTCCAGAGTCAGCCCCAGGACACAACGGGACGAGTGATTTCTGTAATCGATCGTTGAGCACCTCTCTACAATTTTCGGTATTGTCTTGCGTACAGGTTTAAATCTTTTAATCTGTTTTCCAGTCATAATTTCGTCCACTCTGCACCAACTGTCTTTCTACTGCTATCGTCCAATATTTGTCTTTCCAGATTTTGAGAATTTAGTACAATCCGATAAAATTCATTCCATATTCACCACACAATTTGTCGTATTCATCAGTAATAATTCGAAGTTCTCAGAAGCCATAGCCTACATCGACATATGTACTACGTTTTGCAGAAAATTGTGCAAAGGAAGGTTTTTAAAAAGCGGAGTGGATTGAAATTGGATTAAACTTACGAAACAGGTCAGTTGAAGTCACTGGAAACATTGGATAGGCCTTCTACTGAATATGGATGCACAGTGACTTGAAAGATCGGCTGTTATGAAGAATGATGTCCATAGTTTGTTCCCTAGCATAGCGGGCAAAGGGGTGGTGACTAATGTGCGATAGTAGACTTGTACTGCATATAATAAACTTTCTCCGTTCATGCATACCCGTAGCAAAACCGTCAAGAAGACTGCAGAGGGAAGCGGGAACAGTGACTGAAAAGGCGAAATAACCCCTCTACGTTTGTCAAACATCTAGTCTGCGCATAAAGGACAAAAAAGGTTGACAGGAATCCCAATGGAATGGAAGCCCCGTTCTTAGACTGACTCCCAGTACTGAAAGATGAGGCTGATTATCCCGTCCGTTGGTAGAGCCCCAAACAACGGCTAATAGGAAATATTTTTAAAGCACACGCGAAGGCGGAATATACGGTGAGTGCTCAGAAGACAGAGATCTAAGTGTTGACTGCAATCGTTCATCCCTACCACAGGCAACAGTCCACCGTTCGAACCTATCAGTCGGCTGATTCGAGAATTAAGTGTAAATGGTTGAGAGGGTAGACAACCTGTCAGCGTGCGCCACAATCGACCTGGTCTCCCCTAACACATCCTATTTTACCGACAAAATGGTGGGGGGCACGCATCTCAGATGCTTGAGAGCGCAATATGGCATTTCAACCGTCAATTTTGTCGATGTCCACCATGTTTTTCATAGCGTGGTGTTACAAGGGCGGTGACGTACGCGTGGATTAGTTTTAAGTGATGGTGTATGTATGTTCCACCATCGATTTCGATGAGGTCCACCAAGTGCGTTAACAGGTTGGTACAGAAGGTGACAGTCTCAGGCTGTAGGTTGAAGTGATAGAGGACATAGTTAGCGCTTCCGCACTCTTCACCCTCTCTCGGAGTCTCAAAGACTAAACGAGATCCGGCATGGGCTGCTGTATCAAATGCAAGCAAATACACCACTTAACATAACCTTTAGTGACAGAACTCTTTGCACGGGTACTATTGCACTGTCTACCCTCACTCACCTATCGTATGTGTCTAGCCAGACTTTGGGAAGCCAGGACTGGTACTGCTACTATCAATACTGCTACTTCTAGTACTTCTAATTAGGGTGTACCTAAGTGAGAATATTTGCTGGTACTGTTATTGACAGTTTAGTTAGTCAGAAAAAACGCTGATTAAAGTCCGCACTGGGCTCATATCGCCTCAATCTCGGCAAGACGTGTAGTACTACTGGTGCTGTCACTGACGCCTCCATTCGTCAGAGGTGACGCTGATTAAGCCAACGCTAAAGCCTATATTTTCTTGCTCTAAACAAGGAGTGTGACTCTGTTTTTAAAGTATTTTGAGTAAGAACATGCTTCGGGTCCGGTGCACAGAAGTGCTTGCCTTGGCTTTTGCACTCTCCTCTATCCATCGAGCTGTGTAATTTTCAACTAGCTACGGACAACCATACTGCTGCTATAGGATCGTGTCTATGCAAAACGCGCTAAAATCTAGTAATTATGCTTACTATGGCCAGTAAAAAGTATGCTTTAAATACTGCCTGTGTGTGCTTTTTAAGAAGTCACACGCAATATGCACTCCCAATCTGTGTGAACTAATAGTAATTAGCATTTGGATAATAATAGGACGTTTGTATCAGGCCGATTATAGTTTGACCACCGATTTCGATTATGTTTACCATAGTGATGGTAAACGTGTGTTGTTTTTAGCGTCTCTACCTCTCCCCGAGTTCGATATCAAGACAGGGTTAAAAAGACCTGAGCTGGGATCGGGTGCATTCGGCCGGAGCCGCCATGCCTGACTCACATTCCATAAAGTACGGGCGTCATAAACGCCCTGGGCTGCTTATGCTTGCGTTTGCGCCTACGCGTGCCATCAACGCTCCAACCAACCTATATACGGCATTGGTTATGGGAGAGCAACCCGAATAACGCCTGCCATGTCTTGATATGACCGCCGTGTTGGTTTAGTACATCTACTACGCAGCCCGTTTAGGGGACACGTGTGCCGTACACGCAATATGAAGAAGCTTGGAGTCTGAATCACCATTTCAACCGACCACTGCACACAACTGATTGGGAATCTGAGTTACATCAGCATTTGGCAACCTTACAACTCACGGTTATTACGTAGCGAACATGCCTTGAAGTGTTGTGGAAATGAAGTCCAAAGCGTTGACCTTTTTCTCTCCTCACCCAGGTACCAGTCAACTTTCCGAGCACGTAAATCAACAAACACGGGGTTCAGGTGCAAGTGGCTGACTTACTTACTTGCTTACTACACAAGGCCTGTTCTCCAATAAACGCACCAGCTTTTCACCGAAGGAGGATGGGCTGATCGGAGTTCACACGTGTTAGGGTACCATATAGGCGAAATTTGAATGTAGCCGTAGAACATTCTTCCCACGTATGTGACAGCTGCTAATTTCGTGCTTGTGCTAAACTACATGAGACGGGTTCATGTTTGGTGTTTATGGTGTCGAGGAGATGTGCCCTGATGGAGAGTCTTGTCTTTGCTGGCTTACCACAGCTTTTAATTAAGGAACCTGTGGCCGAGTAGGTCAATACGATGACTGAATCTACGGTAGCCACGCAAACCATTAAGGCGAGTGTGACGGTGGTATCTCGGTCCTCCAAGCACCACATTGTTTGTCTCAGTGCAAATGGTTCTTAAATGTCCGACCAGGTGGATGAGTAACGTGAATTTGCGATCGCAAAGAGGGCAGACTGGAGTCAAGTCCGCACTGCTGGTGTTAATGTTGTTTGGCGGGGCGTCGGAAGGGTTAGTATCGGTGGTGTTCTGTGAAGGGATGGTAGTCGTTTTCACCGCTCTGATGGAAGTGGTGAGCATCGGAAGTGTGCTCACCGGCACTGGCAGTTATCGTCGTCGTAGTGAGGTCTTTGGAGTTTGTGGTAGATGTGAGGAAGGGAACCGTTTCGGGGTAAGAAGCTGGATTTTTCGTTTTGTTATTGCATTGGGTCCGATTCCTGCACATAATATCCCTTAATAACGTGAACATGTTGGAGAGGGGGCTTGGAGATTAGCATTTGAGGTTGGAGGTGCCCGAGACTTTCGTTCTGCTTATTTGGATTCGACAGTGGTGACTCGGTTTATTTCTAAGATTGAGACTCTTTCCAGGTCACTTGATCCCGGAGCAAATTTTCCAAAAACTCCTGGTTGATTTTCATATTCATAAACGAACTTTTCAGGGTGTCTATCCAACGTCGCTGCTGTCCTCTATACTGAAGAAAAGTTGCTGCAATATCGCTTGAGAACAACCACTTGGGTAGGTGCCCTTTGTCCATACTCACAAAATGGTCGCTGCATCGTAGGTGAATATGCCTCGGTATAGCGTGAATGTTGAGGATTCTAGTTCGTTCCAGGTCATCCGCTTCTAGGACTCTGTCTTGTTACCTCAGCCTGAATATTCCCGGAGAAAGCTGATCTAGAAGTGATTAAGTCCAGGCTCATGACGTTATTGTTTAATCGCAGGGGAAGTGCCTATGCGTGGCATGGATGCTAATGGTTCCAATTCGTTCGAAGATTTCTACGTCCTGGATTCTGTCTTGCCACTCCAGCTTCAGTACTCTCAAGAGGCAGCTTAGGTGGACATGGTTAATTTGTTTGACTTATGTATTGTAGATTGTCCATATCTCCAACCCACGCAGTAATTTTATCGGAACTACCGTCCGTACAGTTCCGTGTTGAGATGAATTCCGCAGCAGCTCCAGACTGAGGACCATGGCCGACCGAAGAGCAAGGGCTCAATAAGCAGCCATACTAAAATCAAAGATGAATCTCTGTGAGAAACAAAATCTGTTTAAGTGTTGCGAAAATAATTATTAAGGAATTCAGACGACAGTTGGCGAGCATACACGTGCTTTCGATAAATTCGCGTCGGGATGGTGGTACAAGTTCAAACATACGGTTCAGGGTGCCATATCGGGGTGGTTTATAAAATCCTACCAAACTACCTAATGTCACTTGGTTAGCGTTCGCTAGCAGCACCAGAAGCGAACGTCGTGAGGTGGAGGTAGGCAGTATTTTGAGCAAAAAATAAAATTCTGCAAGCTCTGCGCCCAGAACTGCCAACGGCTGCTTAATTGCACGCACACTTCCATGCACCTTTTCTCTTCTACCTCTTTCCCACTGAAACGGCTTAATCAAACCCTCACTAGCGTCTAAATTGCTCTCGCTTTTTACTCCTACTATTCAGACTACTCACGTGCATGAAAAGGCGAACATTATTAACCTTATGCTTTAAATTGTACTAGTTTTTGACAGGAATTTATTGAAAACAAGCGAATGCTCGTCAACTGGGCTTCTATAATATTTTTTAGATAAAAAAAGTATTTGGTGCCCCGTGTGAGGGATAATCCAGGAAGAACACTTTGGCTCATTGGCGAAGCATTTTTCAATTTTATCACAAAAGAAAAGGTAAAGAAATAAGTAAAAAATTGCGCGCATGCCAGTCTGTGTACTACAGGTAGTCAGAAGTTTCAGAAGACAGTTCTCGCAACTATAACCACCTAAGGAACAAGAATAGCTTGCACACGCACAAGCTAGACCTCAACCTAACGCGGATGAAGGATCAAAATAGGAGTAAAACCAATGGCTGAACCAAATAAAGTTTTGCAAACGAAGCCAGATGTTGTGTTTTTCCAAAATGGCAGGAAAATTGTAGCAGAATCACAGTGTCAACAAATTGACATCATTCACCAGAATGGTTGTCAAGTAACATACATTTGTCAACACAGGTGGTCTAGTTCTCTTGCAGTCAACTTATGGAATGTCACTAAAAGTCTGAGAAAAGTAAATGAAATGCGAGCTTTTTCATAGCTTCGTGATTTATTTGTTTAAATAAAGCCTTCGTGACCACGCGTTAAGATATTATACACTGGAACAAATTTTGAATTCGGGAGCCGTAAAATTATATGAGGATTTGAAATGTATCTTGGAATTGATTGACAAAGGGTCATTTAACTTGACGGTCGGACTTATAAAGCTTCAGTTAGACTGAAGTCGTTTGTAGTCATTTTGTAGTCGTTTGAAACTGTGTCAACGACTTCTTTAGAATGTTCGGCTTTGCCGATGCATTTCTTAAATCCTATGTACCAAGAGGGAGTTCAAAGGCGTTTGCCTATATTTCCTTTAATAAATTTGACTTGACTTGACTTGACTTCAATCGAGCTGGTGATACATTTTTTGAGGAGCAGTTTCAAAATTGCAGTATCTACTAGAAAGCGCAGAAAGAATAGTAATGTTCCCCCCCCCGACGAACTGAACCCTCCGCAGCTGCGCATGTAGCGGCAGACCATCGGCGAAAAAATGTCTGTGATTTAAGCTAGTACTTGCGCTGCTAGTATGGTGTATCGTGTAACCTCCAGTTCGATAACTAGATGCCTGCTAGCAGTTGAATGAATATTAGACGGGTAAAGTGCTGCAGCCGATGGACTTCGGCACACATATTCATATCTACGTTTGGTCAGCGTTTAAAGAACTTAATTTAAACTGACTAACCCCAAGTTAGCGAGTACTTTCTAAGAAAATTCAGGAGAATATAACAGTTAACAACAATTCGTTTTTCTATGTACATACGTTCCTTAATTGTTTCCGTTTTTAATTAAAATGCAATGCTCTTCACACGCTACTCACTTTCAAACAATCCTTTTGCACTAAATTTGCTTAGCAATATTTGTCAAAAGCAAGAAGTGAAGAAATTTGTAGAAACGATACTGCGCTTTCAATTGACAAAAGAACGTGTATGGTTCTATACTTGCGATAGAAAGTTTGTTGGATGGGAACAAAGGTTATAACCACCCGAGAGACGCTAAAAACAAGACCAATAAGAAAAAATGTTTTTACTATTCCCACCGTTGATTTCTATCCAGAAACTGCACTGAACGAAATTTGGTCCCTCTGGAGACCTTTTACAGGAGACATCGCACTCATGACTTCTGGCAAAAGTCATTAAGCGGCTGGGGTTGATGAACGGCGCCCACAGGTTAAGAGACAAGTTGGGCGCAGAAAAGACTGGTTGTGAGCCATTTCAGAGCTAGCCGCTAGAAATTATGAAGGTTGGTGGGTACTTTTGAATTTAAGGCTCAGTAATCAAATACTATACGTTCAAATTCTGGCTATCCAGTGATGCGGTTAGGATATGGCCGACTGATGGGAACTTCATCCCAGTATTCCTTCCATTTGTTCATGTTGAACTGGTGGGCAAATGTTCGACTTATCTTTGAGATTCGTGCTTATTGCAATGCTCGTTGCGCGGTATTTCCATAAAATACAGAAATCAATGAATCTGACCAACATTTCAATATTGGCAACCGAGTAAATAGAATTTTGTCATTAGCACCGTATCGTAGACTGAAATAGAATTCTCTGCACCGGTTTCAAGCGGTATTATTTGATTCGGCAGCGAGTACAATGAATAAGCTCGATTGAGAAAATGTTCTTCATCGGGTCTCTGTATGAAGTGATAATCGTAGGGTTTAAAGGTCGAAAGCTTCCGTCGTTAGTGAAATGCAAACAGTGGAGATGAAGAAATGATCCTTGACACAGTAAAAACATTACTGAGTCAAAACTGTTAACCGTTTGTCTGTACAGCAGGTTCACTAACTCATTAAATCCAAGGATTTTTACAAGTAACTCCCTGTTACGCAAACGCAACCGAAGCTGCGGTCCCAAAAGTCTTACAAAAATAAACTTATGGGCGTTCTGCACAAAAGGTCATGTTGTGATTTATGAAGGAATATGACGTTTAATAGAAATACAAGCTTTTTAAGCAAAGTGGAAAATTCCGAAAAAGTCTAAATCGGGCGTACTTGGGTAACTTAACTTCTGCGTGTAGATGATGCCTGTTTATAGAAAACCACTGAGTGAATATAGCAGGAAAAGTAAAATTACGTTTAAAAAATAATCATTTTGAAAAGTTTTCACATATATGTGTTTCCATATTACGTGGAATGTAATCTACGGATGTTGCCGAACAGCCCAAGTTTCGAGTATATATTCCAATACGTTTTCACGAGAATTTCTAGTTTTTTCTTTCGTTTGAACTAAAGCAACCACAATAACGCTTGACTTGGCCCATTGGGGGATCACAGGAATAAGATATTTCGTAAGCTCACGTGCGGACATGGTGGACAGTGAATAATAAATTTAAATTTAATTGTCATTTACAATTATAAACGTACCATTTTTGTACACTAAGAGTAATTGCCTTCCACCAACTATCTTTGTAATTATTTTGAGATTTCGATTGCGAAGAGGTTCAGATCTTCCTTGTAATTCGAATTATGACTATACAATTTTCACTAGCTTCAGTCAATTGACCGTAAATAATGATTATAAATCTATGTGCTTACCAAAACCTTCAAAATAAGATAAACCTTAAAAGCTTTTACGTAAATAACCAGCTTTTAAACATTTTTTCCTATGCAGCTGCCTTTGTCTGTCATAGTTTCAGAACCACCCAATCATGTGAACTCATTGCCGAGAATAATGAACGTCCACTACAAAAGTCGCGAATGAATATGCTTAAGATTGATTTAGAAAAATTGTACAAACAGTCAAGTCTTGGAAAAAGCTTTACTTATATTTTTTGGCGTCTGATGTCTGCGTACTTTAATTTTTGATGATCAAGTCAAGATCGGAATGGGAAATTTTGGCCAGTTGATTGATTTTCCCAATAATTAGGGATATCTCTTCTGTTATAAATGAAAGAGCTAAGTGTTTTATCTAAAATGGAACAGTTTTCAGCATATTTGGTTACCTGTAGACTCAGTTCTACAAGAAAAAATACAAAGCAGAGTGACAATATTATCAACGGCGATTTTTGAAAAAACTGTTTCGCGATGTCCCGTGACAACTCTGCCAAATGTTTGTTATGTTAACTGTCTCCAACTTCACATCGATTGTACAATAAGTTTGGTTTCCATATACTAATAAAGTTCTCAAACGCATTCCTTGACTGTAACCCCTCAAATGTAAAATATAAATTTAATATGGAGTATGGCAAAGAACAACTTTAAAAGCTTATCACTCAATTTTATGGCACAAAACTTGGCAGATTTGCAAGATGTAATTTTTCAAACTAACTTCGCTCTTCTTTTCCCAAAAGTTATGCGCTATCTCCTCATTACACTAACCTCAATTTCATGGACGCAAAACAAAATTTTCCGATTTGTGAACAGATATTATTTAAAAAGTTTCTGCTCTTCATGAATGTTCTTTAATAAAGCAACATGCACAGGCAAGAAGTTCTTTTCCGCAGCGTTTAATAGCGTAGGAAATTCCTCGGATAGAAACAAACGCTATATTTCGCCAGTTCTTGCCGCTATTTTATCTCAGTATTCTGATCTGAACGGAATTTATTTCTAGTCAACTGCATTTTGCACCTCAAGTCAACCCAGTAAACTAACTAAACAACCTCAAGTGTGCGGTTAATCCTCCAATCTCCAACCTTTCATCAGATATGTAATCTACCGTATGTTGTTTCCATAAAGGGGTGATCTTAGATGTAGGGCAGCAGTGTAGCCTACAGCCAGGTCGGCGCAAAATACCCCTCCTCAAGGTCAAGCAGGTTTGAGGTCATTCACATGCGCCGCGAAGGCGCTCTGACACGCAAACTCCACAGCCCGGTCGATCGTTTTGATTGCTTGCAGCACAAACGCCCATTGTTCACCTGCCGCAGTGCACGTACGTCTATGAAATCAGAAAACCTCTCACATTTGACTAAATACTAAAAGGGCACGATCAGACTTTGCCAGTTGCCACGTCTGGGTCAGCAGTTTAAGGTTAACTGCAAGAAAAATCTCCCTTCTGAGTCGATAACAGGATGACCCGATGACTATCTAGCTAAAATATTCCGAAAACGTTGACTGCTACAATGCGGCTTTGTGGTTTACGGGAAAACGTGTAAGGGCTTTGTGTTCCAATTCGCATGCATTTCGGCACGTGCACGGTACAATTACGGCAGTCGGTTTTGCTTCCTAAACGGGTCGCGTGTAAAATGCGTTAGATGAACATTTCCAGACCAAAGCATGACAGGCGTTATTTAGGTTGCATGCCCATAGCAAAATGCTGAAAATCGGAGGCCGGATCGTGGTGGCACAAGTAGATGTAGGCTCACGCTGAGCAAGCTACTAGTATCAGTATCAGTTTATTGAGGGAAAGATAGGCGAATGCCTTTGAACTCCCTGTTGGTAACAGGATGATATGAAATAAGTTGATACAAAGAAAAATTTAAAATTTACGACAGTTACATGTTCCAGGAAGACAGTCTTCACAAAAATATGACAGAAAAATACAGAAAAACATATGACTACTCGCAAATCGCGAGAAGTATAATTTGATGCAGTGGATGTGATAAACAATGTGATTCATTTGTAAGTGATTCATTGGAATCTGATGAAGGAGTTTTCACCTTCATTGCGTTTGCACTTGATACATATCCAGTCTACTCTTAAATGCATGGACACTAGTGGAGAGGACAACCTCTTCTGGAAGAGCGTTCCACGCTGAAACTACTCTGTTGGTAAAGAAAAATTTTCTTCCGTCGATCCTTGCTTTGCCCGGGCGTAGTTTAAGGGAATGCCCGCGCAAAGTTGGCGTGTTAGCCTGGGCAAAGAAATCATCAGGAACGAAACAACAATGCAGGTTATTCATAATACGGAACGTTAATATGAGGTCCCCCCGCAGTTGTCTGTAGGAAAGGGGAAATAGGTCGAGAATGGACAGTCTGCTTTCATAGGGCAATGTTCCTAGACCTTTGACCATCTTTGTCACTCGCCTCTGGACCTTCTCTAAGACAGTACAGTCTTTGACAGTCCAAGGTCTCCATGCCTGTATAGCGAACGCCAGGTGCGGCCGAATGAAGCTTCCAAAGATTTTGGAAAAGCTGTCTTTTTCAAACCCCATAAAGGCTCGTCTAATCAGCTGTAACATAGATCTGGCCGAATTCGCCGCCTTCGTACAGTTCAGCGTTGGTTTGAGTGAAGAAGTTATCCACACACCCAAGTCCTTCTGACTGTCAACTTGTTGCAACGGAGTACCATTTAAAGAATAGACTTTCGTGCAGGATGCTCTACAAATGCCGATTTGAAGAAAGTTACATTTACTAACATTGAAAGGCATAAGCCAAAGCTTTGACCAGTCCTCCAATCTGTTCAAGTTGGCTTGTAGATGGTTTTCGTCTGCCGTACTTTGGACAACTTTCCATAATTTGATGTCATCGGCAAACAAGGTGACTTCACAGTCTAGATCCCTGACACAGTCGTTGATGAAAACGAGGAACAATATGGGACCTTAAACTGAGCCCTGTGGGACGCCACTCACCACAGGTAAACCTGAGGACTGCTGGCAACCGACTTGGACTCTTTGTGACCGTCCTGTCAAAAAGTGTTGGATCCATAGGAGGAGGTTCCCGCGAACACCTGCGCTGCGCAGCTTAAGCAGCAGGCGTTGATGAGGGACGGTATCGAACGCCTTTTTGAAGTCAATGTAGATCGCATGCACCATTTTGCCCTCGTCACGTGCTTTGGTCCAGCAATCAAGTGAGAATAGCAGATTGGTAAGACAGGACCTACCACTGCGAAAACCGTGTTGGGCATCGGAAAGGAGGTGATTCTGCTCGAGGAACTGCATCAACGCCTTCTTAATGATTTTTTTCTATGATTTTGCAACAAATGGAGGTAAGGCTCACCGGCCTGTAATTATTTGCGGACGGTCGGCTTCCACTCTTGAAAAGTGGGATGATCGTCGCTGTTTTACAATCAGATGGTAGGCAGCCCGTAACAAATGACGCCTGGAAGATTAGGGCTAACGGCTTGGCCATTTAAGAAGCTAGCTCCTTCAACAGCTTGGCCGGGATTACATCGGGGCCTGGGGAGGTCGATTCTTTCAATTTACGAAGCTCATTCTTAACTACATCTTCGGTGAAGAGGACTGTATCAATAGATGGGATCGAATTGTCTTCATAAGTGTTGGATAGAAAACCGGGTTCAGTCACTTCGACGGACCGGAAGAACTGAGAGAGATGGTCAGCTTTATCCTTGTCCTCTGAGATTTCGGCACCTTCGGCAGTTCGCAGTAAGGGGATAGGATCCTTATTCCGCGTGCTCTGTCTTATATAACTGTACAGGACTTTGGGGTTAACCATGGCTCGGTTTAACAGATCCTCTTCGAACTGCTGTCGAGCTCTGACAATAAGACGTTTGACCCGGTTCCTCTGCATTTTGTACCTATTAAGAGATTCAGGTGACCTATCAATTCGGTACTTTTTAAAGAGTTTTCCCTTCTTGTTAACTTCGGTTTTTAAGGATGGATTCAGCCAGCGAGGCCTGTTCGTAAGTTTTCGGCGAGTGATAGGGCAGTGGCTAGAGGTGAGATTATGGACTATCCCTTTGAACTGTTCCCAAGCTTCTTCAACGTTGTCGGAGAGTGTGGATGCCCAGTCTATGAAACAGAGATCATGTTTCATTTGCTCGAAATCACCACGCCAGATATTAGGACGGAGGTCTTGTGGTTGGGCAGGCTAAGAAAATAAACTGTATTCCCACATGAGAACTACATGGTCACTTTGGCCTAGTGGGGGTAAGCAATCCACAATGTCGATATTGTCGAGCGACTTAGTGAGCACAAGGTCGAGGCAGTTCATCCGCTGGCCTTCACGAATTCTTGTGGGAAATGTGACGTGCTGGGTGAGAAGTAGGGATTGGGTTATATTCAGGAGCTGGTGGTCGAATGTTGATTCAGGGCAATCAGCTGAGGAGGAGCTCCAGTTGATGGTAGGAGCGTTGAAGTCCCCAACAATAAGGGTATTTGGTCGCGTAGCGAGGGTTTCAAGCTCATCCAGCAATAGGGCATCGGCCGCAGGTTTGTTCCTTGGTGGTCGGTAGACAGTTAAGATATCAAGGCTTTGGGAACCCATTGCTCTTACAGTTAACCATACCGCTTCTTGGCAAGACAGATTCGCCGTTTTTTCAGAAACATACAAACCGTTCTTCACGAAGGTTGCTACGCCTCCGCCTCTTCGGTTGTCTCTGTCTGTCCGGAACAGTTAAAAGCCGGGGATTCCAATTTCGCGATTGTCAATCTGGCCCGACAACCATGTTTCTGTTATCGAAATAACATCGGGAAGGAGGTCGGATACATTGATCCTTAGTTCATCCATTTTTTAAAGTAAGCTTTGCGCATTGGTATACATAAATGTTAATTTTGAATTCTTGCATGGTCCATTTGTAGCCCCAACGCAGGCTACTGGAGTAGCTGCGCGGTCATGCGAATCGGTTTGGTCCATGAGGGGGCAGAATGTCTTTCGACAATCTGGTCCTTGAAGATCACGAGATTCGGTTCTCCTTTGATTCTGCGTTCCCTCAATTCTAGAACTAGCATGCGGCGTTTCAGCCTCTCGGCAGGAGAGTAATCCAGCTGAAAAAACACATCCTTTCTAGAGTACTTCAATCGAAAACGCCTGGACAGTAGAAGTTTTGCTTCTGTGTCGCTAGTCTGCTAAGTTGAGTTTGGGCGAATTCCAAGACGAAATATCTTTTGATAAAATATTTCCTCAGATGGTTGCAACAGCTCGTTTAGGAGCTCTTGGAATAACCCTTTGTCAGCCTCGCTTCTTTCGCTGGGTGTTTCGGCAGAGGACTCGGGTAGTCCCTGTATGATGATGCAGTTGCCCTTGTCAGGGCCACTGCTATTGATTGGGGGTTTTCGGTTATCCTCCGACCACTCAGAATCCTCAAATGGTTGATTGATTGCGGGTTTTCGGTTATCCTCCGACAACTCAGAATCCTCAGATGGGCCTCGCAAAATGGGAATGTCTGCTGGGGCATCCGGACTCGTAACGCTCTGTGCACGGTCAACGGGGCCTTTATCCGGGGACCGCTGAGAGGGATTCGACACTACCGGAGTGCAGGCCTCCTTATCTTGGGCTGTGACTACCTTTTGATCTGATATTTGCTTATTGGAAGAGCCCGACGGATTCTCTTTCGTGACAAGGCGACCTTCTTGTGTTGTAGCCGTTGGCATCTTGCTCTTAGTCTTTGGCTCTTTGGGAGGCGCGACTGGACTGCTTTTTACGGGTATCTTAGACACCACTTGTATGTTTCCTGTGGTTATGTTAGGCACTCCACCCCTCATTCTACTACGGGCTGATATTTGTGTAGTCTCCTCCGGAATAAAAGACCTGTGGATAAGCTCTTTCATCTCTTGGACTTCTAGTTCGAGCCGGTTAAATTTGGCGACTAGCATCTGGACCATCAATTGGCTTGCGGAAACCGGCTGGTCTACTTGCGTCGTCTGCGCTAAATTTAAGACTCTTTTCGAACGCCTCTTAGACCATGTTGTGATGGTGTAATGGTTAGCGCGTTCGTCCTCGATTTGAGTGGTACTGTGATCGAACTCCGGCAGCACATCCCGCCCGATCCCGCCGTCACGAGAGCGGCCACAGGTGGGCAAAGAAAAAGAGAGCACGGTAAACGCAGCGCAAGCCTATTAGCACTTAAAACTAATCCACGCGCAATTCACCGTCCCTACGTCACCACGCTGTAGAGCATACGATGAACCTTTTTGGATGCGATGACCAAAGTACTGTATACGGCAGTCGGTTGGCTGTAGGGTGAGCACGCCTGTGAATGTTTGCAGTGACGTTGAAGCAGTAGAACGTTTGTTAAATTTACTTCACGTTATTGAGGTGATGTTATCAATCGATGGCCCCATGCCTAGGTGGCTATGGAGACAGTGGCTCGTGCATGAAATGACAAAGCTGGAAGATGGGTTACCTAGGAAAGAAGGGTTATCCGTTAGCTTAGCTGCTGGCTACCTGGCGCGTCCACGGGTGGCGGATAGTGGCGCGGCCTTCAGTGAAGGTTATCTGCAAAATTAGCAGGCTCCCGGGCCCGGCGAATGAGCAGTCGCGGACGCAGCCACGACAGTGTTACCAAGGCGCGGTGGGCTGAGGTCTGGCGCACCGACTGCCTTATAAAATGCCGAAAGTCCCAATGACGCAACTGTGACATGGCGAGTGTAAACCGCCATTAAATAGGTTTGCTTGCCACCATCACCACCACTGCCTTGTGGTAAGGTTCTTGAGCCAAAGTGCTACAGCAGACAACCTTGAACAAAGAATCAAAGCGGCTGCTGGGGACCCGCCTGCATTCGAAATTCCCAAGAAACCTCATGCTATGTCTACTTACTTCACTACGACCAATGCTACGACGTCCGCGGGAACCGACGCGCTCTGTAACCCTTGTCCGGTGGTGTGGGCGAATAATACGCAAGCTGGACTGCTCAACCACAAAAGGAATCTTGGTATTGGATGCTGGAATGTGCAAACACTTCTGGAACCTGGTACTCAAATTCTGACAGCGCACAGTCTCCATGAATATCACGTGGATGTTTGCTGCCTGTCCAAAGTCCGACTTCCCAACTCTGACGCCCGGGAAATCAACATTCCGGGAATCGAGTCCCATCTCACCCTGTATCACAGTGGTCCGCGTGACTCATCTGGTAGACACGGTGTGGCTATTGCCCTCTTGGAGCAAGCCAACCGTGCACTACTGGCATGGGAACCAGTCAATGACCGAATGGCTAATGCTCGACTAAAAGGCCATTTCACGAACATCTCGGTCGTCTCTGTGCATACGCCTACATCAGCGGCTGAACAGCAAGACAAGAAGAATTTCTACTCGTAGCTGCAGGAGCTAGTTGAAAGACTCCCTCGCCGTGATCGGTTGATTGTTGCCGGGAACTGCAATGGCCAGACTGAGCCCGGTGAGACGACAAACAGCCACCTTCTTGGTCATTTTGGGCTTGGCTCTCGAACGGACAATGGTGAGAGAATGCTGAAGTTTACCGAACATAATGACTGTTTGTTACCAACACATGGTTCCAGCATTGCCACAAACATTTACTGACCTGGCATTCGAACGACGGCCGTCAGATCGATGAAATTCTGATTGGTTCACGGTTTTGCAGCTGGGTCCACGATAGCGGGTCAATGTGAGGTGCTGAAACTGGTAACGTCCACGGGTCTGACCATGCTCTCGTTCGCACGCGCCTGAATGCTCACCTCTCATCTGCGCCCAAACTGCCACGTGCGAGACGCCTTAATGTCGCAAAGCTCCGGCCAACCAATACTACCGAGGCTCTAAGCACAAAAATCCAGCCCCGTCTTACGACCCAGGCTGAAAACGATGGCAGTAACAAGTGGACATCACTGAAGACATCAATCTATGGGGCAGCTGAGAAAATTCTCGGATTCACTCAGCGGTGCCGCAGTGACTGGATCAGTGGAATAACCCTGCAGCTCTCGGCCGAGACGACTCGAGACAGGTCCCGGAACGAAGCCTCCTTCTGCCAACTTCGAAAGCTGACAGCAAAGTCGGCTAGAGATGACCGGCAGAAGTATTGGTCCGAAACGGCGGTTCCTACGGAGCAGGCCTCAAATGTTGGTGACACTCGAAAATTGTACCAAATCATCCACCAGGTTAGTGGTAAGTCCCCGACACTCTGTGATTCTGTTCGCGATGTGAATGGAGGTTTTATTACTGAAAACTCGGCCAAGGTCAATCGCTGACGTGAACACTACCAGCACTTCCTCAACTTTGACGAACAACCCATCACACCCTCCCTCTCCTCCACAGCGGAAATTCAACCCTCTCCTGCCTACGCAGTGTCGTGTGACCTCCCTTACGAAGACGAAGTTACCAATGCAATGCAGACGCTACGCAACAATAAGGCATGCGGAGAGGAGGTTATTCCTGCAGAAATGTACAAGTCCTGTGTCGACACCCTGGCTCCTTGGCTTCATGAGGTGATTGTACAGGCGTGGTGAGAAGAGGCCATTCCCGATGACTGGGGCTCAGGCATCCTTGTACCTGTCCACAAGAACGGAGATAAGACAAGATGCGAGAACTACCGTGGCATAAGTTCTACCGATGCTGCTGCAAAGATCTTCGTTATTGTTCTTCTCAGGCGCTTCCAGTCTGTACGTGACTCCAGGACACGACCCAACCAAGCCGGATTCCGTGCTGGGCCTGGATGTGCGGATCAGATCTTCACACTAAAGTGCACTAGAATTTCGTCATAGCTACCAGCAACCAACGGTCGTTTGTTTTATTGACTTTGCCGCTGCATTCGATTCCATCCATCGTGAGTCCCTGTGGCAAATAATGGAACTGGATGGAATGCCGACCAAACTCATTGCCATGATTAAGGCCTACTATCGGTCTACCACCGAATTAGTCCTGGTCCGCAATAATCTCTCTCAGTCGTTCGATATCCGGTCTGGTGTCCATCACGACTGTGTTCTTTCGCCCATTCTTTTTAACTACGTCATTGACTGGATTCTCGGCAAGGCCCTTCATGAAGAGGATGGTATTGAGCTTGCACCCGGACGCCGACTAACTGATCTTGACTACGCCGATGATATTGCGCTATTAGCCTTAAGCTTTGGTGGTCTACAGTCTGTAGTGTCGTGTTTAAATGAGATCGCTATGTCGGTAGGCATGTCCATAAATTCCGGAAGGACGAAGTTGTGTTCCAGCTGCATCCCTGACCAGGAAAAGGCTGCTACCGAATGGCAAGAGCAAGGATGACACTGTATCCCGTATCGATGCTGCTCGCTTGTTTTTCTCAATCCTTCGAAAGCGCCTATGGATCCGACGTGAAATCTCCATTGCCACGAAGATTCGTGTATACCGTTTATCCATCCGGTCAATCCTCATCTATGGATGTGAATGCTGGCCTGTGTGCGCTAAAGATGAGCGAAGACTGGAGGACTTTGACCACCAGTGCCTGAGGACGATTCTGCGAAATAAATATAGCAGCTTCATCTAAAATCAGACAGTCCACATCCGCTGCAATCGTATCACGAGGATATCTCAGGCCATTCAAGAAAGGCGACTGAGGTGGTTTGGACACGTTCTCCGTTGCCCGCCTCCCGAGCTTACCTATGTTTCCCTCGACCCGGCACTGCAGCCCACCTGGAAACGTCGAAGAGGAGGGCAACTGAAGACTTGGCTCGACACCGTCCATCAAGACATGGAAGCAGTTCTTGAACCTTCTATCTTCGGTCTCCGTCGCTATAGAAGAGACTGGGTGGAGTTTTCTAGATCCGCTGCCGCCAATCACCACGCATGGAGAGGTACCGTTCGTGACATCATTGAGGCCGGCTAGATCAGGCATGATCACAGCCGCAACAAGTACAAGTACAAGTAAGAACATGAAATAATTTGTAGTGATAGCCGAGTTAGGAAGCATATGCCGTACTCTCATGGGTCCGGTGCCTAAACAGAGTAGGCATAATCAGAGGCGGAATCGGATGTAGTGGCTGACAGAAGTGAAACAGCTCATTGATGCATGCCGCACATGACCTGCTCCCGCATAATAAACCAAGTTTTCACACAAAGTGGGTGAGCGGTTGCAATCTCCTCTGCAGGGTACTAAAAAAACCACAAAAACCAATTTCAGCCCTGAGCAAGCGACCTGCTCAGAATATTCTCCTGAGGGAAGGACCCCAATTCAAGGCAACGACCCTAATTCATTTTCTTCGCCGACCACACACATCTTATGGGAAATTTAGCAGAAAAGTACAACTTACACTCGGTAAACCGGATGACAAATTATTAAAAAATATGTGCATCTGGTCAGGTCAGTTCAGGTTTCATTGAGGGAAATATAGGTAAATACCTTTGAACTTCCTATTGGTACAGGACAGTTTTCCAATGCATTTGATCTGCAGAACATTTCAGAACAGTGGCGTTGCCAGTAATTTGAATTTGGGTAAGGGAGGGCTGACAGTGCAAAAACTCCTAAGGCATTGTTCAGAAATCTAGGGGTTTGAATGCCATTTGAGAGACTAAAGGAGAAAAACTGTCACCCGTGGGGGTGCAGAATAAATTCGAATCGGATGGCCTGTGCTTAGAGCGTTTGAAGCAATTCAGGGGGAGTTCATCGTGGTTTTTGCCATAATACCAAGGGTCCCACGAAGAGAAGATTGCGGAGGTCACGCGAAAGTCAGCGAGTGTCGGCGATGCGCCCATCGTGCACCCTTGTTGGTTAACGAGTCTGCCTACTAATTGACAGAACAGATTGAGTCGGTAGTTTTATAAACAAACATATAACTGAAAAGTAGTGAGAAGCATGTTTTTATAATATGATTATTCCTCAATGTCCTTTCGGTAACCGGCAGTTTATTTTCGGGGGCGCAGTAGCTATCTATTCTAACTTTACCCGTTAAACGTGTCTTTAACATGTCTACAGATGGGTCTGATTGAATCGTAAACGCATGCTCAGATGGCGACATTATAATTTTGCGCGGTCAGAGCATTCCATGCCTGCATTGGGAAGCGTTTTACAAATCCGCGTAGCCTCGGATCACAACGTTTGGTGGATTCGACGCTTGCTATTCTTGTTAGTATGTTTATAGATATACAATTTAAGCCTCGCCAGGTCTAATTTCAGTGGGCAATTCGGGTATGCACGTCTAACTTTCTCTTGTTGCGTCCACAGATGACGACATAAAAATATCCTCGGGGAGAGCATTTCAAGCTTCTAATACTCTGTTACCAAATAAGAACTTGCGTGTGTCTAGTCTGGCCCATGTAACGCGTAGTTTGAAGAGATGCCCTTCGTCGTTTTTGCTAACTCGAAGAAGTCGCCAGGTATCAGACAACAGTCCTGCCCGCGCATTATGCAAAATGTTTGTATAAGAACGCCGCGTAGCTGTCTGTAACTTAAGGGAAATAGATCGAGATTAGCTAAACGTCTTTCGTAGGGTAAAAAGCCCTGACCGGTAACCAGTTTGCTCGTGCGCCCTTGGACATTCTTGAAAGAATTTAGGTCTTTCGATGTCCAGGGTTTCCATGCTTAGATTACGAACTCCAACTTCGACTGCACAAATGTTCCAAAATCCTAAGCAAAGCAGTCTTTATCGAAGGCACAGAAAGCCCTTTTGACAAGATAAATGACGAACATCGCAGACTTGGCTACTTTTGCGCAGTGCAGCGAGGGCTTGAGAGACGTAGAGATCCATGCTCCCAAATCTTTCTGCACGTCCACTTCCTGCAGTTGGATGCCATTTAGGCTGTAAAAAATAAAGTTCTGAGAGCTTGGTGGGCCAACTCGTAGAATAATGCATTTGTTCTCGTTAAACGGCAAAAGCCAGTTTTTAGACCAAGCTTGAAGACAGTTAAGGTTTATCTGCAAACACTCTTCGTCAGCTGAATTTCTGATGACGTTCCAAATCTTAATGTCATCGGCAAACACAGCAACATCGCAGTCCAGTTCACGGACGGAGTCATTGACGTATATCATGAACAGTATAGGGCCAAGGACAGAGCCTTGGGGGACACCGCTCTCGACTGCAACGTCTGCCGACTGTTGGTCACCAATATGGACAGTTTGGGAGCGGCCAAATAAGAAGCTTTGAATCTACGTCAGCAGATTTCCTCGAACACCTATTTGGCTGAGTTTGTGCAGAAATCGTTGATGTGGGACGCCATCAAAAGCCTTTATGAAGTTGATGTAGATTACATGAAGCGGATTTCCTCCATCAACTGCCCAAGTCCAGCGTGTCAAACAATAGAGCAAGTTCGTCACGCAGGACCTGCCTCTGCGGAACGCATGCTGCGCATCCGATAGAAGGTTATGCTGCTCTAAGAAACGCATCAGCTCTCGCTTTACAACTTTTTCCATAATCTTGCAACAGATCGAAGTGAAACTGATTGGTCTTTAACTGTTTGCGAAAACCTTTCTGCCGCCTTTATACAACGGTGTGATCCATGCGGATTTTCAATCGGCGGGTAAACAACCTGCAATAAACGAGATACTGAAAAGCATAGAAAGCGGTTTGGCAAGCTCCTCAGCAAGTTCGTTCAGTAATTTAGGCGTATGTCATCGGGACCGAATGATTTCAAGTCGTTTAGGGCCAACAATTCCTGAAGAACGGTTGCTTCGGTGAAGGCAACATTTTCAATCTTTGGACCGTCTTCTAAGCCATAGTTTGGAGGGATGAATCCGATTTCAGTCGTAAAGTTTGATTTGAAAAATTGTGAAAGATGCTCAGCTTTTGCTCCATCCTCACTCATTTCTGTTCCGTTGCTTGCCTTCAGAAGGGGAACTGGGTCCCGGTTTCGTGTGGTCTTTCTTAAGTAGCCATAAAATAGCTTCGGATTTTTAACTGCTCGAGTTATTAAATCTTTTTCAACGTCATTGCGCGCTTTGAAGATAAGTCGTTTCACGAGGTTTCTCTGCGTTTTGAATGCATTGAGGGATATTAGATTTCTATCTGCTCTTCACTTTCTCCACAACCTTCCTTTTTTATTTTTCTCTTTCTTCAGCGCTTGAGTCAGCCACTGAGGTTAGTTGTTTAGCATTTTCCGTGTAATTGGACAGTGGTTTCTCAGGAGAGTATGCAATAACTCACTGAACCATTCCCAATCATCAGCTTTATTGCCATTAAAAATCAATTCCCAATTTATGTTGTTTATTTCGGCCTTCATTTGATCAAAATCAACACGCCGAATATTCCTTCTAACCTTGGTGGGTTGTTTGGGTACCGAAAATATAGAATAGTTCCAATTAAGTACGTGATCACTTCTACCTAGAGGAGGTAAAGATCTCACTTCGTCGATGCTGTTCAGTGATTTCATAAGTATCAGGTCTAGGCAGTTTGATTGCTGCCCCTCACACACCCTGGTGGGAAATAGAACGTGTTGACTGAGAGATGCATTAAGTGTCAGAGCTAGCAAACGCCAGTCGAATGCTTGCTCTGGACCTCGTGCGTATGTTGAACTCCAATCGATAAGCGGGGCATTGAAGTCTCCCATAATCAAGACGTCGGGCCGAGCAGATTATCTTGCTAACTCTTCTAGTTAACCAGTGTCAGCCTCGTGATCATGTCTAGGCGGACGTTACACGGTCAGAACTTCCATGCCGGGTGATTCCGGTACCTTTATAGTAAGCCAGAGGACCTCGGTACTGCAATGAAACCGCTCTGTTTTTTTCTGAGCCAAGCAGTCCATATTTGACGTAAGTTATACCTCCTCCTCCTTGGCGCCCTCTTCTATCTCTCTGGAACAGATTTAAGCCAAGTAGTGCCATTTCGCGGTCATCCACGTTTTTAGACAGCCAGGTCTCTGTCAGAGAGATAATGTAGGAAGACAGGTCATATATCTGCACTTTCAGCTCATCAAACTTGGACAGCAGACTCTGTGCGTTGGTGTAGAAGAATTTAAGTGACATATTTTTGACGAATTTTGTTTCGGTAGAATTTCAACTTCGTTTGACTGCGGCTGCGTAAGCCATGCTCAGGCCATTGTTCGAAGTATTATCGGTTTGGTTCAAGAACCTCATATTCCTTTGAATAATTTTCTTGATGGAGATTTCCAGTCTTGTCTCGCCATTTTTTCGTCTCAAAAGTAATTCTGTCACAAGTTCTGACAAGGTTTCTTTTGAATTATTTGGAATGATTTTAAAATAATTTACCAAATTATAGACGCAGTTCAAACCCCTGCATTAGCGTAATGATACTTTAAATTATGTAGACCGGCGTCCCTCGTATCTGACGCCGAAGCAAGAACAAACCTAGGGTGCAGGACCTTCAACCAGTTTTGTCGTCGGTACTGGTTGCCTTTGGGGCTGATATTCCTATATTGTTGCATTTTATCGATATAACTCAAGCTTACTGTACATTAATAGTGCTAAAAATTCGATTCCCATGTGATAAATCAGGTGGAAGATAAGCGTTCGCTGGGAGTGGTTTATTATAAGCCTGTCGTTTCGATAAGTTTTCTCGTCTACCCATCTTCAGAGAATGGACACTCTGGCTCATGGTGCTCGTTTATATGTAGGTCTTTCTTCCGTGAGCGTGTTCTACCAATCATGGCTGAGTCACTATATGTGTCTTGCACCTCCCCGCCAGTCTCCTCGTTTATCCTATCTGTCACCTTGCCGCATGTGTTGGTGTCACCCTCATGTGCGGTCGTTCCGTCTTCCCCCATCGTGTCCCGAGTTGTTTCAGGCATAAACACGTTCGTCACGGTGTTTGTTGATGACTCCGATTGTTCCATGCCGTAGCTGTCCCCGAATAAGAAGGTTCTTGTTATAGCCCAGGTTTGTTTTCACCCGACTAGTAAGCAGAAGAAAGCAAAAGAGCGGTTCTGCTAGACAATGGCTGTATTAACTAGCACACAAAGACAGCGGAGCATGCGGGGTCTGCGGGGGCCTTGAGGTCTGCGATGTCCTTTAGCATGTCCACTCCGGCATATTTATATGGCTCCGGTCTTTCCAGAATATTCCTAGCGTATAGTGTGCGAGCAGATATTCTAGAATCAGCACGACTACGGCCACTGCCCCCGCTATGTGGGTGGTCGTTTGGTTTGCTCGACGAACGGCGCGGGCGGTATGCCCGTAGACGTGACGCACCGGGGGCCTGGACTGCGGCCATGACTCAGTTAGTCTGTCCCTTTCGGCGACCGCCGTGAGTGCATGGGGGATCCCACCTCCGTAACAGTTCTTTCAACAACATAGGGGGCCGGTTAATTGATTTGGTGGTTTACTGAACCGTCGGTTGACATCCAGGCCTCTTTAATTTGCCTTGATGTGTGATTATCACCTCGGCCCACAATTTCAACCACGTCAAAGAACGGCTTAAAGAGGACCATGAGCCAGAGTGTCCATTCGATGAAGGTGAGCAGACGAGGAAACTACTCGAAAAGTAAGGCTTATAGTGAACCCCTCCCGGTAAACGCTCCTCTTCTTAATGTCCATTATTAAAGTCAAATCTACCCTAAGCTTTACCGGTAAACTGTTAGTGAATTGCCGTAGCATCCTTGCGTTTTAATGAAAGCCCAACCACCTACATAGTTGAACCATCATCCCTAAATCTTTGCTGCTACCTAGTGGCTACCTGACGGGATAAATCGGTCCACATAATCGGTGCTGCGGATCGATTGGCTCGAGAACTAAGCGGCAGGCTCAATAGCTCCTTCTCAATGTAGTCTCTATGAAACGAGCACTAAAATGGGACTACGGCCACCTCTTTATTATTGTAAAATCTCAGTACCCTGTACAGGACTGAGTCGTGCGTGGCAAGCGTAGACTGGCTGCTTATCTTTGTCGGCCAGTGCAAACGGGCTCGTCTCCGCTCTTATATGTCGTGTTTTACCACCGGGCCTATGTGAATGAGGGGGCAGGGAGTGCGCCAGCTACTGGATAAGCCTAATTTCAATATAATCTATCTTGGGCTCGGTTCAGCATTTCGCGTGCGGAGTGCTGCTAGGCAGATGGTGGGAGCTTCGCATGCGACGAAAAAACTGCCACTGCCACCACAGAATGGTGGCGATGAGCGATCTCTATGTCGTGACATTGCGTTTAGTGGGACCTTGTTTAGACCAATGTGACAACTAGACCGTATGCTGTCAATACATTTTTCGGGAATCTTTTCATAAACATGATTAAATTTAACCAGTAGAAAACTGTAATTTTCGTAGTACACAGACATGGGGAAACAAATTCGTAAATACTTTCAGTCGAGAACAGTTAACCTCATTGAACTTCCTGCATGCATCTCAAGTGCCAGAATTTCTAAATGAAAGCCCTGGTGTCAAAGCCAAGAGAATGGGAAATATTCTGGCCCCTATGGGTGACTAAGCACACATATATATTTATATGGCTAGGTGGTGACTCGCGTGAGAATGTTTCGTTTTGAAGAAAAACTGGGCTGCATCCGTCCCAGTCTCCCTTCTAAGGCCAATTTTTTCGGCTGACATGCGAGAACCTAGACGGCCGATACCGGATGGGGACGCGGTGTAAGAATATAAATTGATGGTATACCCGCGCCACACACAAACTGGTCTCTGAGTCAACTCGACCCAGGTGTTGATATGGGTTCTCAACTCCTACGGAAGCTGGGGTTTTACGAAGAATGTATCAGAAAGAAGCCAGTGTAGTCTCATTTTCATTGAGTAAGCGGACCAAATAACCATATAAACTTGAAGACTTTCATCACAACGGGACAATTTGATTGTGTATAAGATGAAACAAAGGGCTCAATCAAAATCTACACGGTTTTATTCCCTCGTCTCTCCTTCCTTAATTATCGGTGTGGGCAAACTAACTAGTGATGAGACTGGACACAAGAGCTGTTGCAGAGCGAGCCTTCATTTAACACACGCCGTACCACGGTACGACATAACTTGAAGACTCCTTCTAACTCGGCATGGTCCGATAAACGCAAATAGTTATCTTGTATGAACACATTTAAATGTTTTGGCCAAATTCTTTTTAATCTGCCTCTCGGACTCCCAAACCTGACAGTTTCGACGGTTTCGACGATATCCACCATATTTTCGACAGCAGGGCGGTGCAGGGACGGCGACTTGCGCGCGAATTAGCTTAAAGTGATAGTAGACTTGTGTTTCATCTACCTCACTCTCTCTTCCCAAACCCGCATGAACCCGCTGTCCAGACAGAGTCAAGACACCTGAAGGCGGGAAATGGCACGGTTGGCTGATGTAGCCGTAGCCACCGCTAAGCGTGCCGCCACGCCGAGCTCAGAGTCCAGCTGCATGAGAGTGCCATAAGGTCCAAATTAAGCGGGAACCATTGCAAACTGACTCTCAGACCACCAGTTAGCCATTTTAAACAACAAATCACATGCCGGGCTGAACGCGCGATCCGAATGATCCCGTCAGTTGGCAACCCTCCAAGTTACGACTTTTAGTGAACCGTGATGACTTATAGCTAAGCTGTCGACTTCAATTCCTTCCCAACCTACAATATTAGTCCACCGTCCGTGCCTATCGGTCGTTTGATGTCAGGTTACTGCATCGGCTGACATGTTTGGCAATACCGTCTGCGTGGGCGACAGCAGGAACTAGATCTCTTGAAACACAACCAGGAGTAAGAATGAACCGTTATCGATTATCGGGTTGCCTATAAATGCTACGTGATACGGCATCAGCGTGTGAACCTCGATGGTCATCAACACCCGACCTCCAGTTTACATATCAGCCACTAAAACATACCACGCACTGGGCTGATAATGCTGTCTAGTAAAGCTTCAGTTGATCGTGCTAAAGACTGAGTTGAAGTTAATCGTTAAAATGCACGATAAAGTCACGCATAGCGCTGAAGTACCCTATGAAAAGTAACCAAGAAAAAAACTTACCTTTCGGTAAAGATGCTTTTTATAGTGGTAAAAAAAGCTAAGGTGAAACGAATTGTTAAAATGCAGGCTACAGACGCGCATGAAGCCGAAGGGTCCAGTAGATACACAGACGAGGTGGTAGACCAAATGGTGCCGGCTCAAAATCTTAACCAGCGCCACAGCCTATCACCAAACGACTCAGTCACTTGCTCGCGTGATTTGGATTTCTGATTGCACACAGACCGGTGGCAGCCACCAGTAGCCTGGTAATGAGGCCGAAGGACCCCCGCCCCGACACATGCCTTATTACCCGACTGCAAAAGCTAGCAAGGAATAAGCACTAGAGACGCTAGGCAATATGGAGGATTTGCACAGTTAAAGGAATTTGCGGATTGACGAAACACAGATATACCAGTGGTAGTCTGGGCACTCACCGGTCGCATTGCGGGTAACACTTCGCCTGTCGTACCTTAGGGCTCCAAATCAAACGACTCCTTCCCCCGTTAGCCGCCTAGTGAATAGTATGTCATAAAAGGAAATATATCACCGAAAACAACGAGAGAGTTTGTACTGGCTTTTTCTAGCTTTTAAGCCGTAATCAGCTAGCCATACCCAAACCCAGGTATTAGAACAGCTGAGGTTCGAACCCGTGACTTGTTGGGCAGAAGTCTAACAGCTCCGCTCGAACTTGAGCTCCAAGGTGCAATGGGATGAGTGTTTCCCATAAGGCAATCGGTGAGCGCCCCACTATCATTCCTTATACACCAAATCCCAACCGATAGGACAACAAGCTCATGGCACAACAAGCTTGTGGAATTGACATGAATTACTCCTAGGTTAATTGCACTCCATTTGTTTATTCGTATGCCTCGGACAGATAGTCAGTAATATGGGAGGACTTATTTTAATACCAGCAAAGTTTGACCATCTAATCAGCTTGCATTTGCAAACCTTTAGAAAATCCGAAGAATACAACCTAGGCAAAAAATTAAAGTGTCGATTTCCGGGTCCGAGTTTGTTGTTGTAGTGATTGCTAGGAAGATATGCGAGAACAAACAATGCATTTAGCAAAGAACGGCTCGTTTAAATTTGCCGAAAAATTATTTTTGAGAGGCGTTTTCAGAAAAGGCTACTTTCATACATTTTTACAAGTTAGAAGTAGAGAAGTCCTTAGATCGTTGTTCTACAGCCGACTATGTTCGAAAACTTAAAGTCCGCATGGCAGATACGTGTGATTACATAAGCCTTAGACATTTTTCAAAGCAGGATTAAATATGCATCTCATTTAGTAGGTAAATTTGAATCTTAAGCAACATAAGTCTGTAAATTAAGCTTTAAGAGTGCTCCTCAGCTACTTCCACATGTGGCTCGTTTGCTACATAGCTCATTTAAGCCTCAGACCATAATACTTTACCGTGACTCAAAAGGCTGCCAACTGGGGCTCATACCAAACTACGTCAGCAGTCCAGTGTGTTGTATGTTGAGTGGAAGTCAAACGGCAACAGTGCCTTCTTACGCCCCCTCCAATTGTGTTAATCATGGTGTGTGTGTGTTCACCCTTCTGAGATTCAACGTCTGTATGCATATGCAACGCCAGACTCCGGCAAACCATGGTCCCTGCGGCCTGGTAGGCACTGGCAATTTCTCTCGGTTCTGATTCCCTGTCGGTGCATGCGCTCGCGCACCTACTGGGTTTCAGGCCCCACTTCAGGTGCCCGAGCAGCTAAGCGGTCACTATACGGTGGGGGAGAGAGTGAGGTTGACCCTCGGCGCGCTTCCTCTCTATAATCAATCGGATGTGCTGGAATCGATCACTGTGCGCTAAAAGCCGTGGCTTGGAAGGTTTGCCAACTGACGGAAAAACTCGGGCCACCTACATTGCTGCTTTTCTAGTACGCGTGAGTTTGTATGTGCGTATGTGAGGAGGTGGAGAACTGAGAGTCAGGCTGCAATGGTTCCTTATTAATGTGGCCTTTATGGCGCTCCCCCGCACGCGGGAGCCTACCTAGCGAGTTGGCTGAGGCAAGTGAGTGCATGTTGAGTGCCTATCGCGCCAGCCACCTACAGCCTTCCTCATCCCCGGTCTTATTGACTTTGTCTTTACGCCGGAAACGGAGGTGGGAGCGGCGAGCGAGTGGGCACGTTCCCCGCGAGTGTGCTTTAACTCCTGTTTTCGTTCGCAGTAGTTCAGTGCATTGCTTCTGATTGCTGTAGCTTTTGTGCAGCTTGCCCAGCTTGCCTAAATGTCTGCTTAGGCTTGCTTCAGCGTTTGCTGCGGCTTCTTGGAACACGCGGTGCCCATCGTCGAAATCGACGGGGACTGCCGTCGTGTGTGTGTGTGTGTGTCTATCTGTCGTCCTTCCAGCGTTGCGCCCATCCTAACTCAGGCGGCCGACAGGTAGGCGGTTGCCCGTTGCTGTGGTGGAGGAGTGAATGAGGATGATCTTCGGCGCACTTCTTTTCTCGCCATAATGGGGATTTCTCACTATAATAAATCCGACGCGCTTGAATCTATCGCGGTGCGCTAAAAGCCATGGCTTGGAGAGTTGCCAGCTGACGGGTTAACCCGGACACCGCAGTCGGTCCAGTGTGTCTTGCTGTGTGGTGTGGCTGTCTGAGGGCTGAGTCAGATGCAATGACTCCTTCTGAATTTGGCCTTTATGGAACTCCCAGTCGGTACGCGTGTTGAGCTTTTGTCGCGCCAGCCATCTGCGCACTTCTCCCTATCCGGCCTTCTTGACTTTGTCTTGACAACCAGGTCTCGTTATAGGAGTAGTCAGAGCGTGGGGCAGATTCTCCGCGAGTCTGCTTTCGCTGTATATCTCGCGGAAGTGACCGCGTTGCTTCAACTTGTTGAAGCTTTTAGTGGACATAGTCGAAATCGATGGTCGAACTGACGTGTGTCAGGAGAGATAGGCTATAGTGCTACGCACACAGACGGGTTTACCGGCTCTGTCAGCAATGGCTTCCACCTCACATTAAACAGCTGACACGTTCAGACAGTGGCTCGCTATGGACAAGGTGAAGTCTGAAAGGGGTGCCTCGAAAATTACTTTCGAATTACACTGATAGAACCATGTCGCAAATGCCCGGCTAACCAGATTTCGGTTTTTTATCACATTAGTCCGAAGTGAAAGCTGGGAAACAAAATCGCTCACGCTACATTTGTCCCAGAAAAAGCCTGCCAGTCCATTAAACTACAGTATTGTTACGCCTTCAGAGCTGTGATAGCGGCCAAAGAAGCGGAAAATTAAAAAATAAAAATACGCGTCAAACCAATACTTTTATCACAGTAAATAGCAGTCTATAGTTGAACAGATAGACTATTGTTTTTTCCTAGATTCATGGTGCGCAAAGAACCCGTCAAAACACTCGATGCTAAAGAAAAGCAGTGCAGGCCAAAAAACTGTACAAACGGCGGTGGCCCAGGAAGTCAAGCCTGTATGCAACGAATCGGTCATTTGAGGGTACTGCCGACAAAGGGCAGAGAGATTACAGCGACCTCTACTGACTTATCTGCCGTAAATACGAAATCATAATTCACATTGAATCTTGTAGCTATGACACGCAAGCAAATGACATTCCCTTACGTTCGCGAGCAGTAACTCCAATTAAAAAGCGTCCGGTTCAATGCACCGCGAGTTCACCCCGTCTACTGTGGTTTTTTGATTTCCTGGGGGCCGAGATCATTCCAGAAGATTTAATTCCGGTTAGTATAGTCTCTGTGACTGATTATTTTTTAATTAAAATATTCTTAATTTCAACGAAACTTTGTGATGCCATAAGATTGAGTTTCATGGTCAATTGGAAATCTTCTATTCCTCTTAACAAGGGGTAAAGCTTTGTTCTCAAGACTTACCATACAACCTACCCAAACAGTCGTGGCTGTTCATTATTCTCAAAAAGGAATAAGTAAAAACCTGAGATGTCGGTGGGCTTTCGTATGATGTGGATTACTCACGCTGTTCTCTTAGCAACCGCATTCCTAAAGTCATTTTAATGGCTAGCGTAACTGCAACGTCTGATATTATCTGAACCTCTTGCGTTATCTACCGCATGTACAACAGGCCGAATTTAATTACCTTGTGTGTTCTTAGAAATTGGAACTTTGATTATATACTGACATAATCTTGAAGTGAATGTACAATTCATTAAATTTTTGGTAAAATTAGGAGGTACGCAGAGTGACCGCCTGCACATAAACGGTCCTCAGCATCTCGTCCAAGCGCACAATCAGACAATTTATTGTGAACTTTCAGCAGAAAATCATGACTGTGTCAGTCTAAGATGTCATCCGAAGAAAAAACAAAATGCAATTGCAATGAAAACATCCTATCAGGACTGTTGATTTAAATTTGAATTTTTAGGTCCTTTGTTTGATCAGTCTCACAAAATGGCTGGTTCCGGCGTTCCCTCCAGAAAACTTACTGTTTGTTATAAATCATTTGTCGGCATAGTCCAGTCAAACTGTAAATCATATTTATAGCCCCTTTTGTCGAGCACGCGCCAAAACAAGCTCCTCAGGTACCGATACTTGGGTTCCTCTTCGAAAGCAAGATTTTTGCAGTAATTCAGATATTTGGCAAACTCCTCCGGTAGACCCTCACACAGTGACTCTGTTTTGACGCTCATTTTCTTCTTATATATCTTTCTGAACTTCTCTCGTTTACTGTCTGCCTGTAGGCCTTGCCATGGCAATTTACCACGGAGAAAGTAGACAAAAACGTATCCAAGTGATTCCAGATCATCGCGCCTCGACTGCTCGTAGCCTGCATGGGCGTTAACACTGCAATAACGCGCAGTTCCAGTGAGGTTTCGAAAGTCCTTGAATGGACAGTGTTCTTTGGTCTTTGGGTCCATGTAAAACTTAGAAAGACCAAAATCAATAATATAGACAGTATTAAAGTTTGGTCCACAGCCCATGGCAAAATTATCGGGCTTAATATCGCGATGGATGAGACAACGCTTGTGCAGCGTCTCCACCCGTTTTATCATCTGGTCTGCTAAAAGGGCAACCGTTTTCAGCGAAAATTTGCAGTCACAGGAAACATGCAAATCCTCCAGGCTGGGTCCTAAAAATTCCATGACAAGAGCAGTGTAAAAATTCTGTTCGCCATCACGACCATACCAGAAGAGTTTGGCTATACCGGGGCAGTCCTTTAGCAGTCGCAGTAACTGACATTCTGTTTGAAGCTGCACGGGTGCACCATGACGGAAGAATTCCATTTTCACTGCTGCCTCCTCATTGGTGACCTTGTTTAGGGCATAGAAGATCTCTCCAAAGGAACCCGCCCCAAGCCTCTTGATCAGCTTCCATTCCTTGTTAACTAAGAACTCGCCTGGGTTGTCATCTACTCGGGATTCTGAGTGGGATCTGCTTCTGCCCATCTGGTGCGCCTAAGGTTCATCTGCCTTCCTCTTAGCCATAAACTAGGCTAACGTGGGAGACTACAGGTGGTCTTCCGACGGCGCAGGAGATGCGAAGCAAAAGGGTATTGATTTGAACTTTGAACGTGCGATCCACGTGAACATCGCGGAACTCGTGGAACCTTCTCCAATACGCGTGACAGGACTGGAATTATTTTGCTAGACAGCAAACGTGCCTACATGCCTCTGACTTTAGAATAAAATTAACTATTTATTTACTAATAAACCGTTTTTAAGAAAGTAACTAGGTGTCACGATTAATACTGTCAGGCCCGTGAACATCAGCATCCTAGTCAAGAATGTCTGTTGTATGTTTTGCTGAAAATCTCAGAAACAACATCTAGTTTGTCACGAAACAGTTATTTTCCTTAGAGGTAGCGCATATACATCCTTGTACCAATTACAGTTGTCAAAATCGTGGCATTTCTCATTAAGGTAGTATTCAGCGTAGGGCCGTCTCAACAGGAAGACGTAAAGGACGGTCTATAATAATATTTTATGCGGGTATGCTAAAGAGGATAAAAGCTACAGGGTTATCACAAATTAACTTCCTTAAAAAAAGAAAAAAAAGTTAAGCAACATGTATTTACGCTTTCGTGGGGCCTGAGATTCTGGAGTAATCACTGATCCCATTCATGTAGTCCTGTTGTATATGATGCACGTTCCGTTTACCGAGGTCTCTGTCATGTTACGCCTAAATTGGTATTCGCCCTTCAAGGACGCCCGACCACTAAGCTATGCTTTTTTGGTGGTTCGTCATATAAGAATAGAATTAAGGCCGCGTGATTGCATAGGACCAATCTAAAACACCGGAGCTTTTTGAAGCACTTGACATGAAAAATTGTGTCAATCCCAGCGAAGGCTTTAAGTTGTCTACCGGACGCAAGCCAACATCTCTAAGGGCTTACGCTAACGGGTGCTATCAACAACCAAGACAGTTGCTATATGGCTAGCAAATCCAGTGCTGTACTAATACAGTCGCTTTATCCGCTGTGGCCATTGCCGACGCCAGGTGGCAGTCGCATGTCGACCCAACTCCGTGACAGTTGTTTACTCCGCGCATTCCGCATTCCGCATACTCGACCCACGACCAATACTCAGACTGACACACTCATCGCCTCCCCCAGTCCCAACGCCCACAATATGCTGACTTCGCCATGCGGGTGGAGTGAGAACGATGAATGTTAACTATAAGACTTTTGATGTTCCTACCCCAATCTCTTATTTTCATCACTAATGCAATTGCACAGGGCCGATTGTTCAATTGCTGAATTTGCCTTTCAAAAACAACTTAACAAAAAAGTTAATTCGGCAAACATATGTCTTCAGCAATTCAACATTAGGGGAGGAAAATAACAGAGATAACGAAAATTGCACAGTTGGGCAGGGTTCAGAAGGCCCCTTTGATTTCAACTCATCGAATTCACGCCAACCGCATGGCGAAATCAGGTGCATAGGCCCTTGCGCTAGAGGAGGGGGGGAGGGGGGAAAGGAAAGGAGATTAGGATAGGTTGTGAGCGTTCGTCATAGTTCAGGTACGTGGAATGATAATTACCATCATTTGCACGGAGTAAACGACTGTCACTAGGGTGTGAGAGCGATATGCAATCGCCACCTGGCGTCAGCTTCAGTCAGGGAAATGAAAAGTCTTGTGGTAGCGCCTTCTGACAGCAGTGCACTGGATTAGATAACCGTATAGCCCTTGCCTCGGCTGTTGCTATCACCTGTTGGCATAGGCCCTTAGAGAAGTTGGCTGGTATCCGGTAGACAACCTGAAAGCCTTCATTAGTATCGACTGTGTGATTTGTACCGACATGGCGTGCGCGAATAGAACTCGATGTCGATGACGTCGCATGTAAGAACACCAAACCTGCAGTGTAGTCCGGAAAATCAGTGTGTGTGCATCTGTTGATCTGCAAACCCGCACATCGAACGCATGTTCCCAAGGCAACAACAGGTGAAGACCAGAAAAAGGTGGTAAGCTCCGATTCTCATCTGCTCTGCTTATTGCTTATTATCCAACTCCCGATGCAGCTAGAGGATATAGCAATGCTAGTTGTGTCTGGAGCAGCTTGCCATTCTAGTGCATAGGAGATGTCCCCTACACCTCAAGATAGAGTAAGGTACTGCAATATGTCGAACAAGTTAGTCTGCTAACGGCAAGTAGCACCATGCGACATAGAAGGCATGACAGAACCTGAGATATTACTCAAAAACTTCTCTTTAACCAATTAAATGACAGCCTGGTGGATAGAATTGAGGTGGTGGAAACCAAGAAATGCCCTGATGCGCTAGTATCACCAATATCACTCACACTACCAGCGTTACTAATATTGCGTTATTGCTGTTGCACTGATTTAGAATGTTCTACTATCCTACCGTACCTATCTGCTATTGTATTGTCGTTACTGCTGTCCTATAGGGTATTACTTGTAGGCTCTCGCCTTACTGTCTTCGTCATTTCTACGTTCAATGCTACTTGCACTCCCTCACTATCAGGTTTATAGAAATAACATTGTAACTACGAATACTATCAGTATAAAGACCTAGCAGTACAAGCATGGGTCGTAGCAGTAACAATTTGAAGTAATTTGAAAATCGTACGGGCTGGATGAGACCAGGTGCTTACACAATCAGCTCAGGTGCTAAGGTCACACTCCAATTTGATAAAATAAGATGCATGTTTAATTACTATATTAGTAATACCGATATGAGAATTACTAAGCTTCCATGACTAGGTGGTTTCAGGAGATAAATTGGCGAACATACGTTTGTTTTCGATAAATTCTCGTCAGGCCTATACATTTATATGGTATGAATAAACTATGGTGGCTGGTGGACAGATGAACTGGGGCGCTGCGACGAAATTCTTTTGGGCACATAGCAGCGGTCTGCGTAACCTGATGGCGGCCGCCTCTGCCGTCGCCAACAGACGCTGTCCGAGGAGTTTTGAGTAGCTTGAAGGCACCTTGTAAATCACTCGGAAGGCCTCTTTGGCCTCCACGCGATGGCTTGAGTCTACCAGATGCGCTAAGATTGACCTGTTTACACCTTTAAGTTGGCCTTTCCCTAACCATGCGGGTATGTGTTCCCTTACTCTTTTGGACAAGCGCTGGCTCGTGCGACCAATATATCCTGCCCCGCAGGAACAGTTAAATGAATATATGCACATTGAGGTGGTCTGGGCTGGCAGTTTATCCTTAATCTCTCCTTATAGGATGGGAGTAGTCGAGAAAAATACATGGGCGCCGGCTGCTGGGAAGGCAGTTGCTACGGCTTGACTCAGGCGCCTCCTTAGTAGTTCGCTTGGTCTGTCCCCTTAAAATGGGACTCTGATAAAGATGCGTTTCTTCTCCACTGTTAATACTGAAGGCTGGGGCAAGATATATTGGTCGCACGAGCCGGCGCTTGTCCAAAAGAGTAAGAGAACACATACCCGCATGGCTAGGGAAAGGCCAACGTAAAGGTGTAAACAGGTCAATCTTAGCGCACCTGGTAGACTCAAACCATCGCGTGAATGCCAAAGAGGCCATCCGAGTGATTTACAAGGTGCCTTAAAGCTACTCAAAACTCCTCGGACAGCGTCTGTTGGCGACGGCAGAGGCGGCCGCCATCAGGTTACGCAGACCGCTGCTATGTGCCCAAAAGAATTTCGTCGCAGCGCCCCAGTTTTTCATGGGCGAAACTAGGTAACACGGCCAGCCACAGCAGACCACAGGCCTTGGAAACGGGCCACCGCAGAGACGACCAAGTCCCAAGTCCAGCCACGCACACCTTATCGGCGGTCTTGGACGCCGGGCCGCCTAGACATTGACACTCTGATCTCAACTCCCCCAACTCCCCCCACCCGCTTCCTTCCCCCTCCTCCCCACCGTGACAACGAGAACACTTCATCTGTCCACCAGCCACCATAGTTTATTCATACCATATAAATGTAAAGGCCTGACGAGAATTTATCGAAAACAAACGTATGTTCGCCAATTTATCTTCTGAAATTTTCAATGGGAATTTTCGCAAAGTTAAAACAAACTAGTTGATTTCAAACGAAGTTTGCTTCCTGTTTACCAGATGATGCTCTGTAAATTCTGAGCTGGAACTAGATATTGTAGAAAGTCAAAGACACGGCTCGGCAAACTAAGATCCTGATTTGGCGTCCACATGTGTTCTAGCAAGAGACAGCTAAAGGTTGATAGTTGAGATGCTTGACTGGCTATCGCAAGCTAAACGCAGAGACCACAAATAGATTCCTATCCTTACCGTGGTTCAGGTAAACCTTTCATGCCCTGGCAGGTAATCGGATTCCTAAAATGCACACGTAGCTGCCGGAGAATTGCAAGTAAATATCATTAGCAGTAGTAGAAGTCGCATTATTTAGAAGCACAACATTAACTAGTCGACTGATTCTATTGCAAATCTTGGACCAAGATTAACTATGGAAATGTTGCAGAAATCCGCAAGTGGTGAGCGCCAAGCAGTAAGAATGAGGTCTAGCCTAACTTCCTACTTTAGAAAATCCACTGTGTACTATATCCACATAAACGAACGCTAGAGCAAGCTTAATCTAAAGGCGAGTTATAAAAGGGTTCCTATTTAGTGGACTTTTTGTATTGAATTTGCAGTATAATATAATTTATTGCTATTAGTAGGTATGACAACTAGTACTAGCCGCCTCAGCATTTACATACAACGTATAACAGCAGTTCCTAGTCCTCGTAGTCCAAACTTTGTTAAAAGCTGACACAGCTTTGGTGAGTAGGAATGAGGGCGCGGAAAACAAGGCTAAGCATGACATGCTTCGTCCACAAACATGTATTACTCTTAATAGCATAAATCCAGATTGACATAGAGCAGACATGAGCCTCGGTGCTGATCCAAACCAGCATTAACTCTGACTTATAGCTTCGACAAATATAATAACAATACAACTAGCACTCTGCTACACTGTCAGTTACTAGCAGTATAGGAAGACGGTACCGTGCGATTATGCCTAGTCTATCGTAAGCTAGGCCTTCTAGTAGGCCTGAAGATAGCCTATGGACGGCAAAAGGCACTACGTAAAACATAAAAGCATGGTAGACCTTTGTGCTATTAGTAAATAACGCCTTGTCTTAACCCATAAACTATTAATCTATTTTACTCCATAGAGATTGCGTGTGCATACTGAGTGCCGGCTTCCTACAAGCACACACAGGCCACATTATAGTATACTAGTTACTGGTCTTAGTAATTATGGTAACTGGAATTAGGACTTTACATATTCTAGTCATCGTATCCCAACTCCTAGTAGAAACGGACACTGTCTAGGGTGTTAGAGCTGAGAGGGGGGGGGAAACCAAGGCATGCCCTGATCTGCTCAGGGCCTCAAACATGTATTTACTCGAAATAACATAAACCCGGATTTCACACTCCTTGTTGTGAATAAAGGAAGGATGAGCCCCATCGTTGATTTCAAATCAGCTTCACTTCTGACTGATGTTAGCGTCAGAAATAGTACCAGTACTACTAAGACTCGGCTACAATAATAGTTGGTGGTAATAGAAATAGTAGTACCCTTATAATTCTCTGTCTCCTTGAGTCTGTCATGACACCTGCTAAGGTGATTGAGCGAAGCAGTGTAGTAGTGCCTGCAAAAAGTAAGTAAGGCGGTGTTACTGCCTAACATTAGAGAAAGCGGCCAACGCCGGGTCCCGTTTGGTCATTTTGACAACGGGCGACGGGGAGGGGTGCAGTTGGCACTAACTACATCCGCTATCACTACAATCTACTACCCGAGGCTATCACCTTCTGTACCAAGCTTGGTGCACTTAGTGGACTTCATCAACTCAATCATCGAACAAACACAGGTGGAGTGATAAGTACCGTCACTCGCACGGAGTGAATAACTGTCACTAGGGTGTGAGAGCGATATGCAATCGCCACCTGGCGTCAGCTGCGGTCAGGGGAATGAAAGGGCTTGTGGTAGTGCCTTCTGACAGCAGTGCACTGGATTCGCTAAACGTATAGCCCCTGCCTTGGCTGTTGCTATCACCCGCTGGTATAGGCTCTTAGAGAAGTTTGCTGTTGTCCGGTAGACAACCTGAAAGGCTTTATAAGCATCGACAAAGTGTGCGAGAATAGAACTCATGGTCGACCTTTTTTAACCTTTACTTAAGCAGGCTGGTATGTGTTAGCGTTCTCCTTTTTCCAGACGCCTCGTCGTTCGGCCACTGTATCCTGTTCCGCAGGAGCACATGGATGTGGTCTTAAACGGGAGTCAGTCTTTACCTCTCAATCGTATGAGGGGAGAATTCGTGAAGAACATGTGTTAGTTCGCCGCGGGAAAGCGCTTGTGATCGCAGTCTCCAGACGTCACCTAAAAAAGGCAGTCTTATGAACGCGTCTCTCTTTTTTCGGTTAAGGTTACAGGCTTTTTGATATGTTCAACAATATTCCTGAGGATAAACTTTTCTGCATATCCTTTTTTAAAAAGCGTGTTTTGCAGCCATTGCAGTCTTGCTTTCAAAGTTTCAAGATAGCAGATCCGTCGTATTCTAGTTGCCAATCCCTGGACTAGATTTCGTTTTATATTTAGAGAGACAAAACTATGAGAGTTGATGGATTATCCCATTTAGATTTTTTTGGAATTTACTAGGCTGGATAAATCCATCCTTTTTGCGTTCTTAGAAGGACATCAGGGAACGTAATTTCATTTTCTACGTTAGCCTCTGCTAAAAACTTCAGGGATGAATGCCCATTGTTTAACTTCCTGAATATGGCACCGATGTCCGTGTCATGGTCTGTAATGCCGAAGATTTTATCCACGAATCGACCGTAAAATACAAGGTCATTGATGGTCTCCCGTAGACTCATTTTCTCAATCTTGCCCATAAAGACATCTGTGAGAAACGGGCCAAGTGGTGAGCCCATCGCAACACCGTATATCTGTCTGTAAAACCGGCCATTGCAGAGGAATTGCACATTTTGTGTGCACGCGTAAGTAGTCTTCTTAGGATTCTCAGGAGCATACCTATCTAGTAGGTGATTCACTGTAGGTATCGTCTTCTCAACAGGTCTCAGTCTTTCAAGCTCTTTGTCAGACAAAAGACCTTCTTTGTGGAGGTCATTGAGAATTGCAGTCATCTGACCCTCGACGACCTCTGTGCGATCTCTGTCATTCTCACATTTTTAACACTGTAAAATCTGAGAAGATGGCTTCTTATTTAATGACATAATCATTCTTATCTATCAGTATTATTCCGGACCATTTGTCTAGTCTGGTCAGCAGACACCAGGCTTGCTGAGGCAAACGTGCAGCTAAATTATTATCAGGATGTGTTAACCGGGCTGAATATCGGAGACATTACTAGAAAACCTTACGAAGAAACCATATCGCCGTTTCATCAGCCACGCTAACACGACATGCAGGAAGTTACCTTGAGACAACTTCAGTGGATTCTCGACCGTATTTAAAATCTCAATACAGTGGCGTTCAAAGACTATGTGCAGACGATAGTACTGATGGATGAGATTTTGGGATCCTGTAAGCGACGTCACCGACATCGAGTTCTATTCGCGCACACCATGTCTATACAAATCACGCAGTCGATACTAATGAAGGCTTTCAGGTTGTCTACCGGATACCAGCCAACTTCTAAGGGCCTATGCCAACGGATGATAGCAACAGCCGAGGCAGGGGCTATACGGTTAGCTAATCCAGTGCACTGCTGTCAGAAGGCGCTACCGCAAGCCTTTTCATTTCCCTGACCGAAGCTGACGCCAGGTGGCGATTGCATATCGCTCTCACACCTTAGTGACAGTAGTTTACTCTGTGCAAAGGACGGTAATTATCACTCCACGTACCTGACCGATGACGAACGCTCACAACCTATCCTTATCTCCTCCCCTCTCCCCCACTCCTCTAGCGCAAGAGCCTATGCACGTGATTTCGTCAAGCGGATGGCGTGAATTCGAGGAACCCTGCCCAACTGTGCAATTTTCGTTATCTCTGCATTTTTTCTGCCCTAATGTTTAATTGCTGAAACCATATGTTTGCCGAATAAACCTTTCCTGTTATACATAGAATATTTGGAGAAAGTAAGAACAGCTTTGGTAGATTTTAACTATTTAGCTGGCAGCCTGATTGAAAAATATTGGCGGTCTGCGGTGCTCTGTTTCTACTAAACGCCCTAAGTGCTTCAGCTAAGATGTTCGGATGGGGACCCCGTGCATTTTCATGATTAGAAACATTTTTTCCTGGTAAGAGGCATGCAAGTCTGCAGAATTTATTAACTGCTACCAATTACGTCTGCAGTTTTTGCATGCTTCAAATTTTCACCATTTGTTTCACTTATAAGGTCAACCTACTGCACAGTATACGAATTAACAAGGCTACTAAAGTATACTGAAGTCCAATCTGGTCTTCTTAAGAAATTGGTCTCGTATTTTCGTTGCAGTTATCCAGTGTTTAGATTTTTGTGGCAAGTAAAGTTTGTCGATTTAACAAGTTGGGCTTTTGACATAGCCCACATTTACACAGATGAAGGCTCCTTTTCAGAACTTTGCAGCTCAGGTTGCTAAAATTTTGGCTGTACTGAAGACTTGAACTTGCTTTTGTGTGCCTTAACCTCACTAAATTCCTTGAATGCTCTATAATGTCTATACATATGATCTACGCATCCATTAACCATTCATCCAAATCCGGACTTGAGCCTTTTATCGCAAAAAAGCGTCGTGTGCTCCATTGTCTGAGCCATCGGGACGCGCTCCCGGATCTAATTTAAGTCAGTAGTCCATGTGTTTAGATGGCTGAGCGAGCCTATTTTCAATTTGCAGACTGTTCTCACCATTACAATATTTCATTCCAACATAAAAACCCTGATGACGCAAAAATGCATCCTCATTCCAGCAATTAGAATAAAGGTTCAAAGAAGGATGCACATTGGTGCTGCAACCATTCAAATTACTGCCAATGTGTGAGATCCGACCTTTAGTGGATATCGACAAAATAAGGAATGTATGCTAGGACTGGATAATCTGTTGAATAGTTTGTCCAACGAAACTCTTGAACGAAATTTGTTGCTTGAGCTATTAACGGTTAGGTTTAAGCAACAGTTGTGTATTTAGAACCACTGGCAGACTGTAGATGAATAAAATCACCATGCGAGTAACGCCAAATGCCACATATATTTCAGAGGCCGTTGCGTTTATCGCTGGACTGCGGATATGAGAAGTAGTTTTTAAGCAAGTCTTTGCCAACCTAGCCATCAACTCTGGCTGGAAATGCACTGTAGTCAAAGGGTTAGACTAACTAACTACTGCGCACAGACTAATCTCCCATTTTCCCGACGTAGTAAAGAAAAGGAGACCTTTTCGGCTGAGGAGTTCACTTTTTTGATGTTATTACCTGTCGCCTGATAGGTTCCTCACGTCTGTGTGAAACTCCGAATCAAAGCACTAAGTGCGTGTTTTCAATGGCTGCCAGGAATTTCTTTATAAATAACAAAATAAAAGATGCTGGATGGGTTAATTTTTGTCTCCGTTTTTTGAATTAGAATACACCGTTCGACAAAGCTTCGTCGGTAACAAATAAATCTTGCTACCCGGTTATGGTACACCAGTTCACAGTTCTCGTTATCTGATTAACTGCAGTGCTCTCGAGACGCTGAGCTGCATGAGCAAGCGGCTGAAAAATTGTAAATGCCACAACACGCATTCCCTCAAGTCTAAAAAACTTTTCGAAATAGTCTGAACTGTCGACAATATTACACTTTGCCTATCACAGAACATTTTTAGGGCAGGGCTGGCCTGAATAATTTGACACGGCGGGTCTAGGTTTTGCGTTCCGTGAAGTGTTGATCGGGTTTCCTCTGCTTTATAGGGACCGCGGTATCGAGCAGAGAAAACCCGATCAACACTTCACGGAACGCAAAACCTATCAAAACGACAAAGTAATGAGGGAGATCAAATAAACATATGCAGAATAGCACTTGTCAAACGACAATACAACTATCTGCACGTGCATCCAAGTTAGTACTTTCTGTCATAAGACATGCCGGTCGTCCATCCCAACGAGGTCCACCATCTGTTTTACGAGATAGTGTGCAGCGCGGTGACTTACGCATGGATTAGTTTTGAGTGAAATGAGACGTGCACAACAACTACAAAAGTGTCTTTTTTCTCACCTTACTGTGTCTGCTGTCAAGACAGAGTTAAAAAGGCCCGAGGAGGGGGCGGGTGCAGATGGCTTGCATGGTGAAATCGTCATCCAAATATGTCGCCACACCTGGCTTGGGTCTTATGGTGCGGGAGTGCCATAAAGACCACATATATAAGGAGATATTGCGGCCTTCCTTTCAGCCCGTCCGTCAGATACTATCACAAACGCACATAGAACTGCGAGCGCAGTCTGAGTTATCCCGTCAGTCGGCAATCTTCCAAGTGATAAAAATGCGCTCTATTCCCATTTCCGGGTCCCAGCCACCGGCCGAACTGATCAGTGCACTGACGCGAGGTATAGAGCGATTGTCTGCTATAGAGCATGCACCATCCTACGGCAAAACGATCGATTTGGATAGTATATGGTAACATTGCCCAATCCACAGCAGGTGATTTACATGTGTTCTGAATAAGGGGCAACGTCTCCTCAAATATTTTGAACCAGTGATGCTGTGGAGCACTCTGTCGGTTGTAACAAAAGAATTGTGGGCATATTTTATAATGCAAATATTATAAATCGATGGGTTGCTCCGTGTCGTTCAGCCGGTTGGCGCACGACTTGGCTTCCCTGAATATTAGTATCAGTTTATTGAGGGAAAGATAGGCGAACGCCTTTGAACTCCCTGTTGGTAACAAAATGATAGGGAATAAATGGATACAAGGAAAAATTTTAAATTTACGTCAATTACATTATCCGGGAAGACACCAGAGTCAAACCTTCACATAATATGACAGACAAAATATGACTACTCGCAAATCACGAGTTATATAATGTGATGCCATGTATGTGATAAACAGTGTGATTCATTGTTATGTGATGGAGTAGTTTTTACATGATTTGGATTTGTGCTTGATGCACGTCCAGTCTACTCTTAAATGAATTTACACAAGTGGAGAGGACAACCTCCACAGGAAGGGCTTGCCACGCTGAAACTTCTCTGTTGGTAAATAAGAATTTTCTTCCGTCGATTCTTGCTTTGCCGGGGCGAAGTTTAAAGGGATGCCCGCTCAAAGTTGGCGTGTTAGCCTGGGCAAATAAATCACCGGGAATAAAGCAACAATCCAGTTTATTCATAATATGGAAGGTTAGTATGAGGTCCCCTCGGAGTTGTCTGTAGAAAAGGGGAACTAGGTCGAGGATTGACAGTCTGCTTTCATAGGGTAATGTTCCTAGACCTTTGACCATTTTTGTTGCTCACCTCTGGACCTTCTCTAAGGCGGTTTAGTCTTTGACAGTCCAAGATCTCCATGTCTGTATAGCGAATTCCAGGTGCTGCCGAACGAAGCTTCCAAAGATTTTGGAAAAGCTGTCTTTTTTAATTTCCATAAAGGCTCATCTAATCAGCTGAAATATAGATCTGGCTGAATTCGCCGCCTTCGTACAGTTCAGGGTTGGCTCGAGTAAAGAAGTTATCCACATAACCAAGTCCTCCTGACTCTCAACTTGTTGCAGCGGTGTACCGTTTAAAAAATTGACCTTCGTGCTGGATGTCCTAAAACTGCCGATTTGATGAAATTTACATTTACTAACATTGAAAGGCATTAGCCAAAGCTTTGACCAGTCCTCCCATCTGTTCAAGTTAGCTTGCAGATGGTTTTTGTCTGCTGTATTTTGGACGACTTTCCATAATTTGATGTCATCGGCGAACAGGGTGACATCACAGTCTAGGTCTCTGAAGCAGTCATTGATGAAAACGAAGAATAATGCGGAACCTAAAACTGAGCATTGTGGGACACCATTAACCACAGGTAAACCCAAGGACTACTGGCCACCGACTTGAACTCTTTGTGACCGTCCTGTTAAAAAAGTTTGGATCCATTGGAAGAGGATCCCGCGAACGCCTACGCTGCGCAGCTTATGCAGCAGGCGTTGATGAGGGACGGTGTCGAACGCCTTTTTGAAGTCAATGTGGATCCCATGCACCATTGTGCCCCCGTCACGACTTTGGCCCAGCAATCAAGTAAGAATAGTAGATTCGCAAGACAGGACCTACCACTGCGAAAATGGTGTTTGGCTTCGGAAAGGAGATGATTCTGCTCGAGGTACTGCATCAACGCCTTCTTGATGATTTTTTTCATGGTTTTGTGACAAATGGAGGTAAAGCTCACCGGCCTGTAATTATTTGCGGACGCTCGGCTTTCACTGTTGAAAAGTGGGGTGATCGTCGCTGTCTTCCAATCAGATGGTAGGCAGCCCGTAACAAATGTTGCCTGGAAGATTAGGGCTAGCGGCTTGGTCCTTTCAGAAGCTAACCCCTTCAGCAGCTTTGCCGGGATTGCATCGGGGCCTGGGGAGGTCGATTCTTTCAAATTAAGAAGCCCATTCTTGACTACATCTTCGGTGAGGAGGACTGTATCAATAGATGGAATCGAATTGTCTTCATAAGTTTCGAATAGAAAACCGGGTTCAGTCGTCTTGACAGACCGGAAGGACTGAGAGAGATGGTCAGCTTTATCCTTGTCCTTTGAGATTTCGGTACCTTCGGCAGTTCGCAGTAGGGGATAGGATCCCTGTTCCGCGCGCTCTGTCTTATATAACTGTACAGGACTTTAGGGTTAACCATGGCTTGGTTTAACACATCCTCTTCGAACTTTTGTCGATCTCTGACAATGAGGCGTTTGACCTGGTATCTCTGCATTTTGTACCTATTCAGGGATTCAGGTAACCTATCAATTCGGTACTTTTTCCAAAGTTTTCTCTTCTTGTTAATTTCGGTTTTTAAGGAGGACTCAGCCAGCGATGCCTGTTCGTAAGTTTTTGGCGAGTGATAGGGCAGTGGCTAGACATGAGTTTTTAGCCTATCCCGTTGAACTATTCCCAAGCTTCTTCAATATTGTCGGAGAGTGTGGATGCCCAACCTATGAAACAGAGATCATGTTTCATTTGCTCGAAATCGCCACGCCAAATATAAGGTCTGAGGTCTTGTGGTTGGGCAGACAAAGAATATAAACTGTATTCCCACATGAGAACTAAATGGTCACTCTAGCCTAGTGGGGGCAGTAAGTCACAATGTCAATATTGTCGAGCGGCTTAGTGAGCACAAGGTCGAGGCAGTTCATCTGCTGGCCCTCACGAATTCTTGTAGGAAATGTGACGTGCTGGGTGAGAAATAGGGATTGAGTTATATTCCGGAGCTGGTGGTCGAATGCCGATTCAGGTCAATCAACTGAGGAGGAGCTCCAGTTGATGGTAGGAGCGTTAAAGTCCCCAACAATAAGAGTATTTTCGTTAATCTTATTGTGAAAAAACTGGTGGCATTCGGCGGGATTCAAACCTGCATAGGAGGGAGGCCTTTTACGCAAGCCAACGCTCTACCTACTTGAGCTACGAATGTCGCGCTTCGGACCGTGAGTTTAATCACGCTTGGATCGATATTATTTGCCTAACTTTGCTGCTCATATAAAATCCACCAATACGGGACATCAAGTTGACTGCGCAAGCAGGATAACCTAAGCAAACATCTGGCATCCACCAGAATGACTACCAAGCTGACTTAATCATTAAGTCGGTTTGGCAGATTTAGTAAATTTAGTAAATTTAGTAAATTTGTTAATTAATTCGAAGCATGACATTCGTGGCTCAAGTAGGTAGAGCGTTGGCTTGCGTAAAAGGCGTCCCTCCTATGTGGGTTCGAATCCTGCCGAATGCCGCGAGTTTTTTCACAATTGGTTAGACTAAATTAACTAAATGCTGTAGACCACTGCTGATTATTTTGTCCTCGGTAACGGGTCTTTCGGCCTCATGATCTGCCGTCTGATGATTGACTCCAGTTTATGAGTCACACCGATGCTGAATGGATTCAGGATTCTTGCATTCACCTCTGATAGTTTCTTCATATAGGGAACGGCGAGCCAAAACTTAGGGTCTTCTTCTTTCGGCCGCTTAAGGCACTTGCGTATGAAGGCAGTTAGATAACCGTTGGCCGGAAATGGGGTATGCAGGTATTCAACCTCCTTCTTCTCACCGTCGTCAAGGCGGTGTGTCTGAACGCGTTGGAAGAGGGTTTTAACACAATTGTGTTTGTGAGTCACAGCGTGATTGCTTCTGATATGGAGGATAGGCATGGTTTTCGTTGCCTTTTGTCTGGGTATGACTAGCTAATGACGGCTTATAAGCCAGAAATGGCCATCCTAGTCTCTCTTGTCCTTGTCCATAATATCCTTTTTACTATATTAGTAGCCACCTTGTGGTGTAAACGCGAGTTTAGGCTCCAGTGGCACCATTGACGGATGACTATGTCCTTTAGCAGATCGGTGTATGCGTATCTAACACTGTATATCCCCGACCAAATACTGAAAAGAGAACGAGCTCGGAACTTAATGTGAAAGGCGTTTGACTCTGATCAGAGAGGTCGCTGTATTAGTGACGAAAACATTAATTCTGCCCAACAAGTGGTTAAAAATTACGCGTTGAAGCATGTACTAGACTATAATTTAGAGCAAGTTTACAAAATTCCACTAAAGACATGGCGTTGTTTAAGGCTTGAAGGAGTGTCTACTGATTGAAATGCATTGAAATACAGTCAATGATTGCCCTCATAGAACAGATATCGTAGTTAAGAAATGCGATTTTGATTGGGGAAGAGTACATAAAATGACGTGTGTGATCTTAACAGCACGTGCTGGGTAGAATCAGAATGAGAAAAAGGGGAAGAGCCATTTAAATCGTGGTTTTTGTTCTTGCAGCGACTCTGACAATGAAAATTAACTCCTGGCAGACTGCTCCTGTAAGCTCTGCCATTGTCATGGCCCGAAGGCAATAAGTCCCCCCTGCTGTCCGTAGACAGTTCGCTAAATGCTTCAAACCGTCCTCCGTCCTCCGTCCTCCGCCCACCGACAACCGCACACCATCCTCTCTCCCGAAACACAGCTTTATGGGCCATTTATTGATACTTTCTCACAACACGACCAGTTAATGGCTCCGAAGTCATTTTAAATACAGCATAAAAATTATCAAGGCACAAGGAAACTAATGTTGAGTGGTTTGCAATCTTTTTGACAAGTTTTCTTTGATACTAGTCAGCAGGACACCTGAGCAGCAAAGCGTTATTAATTCTGTAATAGGATGTTATCTATGCAAATGACGTCGGCGGTTGTAAACCGGAATGTGGAGTGTCACAGGACAACTTGCGACAAGTTTATCAAGCCCTGTTAGTTATTTTTCAGATAATGTTTACGGTTGGGTTAAACCCTCTACATCCCCTTCACCTCACCCACCCTTTGAAGAACATGAGCTACGCTCGGCCAACGGCGCTAATGCTAGCACATAACCTGCGTTGATCTGGCCATCTTATCTTTGCGGGAGACCTTTTTTACTTAGATTGAGAAGAAGTTGTTTCGATCACCAGAATCATAACTTTATTAGTCTGAGCTTTCGAACTCTTGCGGAAGTCCAGCGTCAGAGATAATCCGTCAACGAAAGCAAGCAACATTTATAGGGGGAAGGGACCAATTAACCATCAATGAAAGCAAGCAACATTTATAGGGGGAGGGAGTCAATTATCCGCCATAGGGCCGGTGAGTGAGGAGGGAGGACAGGACCACCAGTGCCCTGAGTCTAGAGATACCCGCGCAAGGCATCGGTTAACTGAGTTGTCATCCGACGCCAAGGCTTCAATCCGTTCTCGGCCAGTCTTCCTGCTTGCGTGGGCAAGTATCCTCGCAACTGCGGAGTTGAAATCGTCACCCGTCTCGTAGGTGTGAGCGGCCACTTGCTTTAATGCATCACCCCGTCAAACAGCCGACTTTTGTTCGTGTACGCGCGAACCCAGCATGCGTCCAGTCTGTCCTGTGTAATTTACAGGACAGTTTAGACATGATTTGCGATGCACTACATCTTACCGCTCACTGGATTTAATCTATCCTTGAGCCTCATGACCAGGTTGCGCATTGTAGCCTTGGGACGATGTACGATTCCAACGTCTATTCCCGTGGCAATATGCTCAGTCGCTTCCGACACGTCCTTGGTATATGGCAGCGCATGCCAAATCGTGGGGGTTGGTTCTGTTTGGGTCGTTGGAGGGCGGGCACGTAGGCATCGGCTAATTAAGGCTTTAAGATAGCCATTCAGCATAAACTGGCCGCAAAGACGTTGGGCCTCACGTGCTCTTTCTTCCGGGTTACTGCAGTGAGTCCAGATTCTTTTGAACATCCATCTCACACAGCTTGTTTTGTGAGCCATCGGATAGTTGCCGTTAAATCTGAGAAGCTATGTGGTGTTCGTCGCCCTTCTGTAGACCCTCGCTTTTATTCTCCCGTCGGGAGTTCGTATGGCTAGTACGTCGAGGAAGGGCAGCTGCTGATTCTTTTTTCTGCCCGCGTGAATTGTATATCTGGAAAGATCGAGTTGAGAAGATCATGGAAACTTTGCAGCTTGTTCATTTTGACGATAACGAAAGTGTCTTCAACATAATGGCGCCAAAAGATCTAGGCTTGTAGGGTGACACTGATTTAGTCAACGCTAGTGTTCATATTCACTTGGTGTCAACAAGGAGTGTGACTCTGGGTTTAACTAGTTCGGGTAAGTACATGATTAGGGTCCTAAGCAAAGCTGCCTTTGCCTTGGTTTCCGCATTCTCAACTCTCTCCATCGAGCTGTGTAAGTTTATACTATGTACGGGCTAAGATAGTGCTGCTAAAGATACGTGTTTATGCTAGAAGTGCTAATTCTTAGCAATCATGCTTACTCAGACCAATAGATAGCATACTATAAGAACTGCCTGTGTGTGCTTTTTAAGGAGTCGCACCTAGTATACACTCCCAATCTGTGTAAGGTAAAAGTGATTAGCATTTGAATAATAAAAGAGCGTTTTTAAAGTAATGTACAAGTCCTACCATGCCCTTACGTCGTGCAGTTTGCCATCTATAGACTACACATGGGCCTACTACAGTATCCATCTGAAGCTTGGACTTTACAGAACGTCCGCTTTTATCCTCTTGTAAATGTGGGTTAAAGCTATTCCGAGTAAATACCCACCTTTAGTAGCTGTCAAGCCAGAGTTCTAAAACTAAGACTGGTATTGCTACTGATATTCCTAATGCTACTAACTGGGGGTGCAGCTGAGTGATAGCATTGATGGTATTGTTTCTGGCTGTACTGTTAGTCAGAAAGTAACGCCGATTTAAGTCAGCACTGGGCTCATATCCCCACAATCTCATTAAGAAGTGCAGTGGTAATGGTGCTAGCACTAACGCTACCATTTGTCAGAGGTCCGATCATCATCCTTCTAACTAGGTGCGCTACAAGTATGGTATTAGAGGACAACGGTGTTGCTAAGACTAAAATTAACTAAAAGCTTAGACTAGGCTTTGAGGACTAGTCTACACTATCAAAACTTAGAAAATCATAACTAAGAGACTCAAGAGCGTAAACTAATAGGTATGTTTGTGTCTTAACTGAGTTATGAAGTTTCAGCCAGCTGAATTAGAATAATGTTTAGCTAATAAAGCATATTATGTACTGCTGCTACGTTTAATGAATTTCGGGCTAGAATACTGCCGCTAGAGGTAACCTGCCACTGCTAAGAGGGCTGATTCTGGTAAGCATACTTGCTAATGCCAGTAATTGGCAATCTACAGTGCGGGCTGGTTGTGCATGTAGAATATTTTAGCCTAGTATGCAGTCATAACCTATATGGGGATTTTTTAATAATCAGAATGGTTAAAGAAACGTGTATTTTTATACTAGCTGAAGATCTACTATGCAGTTTGGTCTTAAAAATAAGCAATATAGTGACGATATAGTATCAGGTAGATGATAGTTTGACCGCTGATTTCGATTATGTCTACCATGTGCCTCTCTTATAGTAACTGACTGTAGCTTTCGATATACAAAGCAAAGCCCCAGGTACCGTCTTTCTGCATGATTACCTCAGTGGTTACCAGTCCTTTATCTCGCAAGGTAATGCCATTTACAGTCTTCAGGCTAACTATGGAATTGCTACCGTACCCAGCTTTAGTTTGGGAGCTACAATTGGTCTCCTGTCTAACTAAGGGCATAACATATTCCAGAATTTGCTTATCATAATAGCATGGAAATTCCCATACTGTAACAATATGTGGTAAGATATGCACCTTACATTGGCAATTAGCATAGCTGATGGAAATATGCGCTTACACACTTCCTTGTCCTCCGCGGAAGTGATCGAAAGAACATGCTCGTTATGCTGGATTGATTTTTGTCGCTAAACGTATGACGCATACCAACAAACGACTGATGTGGTCGTTGTAAGTCACTTGATAAAACTTTGCGTCGGTCGAGTGCCCAGACTGGTTTGTAAGCAACCAATAACTGTCGGTTTTTTACACGACAGTTAAACCATCTATTTTGTTGATGCCTAATATTTGCTCCAAACAGGCTGGTGCAGTGACCTGAGCACGAGTTAGGTTTCAAGTGATAGTTGACTTTCCGAAGCAGCAACTACATCCTCAATCATCTCTCGTTGACGGTTTTATCTTCGACGTGGGACTCCCGCAAGAGTTTGGAAGCTCATACTAATAAAATACGATTGCGATGATCGAAATTATTTCTTCTCAATGCATGCACATACCTGGGATGCGAACATTTACCTCAATTTTTGACCTTATTTACTGTCGTGGGTGGGTGCGGCACGGGTGCCCAGCGTTTTCACGTCAAACCAGGCGCTGCACTTTACGGCGCTATCCGTCAGCGTTTGATCCATCGATTTCTGATTCCCTTAAAATTCAGATATACGTATGAAAGAGATGCAGAAAAATAGTTTTTCCTGTATTCCTTCCGTAAATAATGTTTCATTCCATTTTTTTAAAATTCCTGGAAACCGTATTTTTTCGGTTTAAACAAAGCACCTTACTACCATTTAAAAGAGTTTTGAGAAGAATTCAATTCGATCTCCAGGATTATACTTTTATTCGCCTGACATTTTGATGTCCATCCCAGATTCTTCATCAGAGACATAATCAGAGAGCAGTAGCAGATACAGCTTTTTCAATCCTAAATGACTTAAAATTGCGTTAGGTGCTTTTAATCTAAAAGCTTTATATTTTCCGTGCAAGAAATAGTGTACGGTTTTCTGCGTTATTAAGAAGGTACTATATACTGCTCACAAACTTGGAATAAATTTGGAATTTGTTGTACAATAAGTAGTCTTACAACTAAACGAAGGGCAACGATGCGAGTTGAATGGAACTTAACATAATTCCCTAGATTTTACTTTTTTTAAATTGCACATACTTCTACTTTGAATGTAAACTTTAAAGAAGACGTGATTTCGACCATGTCATTAGTAATTGAATTTTGAAAAAAACATCAACAATTGATAGAAAAATGCTTACCACAGTAGTTGTCACAGACCATAAAACTTGGTACTTGGTACTTTAGCGTATATTAAGTAACACTTCTATCATTAATTTAGTTTATTGAATTCTGCGAAAGCTTCTTACTAAATTAAATCATCATTTAAGTTATGTTTGTTAAGGGAAATTACAGTAATTTTGGGGAAATTAGAAGTTATCTCATATGGATAGAATTTTCTATGCTATTACAAAAGAGAGAACCGAAATGCACGTTAATAATGATTAAACTATGAAGGAGCTCCAAAAAATGGGTATAGAGGATATCACTCCCAGAACTGGAAAAGTTTGTCCAAAATTGTTCAGATTCAAGTGAAGCCAAGTTGAATGAATCACATTTATTTGTAGTTACATTGTAGATTTGTATTGAAAAATTATGCTTAGATATCCTGTGAAATGTTTTTGCACAAATGCAGTATCAGAGAAGTGTTTGTTAAAATACACAAATAACGCACAAATATCCTTGCGCAAACGCAAACTGTTCAATATGATAACACAAATTTAAGGCAAAGAAGGCCTTATTGAGTGCGTGTCATGTAGAAATATAGTTTTTTTGTGTACATTACTCTCCCCTTTTGCGTTAGTTGGAAATGGAGCAGACAAAAGAATAATAAGTGTTTCAAAAATGGCAATTAATATGGACAGTTTTTTTTGAATTCGCAAGATTATATAGGAAAGTGGAATTAATCCACGTATGCGAAAAATAATCCATTTTAAAGAGAAAAGAAAGTTTTTTCATCTCCAGTAAAATTGAATTGTTGATCTTCAGTAAACTTAAAGAAATGCTCAAAAGTCTTAAATTTCATTGTGACATTACGCTGGAAAAAGTAAATATACGCATAAGTTCGTCAGCTGAATATCTAATCAAAACACTTTCTAAGAGGTAACCTTTGATGGAATTTTTTTATATTCATCTTAGGAATAATAGTTTCACAACTCCACTGCGGACATACTTAACTCTCGACAATGTGGTTTGCTGTTTTGCGGCATTTTTTCATATCAGAAACGTGCCCATGTTCATTAAAACTATTATTGGAGAACACTTTCTTTTGGTAAATGCTCTTTATATATATACCTTAGTTTACAGGTTTTTGTGCAAAGGTCGTACAGATGCTCAATTTATAAATTTGTCAATGAAGACAGTGAAAACAAAGAAAATAATGACACACTTTTTTGATGACCTTTTAATCAATGCTTATCCAGGAACGGTAAAATTTACAGAATACTTTAACTAATGAAAAGTTCTTTCTGTATATAGAAAGCGGTTGCTTCAAGTTGTCAACTTAACACAATATCAAATTTATTTTTCTAGTTATAGCTCTTTTTTACGTCTCCAGAACCGCGGAATTATCGAGAAAATGTTATTTTTTATTGCAAACACTTAGTAATTCCTATAGTTCTTTTAAGTAACTCATGTGCCTGATGCAGTTCATTATTATTTCTTAATCTTCCAGAGTCAGAAAATGGTCTGATTGAGGAAGTTAAAGCATTTGCCGTGCGATCCAATGTCATGATAATAGGCGACTTTAATGCTCAGCATATTGACTGGAACCTCAGTTCTGCGACAGGGTCAGAATTAAGTTTCGATCGCTGACTCCTACGCACGGTACGAATAGCCTTTCAATCACAACACGTCTTATCTCCGACCAAGCAGCGTGAAGGGCAACAAGCTAACTGCCTAGATCTTGTACTGTCAAAAGCGCCCGACAGTGTAGACGTCGTAAATTTTTAACCTCCTCTAAGCAAAAGCGACCACGTAGTACTACAGTGGGAGTACTCACTCTTCTCTGTACCTGATCGTAGCGCGACCGTAAAACACAACATATTGCGCGGAAACTTTAACCAAATGAGAACCAAAGTACGCAGCGTAGACTGGAGGGAGGCATTCACCGGGTGTGTCAACGAGGATTGGACGGTGTATAAGACTGTACTACACGGGCTAATCACAAGTTTCTGCCCCATCTCAAAAATGAAAGCCACAAATAGGCCCCAATGGCTAATAAACACGCTGAAGAGGGAGGTTAACCGTGACGAAAAGCTGTTTCAAGCGTATCGGAGAGAGAAGACCACAAAGTCGTACAACAAGTACAAAGCGCAGAGAAATAGAGTTAAGGGCCTTGTACTAAAAACCCACCAAAGTTTCGAAAGTGACCTAATAAACCGTGCAGGAGGAAATCCGAAGGTCTTTTACAACTACATTAGGTGGTCTACCCGAAATAGAGACCCCATCCTGTTGTTAAAAACGGATGACGGTGCCGCAATTTGCGAGAACAAAGCAAAGGCTGAGCATCTATCTGGGTTCTTTCAGTCAGTTTTTTACGAGAGAGGTCGAGCTAACCGTTACCAATTTTAGTACCGAGGAGATTCCGACTATTGAATAAGTTGCGCTTACAGAAGTTACTGTCCTGCAAGAACTTCTTAAGCTCTAAGATACGAAGTCACCAGGAACGGATAGCATACCTGCAAAGCTGTTGAAAGAGTAAGCCGTGGATTTGGCAAAACCCCTGCAGTTACTCTTTCGGGCCTCCCTAAACAAAGGCCAACTGCCATCCGACTGGAAGACAGCGTGGATCTCACCCACACACAAAAGTGGGTGTCGGGCGTGCGCAAACAACTACAGGCCAATAAGCCTTACTTCAATATGTTGCAAAATCATGGAGCGAATTATCAAAATAGTGTTGATGCAATTCTTAGAGTGTCATCGACTTCTTTCTGATAAAAAGCACGGATTCCGTAGAAGATGGTCCTGCTTGACAAATCTGCTCTTCTGTCTAGAGCAATGGACCAGAGCACTCGATCAAGGAAACACGGTGCACACAGTCTTCATAGATTTCACGAATGCGTTTGACACTGTGCCTCATCAACCTCTCCTATACAAGCTTAGACATATAGGGGTAACAGGCAACCTTTTGCGATGGACCGGAAACTTTCTGACTGGCCGAACTCAAACCATATGTATTGGTGATCAGCGATTGGCGGATGTGGCAGTTGATAGTGGGGTTCCCCAGGGTTCTGTTCTGCGTTCTTTACTTATCGACGACTGCATAAGTAAATTAGACTGCAAAACCGGAATGTTCGCTGACGATTTAAAACGCTAAAGGGTCATTCGTAGCAAAGATGACGAAGCAAATCTGCAGGCAGATTTGCACCAAGTTAAGCAATGGTCAAACGAGTGGCTCCTGCCATTTAATGTTGCCAAATGCAACATAATGCGTTTCTGTAGTACTAACACTTTGTATTGGAGGGTTAACAATCTAAATAACACGCCGCTGCCAGAAATAGAGGCCCAAAAGGATCTGGGGGTGTGGTTAACTCCCGCATTTAAGCCATCACTCCACAGCCTGAAGTTGGCCAAATCCGCAATGTCGAGCTAGTTTCTAATCAAGCGCGCCTTTGTTAAGTTCGGTAAAGTTGTCTTTGGCAAAGTCTTCGGCGCGTTTGTGCGAACCTAACTGGAATTTGCATTCAAGCCTGGAAACCTTGGACAGCCAAAGACAAAAAAAACCCTTGAAAGGGTACAATGACGGGCAACTAAGTTAGTGCGAGGCCAAGCGTACCTTCCTTACGAGACACGACTGACCAATCTTGACTTAGTTCCTCTGAATTACAGACAGCTGCGCGGTGACCTGAAACAGGCATTTCGCATGCTGCGTGATCATAATTGTTGCCTAGCATCCAACGGTTAATTTGAGCTGGCCGCTACTTCTAGATTGCGCGGACATTCTTTCAAGCTTCGTGCGACTAAGGCAAGATTGAACACACGAAAATTCTTCTTCTCTAAGAGGGTAATCCAGACATGGAATGCTCTACCCGCATACATTGTCATGTCCCCATCTGTGGACACGTTTAAGATGCAGTTAGATCAGCATAGAAAAATATATTATCTGTAATGAAGCGAGCTAATTATATTGCAGTCTAACTTTTGTTCAAAAACATACTACTCGCTACTTTTCAGTAATATGTTTGTTTAGAATAACTGATTGCAAGTTTTGTCCTCTGGTTTGCATGGGCATACGATGGACGCATCTCCGACACCGTAACCACCGCAGTAATCTCCCCATGTGACCATTAGGATATTGAACAACCGCGATGGCCTCCTCCTGACATGATCCAAACACTTTCAGCAGCAGGACATCCGATTTACATGTTCCCGTCGCCCTCCCCACAGGCGACAGTTTTTCTCCTTAAAATCCCACAAATGGCATTCAAAGCAAACTTATGAATGATGCCTAAGGAGTTTTTTTACTGTCTGCCCTCTTTCTGCAGTTCCATTACTGGCAACGCCATATGTTCTGCATGATAGCTATGTACAAAGAGGGAGCTCGAAGGTATTAACCCATATTTCCCTAATAAAACTGAACTGAACTGAAATGCATTCACACTGGTATTCGAGTAATGATCAAACTTGTACAAAGTTATGAAAATTGCATGGTCTGTGGCGAAAACTGTAGTTAATTAGTCCTTATTTAACCGAGTGCAGGTTTTTTTTGAGGGAAGAGACATGCATTCAAGCACTGGCCTCCTAGTCTTTTATGCCAAACCGTGAAAGAGTTTACAGTTCCACTTTCATAATCGAAAACGTCTCCCGAATTTTGGTTGACAGTTCGCGAAATCAATAAGGGGCTGTCAATACATAATACCATGTGACGGTTTCCTCTCCTCCAATAAATACATTCCGACGTCCTGACAATGCCGCTGCAAATCGCTGTAAGTAAACGTGATCACTTTTACCCAGCAACGATCCCCAGGGCACAAAGTAATTGCACGCATAACTGCATTTAAACAGCTATTCTCAAGCTGTTACAACCCCACCAATAACACATCGGCAGTATTCATATATACCGAAGGGCGAACGAGCAATCAGCGATATGCAAGACATTTTTGTGTGAGAGCTAACACGGTGTTGATTATGAAGAACATCTCACTGTCCAGAAAACATCGCCATTAAAGTTAATCAATTTATGTATATGTTGAGTGCCCGTACTAAAACCCAAAATATAAAAAAGCGCAAGCATACACTAGAGGGCCTTTAACTACCCGTAGTGAGAAGCATTGTATTAATCGATAGAGCCCCATCTTCCAGACACAAGACCTGCAGGAAAAGTCATTCCCAACAAAGGTGTCACAGTCTCAATTATGAAAAACACACTTATGTCATTCTGGCGCACTTAATCACTATCGGCATTTAAACCAATCATAATAAAGCTCAAAATAATACAATATCCGAAGAAGATACAACTTAATGTTGCATATTGTCTTAGTCATCATTAAAAGACCTCCTGTTGAACAATAAAACAAGGTTTAAGCATAATTACGTATTCAACAAATTGGCTGAGGTTTTTGTTAAGTTCAAAAGAATAATAAAATTTCTTAAAGAGTTAATTCCTCCTTCCGGGAGGCGGTCTTCATCAGTTTTATTTGAAGCTAGGAAGTCCTTACCTTCCGGAGACAAAACCTCCGAAATCAGATTGCAGGAAATTAATAGTCACCTTGCAAGTATGTCCATTTTTTTTGCCATCCCACATGTGTTACATACACTTTAGTGAAGAAAAGTTACCGTAGAGCCGACGAAGGAGAACCTACACTATGAAAATGACAAGATTTCGCTTATCTTCTTTTTTGCCTACAGCGGAAAGGGATTTTTATAATAATTCATTTCTTCAGAATTGATTGTTGTAACTCCACCTCTATGAACAGGTGCCGTGAAAAACGCATTAGCTGTTAGACAAAGAGGGTACTACAGTCGAGCGTACTTAATATTCAACAGCAAAAAATCATCGCACATTTGACAAATTAACCTAACTAACCATCTGTTTAAACTTCAGGCATGCGAATTCCGAGAGGGCAAAGTAATTCGTCTATGAAGATTGGGTAGGTCAGTCACTAAATGAACATTCAGCTATAACGCACTACTGCATGCGGTTCCCGTTGGCCCCTAAAGGCATTCAAAGCATCGAACCCGAATTTGGATTGCTTTTTCCGTGGCCGTTTTCTCGGAGATCAGCAGTTGAGAGTAGTCATTAATGTGCTAGGCAACCAAGCTGGAGAAGCAGCCTCTCAAATTCAGATATTTCATTTAAAATTTTCCCAAATAATGTCTTCTTTTCTCGCACACAGTCAGGGCACTGGCTCAATTCAACGCCGGATATTCAGATAGAAAACCTGCAAGGGTAATCCATTATTTTTCAAAGTTTTGTTCCCCTTTATTTCAAACAAAACCTTTTCTAGGGATTGGCCGCCAGAATACGACGTCTCTGTTCTCCTGAAATAATTGAAATAGAACTACAACAGTTACAGAACACATTCCGCGAAAATGGTTATCAAAAGCGTTCATCTTCCGGAACATTAAGGAACGTGTCACAAAGGCCATTGCCACGACATAAAAGAAAGATTTATTAATAAAACTGCCTTTTCTAGGAGACGCAGCACGCGAACTAGTAAGAAGACGTCTAAGGACAGCAGTCACAAGTGCTTTCCCAATGGCAAACGTACGCGTTTTCTTCACCAAATTTTCTCTTCTACGGATTGGGGGTAAACGCCGACTACCGGTACAGGCCACAAGGAATGGCTAGCCAGAATTAAGGGTCTTTTTTTAAGACAATTGCGTAAGAATAACTTTGGATAACCGCTGTCCTAAAATAATGCACGCAAGCATTTAATCTTCTTCTTCCCAATCCTTACGCTGCAGTGTGTCTGAATGCGGCCTCAAACGACCGAAAGAAGAAGACCCTAAGCTCTGGCTCGCCATTCCTTATGTGAAGAAGCTATCAGAGGCGAATGCAAGAATTCTGAAACCATTTGGCATCGGTGTGGCTCATAAGATGGAATCAATCATCAGCCGGCAGATCATGAAGCCCAAAGACCCGTTACCGAGGACAAAATAATCAGCAGTGGTCTACAGCATACCATGCTAAAACTGCAATGCAAGGTGGTTTGGTGGAACGGACAAACGACTTGATACAAGGTTGCTCGCAATCAAACGCGAGGATAAGTTGACTATGTTCTATGACCACGTAGAGCAGAAGAATCCCGCGTTTGCCTTTGAGAAAACAAGGGTAGTAGGCCGAGCGAATGCAGGATGGCCATATAGCTGCTGGAAAGTTGGTCCTGGAGTGGCACACTTAACAGAGCCAGAGACCTTCATCCCGCCTACCAAGCACTCCGCACAACGCTAGCGTCCGCTCAGAAGGAGGCAATAGGAGCGACCGGCGACACCCGTGAGGAAAGAAGGTGGAAGCGATCAAGAGTCACATGAATGACCTGTTTTTCCGTTTTAGGACTGCCAACTGGCACATTCACCAGACACTTTATCCACCCGGTGTGTGCTGTGTGTGAAGTGGCTGGTTAGTGACACTGGATTTCAGAGGCGCCGGCTCCTTCTAATCTCCTGATTATGTGTAACGTGGTGCGCGTGTAAAGGGGGCCAGATCCTGCTGTGGTGCGCGCAGATGGGTCCGTCGGCATTGTCAAAAACTGCACCCACCCCTCCCAGGCAAACGATCAGATAGGCGGCGGGTGGTTGCTCGTGGTGGGGGGAGAGTGAGGTCGATCCTCAGCACATAACTACTGCGTCTTTATGGCTTTGTCCTTGCTATCATGGGTTCAAATCCAACAGAGATCACCGAAATTTGTTCACATTGTTGCTCGAGAAATTAAAGGAGGTTTCTTTGTAGCAATCATTCAATGGCAGTAATATTTCCAGCTAGAGGGATGTCATTGTGTTTTTTATGTTCAAATACGTTTGCATGCATGTAAATTTTACGCAAAAAAGTGTATTTCGCATATTGCATATTGCTAAAAGAAGCAAAGACGCGCCTCTCCAGCCTGCCCTTTCTTTGCCAGGAACGTTATGTGCAATACAATCTTTTTCAAGCGCGGATTTTATACTAACCAGCTAGTTGATCAAATCACGTCATCCAATGATAGTCTAACGATCTTGTAACAAGCGCCCGCATCGGGAGGGCTGGCACGAACCTCTTACGCGCAGCCATCGTACTCTATCTCAACTTTGACTGCTTTTCTCCTTCTCAAGAGTAGCAAGCGTAGTGATAAAACCTCGCAGCACATGTCGGAACAAAGGCAAGCCAATAATGAGTTAAAGCCTGGGTCTCGGATGAGAACTTAATCAGCATACAGAAGCCTGTACAGTCACCTCCATACCCGCAACCTTTGTCGCTGATGGGCAAATCACTCTCTTGTGACTATCATGTCTTATGGTGCCACTGTCATATCTGACGATTGACTTCTGCCCAAAAGCTCAGAAAAATAAACAAATATTGTTGTGCTCAGCTATTCTCACCCTTATTTACTCATGCAGCCTAATATGTAAAAATTTTCACATTTTACTGGTAGAGGGGGCCAGACATTTATTTCTCATTGATAAAAAATATAATGAACTATTTACTTTTGAATGTATTTGTTTTTACTCAATGCGCGCTAGGATCCATAGGAAGTCAGTCATATTTTCGGACGTCAGCCAACCGTAACCCAACCCATGTCTCCTCCCATAGAATAAGTTCAGTAAATGTCAGCTTCTCAAGCAATTTTAAATACTACCTTTCACAGTTGAAAACCTGGGACGAGTTGAAACTCCAAGCAGTTCCAGCTTTGTGGTAGGGCAGGATTACTTGTCATACTAGCAGTAGCATTCCAGCTTTTGTTTTTTTATCAGACGCTCGTCAAAAGCTCTGTTTGATCTTCCTTTGGGTCATGACAAGTCCGGACTGGCGTGCTTCAAAAGTGAAAAAGGTTCGCTTGTAGACCGTCTTGCAGTAAAAATAGAAACGAACCTCATTTCCAGAACGCTGTCCCTGCTTCTTTTACTTTTTGCTCCATTGTCTGACAGAAATGCTCTGAAAAAATGCAGTTGCGCCCAAAAGTACTTTGCTTAGTCTACAAAAACCAACGTTGGCTGGATTAAACACAAAAAAGTTGTAGATTTTAATAACGCTGCTAGATTTTATGATGGCATACTTACTTTCCATAAGCTTGTCATAAGGAAAATTAGACTTCGCAGACCTTTTCGCTCAGGCAGTAAAATGCCCTTTTCGGCATTTGTACTTCGAAACGGTCTCCTCAAAGCGTGTCTTCACGGTTATGCAAACATAATCCATTATAAGAAGAAAAGAAAGTACTTTCATTTTCAGGATAATTGAATCGTTTATCTTCACGAAACTTAAAGAAATTTTCAAAATTCTCAAATTTCATTGTGACATTACGTTGGAAATAGTTAATATACGCAGAAGTTCGTCAGCCGAATATCTAAGTAAAGCAATTTCTAAGAGGTCATCTCTTATAGTATTTTTTTATAATTATCTTAGGAATAGTAGTTTCACAACTCCACTGCGCACATGATTCACTCTCGACAATGTGGTTTGCTGTTTTTGAGGTATTTCTTCATATCAGAAACCCTACCATGTTCATTAAAACTAGTATCAGAGAACACTTTCTGTCGGTAAATGCCCTTTATATATATCAATGATATTAAACCGTACTTCCACATACATACTAGCTCAAAGCCCAGACACATGTTTTGCAGATGTTTCTGCTTCTGCATGATACAGCATGGAGAATGTTGGGGGACCTACTGACGAACCGAACCCCTCGTTGCTGTATCATGCAGTAGCAAAAACATCGGCAAAACACGTGTCTAGGGTTTTAGCTAGTATTTATGCAGAAGTACGGTATAATATCATTGTCATATTGAATTTACATTACTTGTAGTGCTACTCGTTTGTAGAATGGACATTTCCGTGGTTGTTCCGCGGTAGTTGATTGTCTTCGACAAAAATGTTCATCGAAATCTAGAGTCTGACCCTTAAAAGCCATGTCCCGTCCACCTTCTTCCATGTCATACACGTTATAATTTCAGCGATTATTTCCTTGATATATATATATCTTATTTTAATGGTTTTGGTGTTACCGTCGAGCAGATGCGCAATTTATTCATTTATCAATGAAGACAGTGAAAACAAAGAAAATGATGACACACTTTTTTCGACGACATTCAATAAATACTTGTCCAGTAACGGTAAAGTTTACGGAATAATTTGATTAAGGAAAAGTTCTTTCTATATATAGAAAGTTATTGCTTCAAGTTGTCTACTTAAAACAATATCTCAATTTATTGTTCTATTGTTCTATTTTTTCTCTTTTTACGTCTCCAGAACTGCGGAATTATCGAGAAAATGGTATTTTTATTTACAAACACTGAGTAATTCCTATAGTTCTTCTAAGTTCTTAATATGCCTAATGTTCTTCATTACTATTTCTTAGTTTTCCTAAATGCATTCAAACTGGTATTCAAGTAGTGATCAAACTTATACAAAGTTATGAAAGTTGCATGGCTTTTGGCAACTACTGTGCAAGTATAGTGAGATATGGTAGTTCTCCGTCAAACTCAATTTCAACAAAAAACATGATCAGAGCAATAGCCGGAGTATTTCAAACGGACAGCTCGATATAGAGAAACCCATATAAGCTTCTTTAATTTGTTGACAAATATTGTACCCAAAGGAGAACTAATGGTGTCTGGCCCACTTCAGAAAAGGCTAACTTAAATTGCGAACTGTGTGGTAATCAGAAATAGCAGCCAATTTGATGATGCAATAGACGTCATCGCAAAACACAAAAAATACGAAACTAGGCAAATATGCGTGCTCCAGGTTGTCGTTGAACAGAGGAAGAAGACGCAAACTCATTTGCTTTGACGATGGCCTCTTGTGTGAAGCTCAGAACAATACAATTGCAGTTCCAGAGATGGCATATTTTTATCTTCATGATGCAAAATGTTTTACTTACTCTAGGATATTAGTTTCCGCCCTCCTATTGTCGGAAAAAGCGCATCCCGAGAAATCAATAGCTCAGTAAATATTTGTTTCTCCTACTCAGTTGAAAGCGGATTACTCATTTATCAAATATCATAGTTGACCTTCAAGTCATATTGACCTGGTGAAATAGGTCCTGAAGATGCAAAGTAGATAGAATAATGAACTGCCCATACAAGCAAACATAATGGTCATGTAACATGTGTTTAACAGGTGCAATCACACCAAAACGATAGCAAGCTGACAAAAGACTCAGGTGTGGGAATAACTAATTGAGCAGAAATTCAGCGGCTACGTGGACTTCAGGAACAAAAATATTTATTAAATAAGTAAAAATAAGCGTGAGCCGTCGGAACGTTTAAGAGGAAAAATTGTTTCTCGAGTGACGAGCGAAGGTAAGAGAGAGATAAAGGGATGTCTTAGGCACTAGGCTGAATTAAATCCCTCATCAAAAAAGAAGGTTGTTCGTTAACAAACATTGAGCAAATCCTCTAGATGCGAAGACGGCAACTATACGTTTTCAGCTGAATAATAAAAGGAGAGATGAGGTTTCAATCAAACGCTTTCTTAGTTTTAGTGAAAACGGCAGGAAGAAAGATAATAAGAAATTAAAAAGGACAGGAATGCAGGGAAATTTTAAGTGAGCGCGACTGTGTGTTTGTATGTGATTTTCCACGAGGATTGATGGTATATTTAAAGTGGATCCCATTACAATAAGCAGTGATAAATAAATTTAGGGATATTTTTGTAAAACACCGTAGGGACTTTTAAAATAAAATGACCCAATCGGTAGAAAATCACGTGCATTAGCCTTAAATTTCGGATACTCGTTGAAAACTATACTCAGAGACAATCATTATATCTGCTATTTTGATAAGGTATATGATGGAATAACAACTCTGTCCTATAAGCTTTGCTCTTTAACGTGCCCTAAACGTTCTTATCTGCGAATATCTTTTTGATAGATTGCAAGAAAATCTGAAATTTTAGTTTAAAAAAAGTCATGTTCCAGCCATCGGGCCTCAGTTTTTTCTACAGAACTGATTAAGACACCTCGCCTCGATTACAAGAGAGGCTTGATATCATGCACGCAGATTAATCCATAATACTGCGAAACCATTTACTGGCTCTATTTCATGTCCAAAGTTTTTACTAAGATGCAAAAAATCGATGAAGTATAATCGTATGTTGAGGCGACTGCATTAAAAATAAGCTGAACGTACTTGAGTTGTAAAGTCAGTCAGCGCGCGTAACGCACTCAAAGAGGAACCTGGACTCAAAGAAATAGACAGCAAATTTTACAACAAGAATTCTCATAAAAAACAATGAGCCTGGCGAATTAGCCTTTCTGATTATAAAAAAATATAAGTAAGAACAGCGGACGAAGGCTAATAAGCCAGAAATTATATGCTCAGTCTTCGTGGTTTTTGTGGGTATTGTACTGTTATTTGCTATATGATGGCTGCAATGTACAACGGGATGCGCAAAACCCATAAACCATTTGATGAACACGCTATAAACATAAACAAAATGGTTGATCACAAACGACAGAAAATCAGATTTGTGTATCAGTAATGGATTACTGGACTTAATGAAGCAACATGTGTTTCCAGGGTTATGTGCCGTAAAGGTACTTAAGGTAAGGCAAATAATAAACCAGAAACGGCTTCCCGGCCTTCCATCATTTAACCGATCTTTGCACTCCGCATCTTGTACTTGAACAACCGCATACCATATTTCTTCAAAAACGAAAATTCACGGAACAATCAAAAAAATTGTGCAAAGGCATCCACTAACACGATCAACGAATAATAAACCACTTCAAAATAAATCACAAAGCAAAATATTCATTGCAAGTAAAATTTCAGTTAGCATGAAAACAGTTGGCTTAAGACAAGCGAAGGTGTAAAAAGCAAATTAATTCGTTTGGAATGCGTACAGTAGAATTATAGTGGTACTATGTGTTTTTCTATGTCTGAACAAATAAATGGTATTTGCACAGTAAAGTTTAATAATAATTTTCATACGTTTTTGTTGCGTATTTCCCGAGCTTAGTATGTTATGAATCCTGACACAATTTCAAGTCTGGTTCATTTGCTCATGTGTTGCAGACGTATATTTTGTGATATCTAAAAAGCTTATATGCTTCCATATTGGCTGATGTCTAGTGGATTGAAGCTGTGATGACGTCGCTTGAGATTGCTGATGCAGATTTCATATGATTCGAAAATTTTATAAGGCCAAATGTTCATAAGTCGTTCGGTGCCTATGAAATATAATTAGTATTGGAAAAATATTACGCAAGCAAAATAATTGGGTCTATTGTTTATTTTAGCCCGTATTCACAGCATTTGCATTTCTCCTATCGGAAGAAGGTGCTGTTTGGCATGAAGATCCTTTGAAATTCAAACCAATTATACTTCCAAGTCTGATAAACCTTCGTCTTTGTTTTCTCTGTTCACTGCCTATGTATTACGAGAGTGTCAGATGTATTTCGCATCTTTCATTTATCACAACGAACGCAGACCGGCCTTTCAAAATGTGCCCCATTCTTCCATGAAAACGAAATGGAAAACCAGCGATAGAAGTAAACATCCGCGGATATTTTGAAACACTCAATATAGCAAGAATGTTCTTCAGGCGTTCTTCTTGCTTGATTACTTAGATGGACGGTATCTATATTGCGCATCTTATTAGCTGATCAACAGAGGAAGGCATAAACTACAAAGCCTTCGTGAGTTTTGCTGATCGTAGAAATGACAGCAGGATAAACAAATGAAACTAGAAGTTGAAAATGCGATTATCGATCAGGTACTGGAACGTTACGGCCGCCATTTGCCTTGAAACTCGATCAAAAGGCCCTAAAGTCAGTCAAATAGAAACCAGCAGTTCAGGTTAATAAGGTTAAGTGAAAAAAAAATTGGAAATGTGATAGCCATTTCTGTATCGTTTAGGGGCACCAGCCAACCGTATTCATAGAATCAATAACAGTTTTTTGGAAGGTAAAGTATTAAGAAGGTGGTTCTTTAGCCTTAAGAGGAGATCATATAAAGTTAAGTAAAAAAACATTCGTTACGCGGCCGGTTGCCCCGCGTTTCTACGGGATGTAACTAACCCATAGTACCTTCATATGCGACTGAAAAAGCATCCGACTGAAACAGTTGGCAGATTGCCCAAATTTCAACTTATGAATTATGTTTTTACATACTGAACTTTTAATTTTGTTTTGTTTTAGGTAAATTTTAATAGATTTGTAATAAAAAGACATTGACATTTATGGGCCAGTACTGAGGAATATAAAGAAAAGGAAGACAATAGAAAACAGGCAGGAGAGACAAAAATACATTTCCCTCAAAAGGTGGAGTGCTTCCTTAATGATATTTCTGCCTCTTTAACCAAAAAGAGATGATCCTATCTTAAAACCTTACAGAATTCAGGAATCCATAGCAAAACCGACGAAGGCGGACATGTTTAATATATAGGATACCAGATGGATGATGATGTTGATGTGCGTAGTAACATGCGAAAGATGACACATCGTTTGGATGCAATCCTATCAGCGGAACCACGTCAAAATGGACAAACATTGCATCCGCGCACAATTTAATCCATCGTCTCTAGAGCCAGTTAGTTACAGTCTTGGAATAGTGCTATGCATCGAACTTTGCAGTGAGTATCATAATTGACAGAGAATGCTTATAGGCCAACTATACCGCACAAATATAGAGAAACTGCTGATAACCCAGGTAACTTTGATTCGTATTCCATTTATATATGCTTAACGTTAAAATGAGGGTTAATGTGGGGATTCCGGTCATCTGCGCCCGACCCCACCCAAGTCTGCTTGACTCTTCTTAACAGCGAGCTTCATAGGGTTAGCGAAGAAACAATACAGTAGGTGCAACGCAGATTTTCTGTCACTTGAAACTACCTTACGCGTAAGTCACTCCCCCTGCAGCAGCCTGCTGTGGAACGCACAGTTTACTTCGTCGGATACGAAGGTCAAACCGCCGTTTGCGTTAAGACACGGGTATCCCTATATTAAGTTTAAGCGGATGCGTCCTTATTCCGCTGTCCCATCCATACTTGCTAAACATTTGCAAATGAGCCATCAGGAAGGGTACCATGATCTAACGAAATATGACCGTTTAAACTTTTGAGTATATTGGAAGATACCGTAGATTGAATACCCCAGTTTTGAATATTTTCTTGCACGTATAAATGAAGGTGAATGAATATGGAAGGATAAATACAAAAATTGAATACCACTGACGTATTCATTTTGACACAATAAATTTTCACATGTATCCGGAACAAAGCTCCTCCAAAAGCTAGGTTTTATTTTTTTATGAAATATTTGGGGTAAAGTGGTGCAACAATAAATATGTACATCCGTCTCAAGAAATAATTTTTAAATGAAAATGCACTTTTACATTCATCTTAGCATTTAAATTGCTCGCGAATAAAAAAAGGTTTGTGCTGTATGTTCACGCTTAATGCATAAAATATAATGAAAAAGGGCACACTGTTAACCATCCTGGGCGCCGTTTTATTATATGGCCACCCAATGGGGCAAGCCAAGATGCAGACAGATATCTAGAAAAAGAAGAGGATTGAGCAAATAGCCGTATTTTGAATAAAAATATATTTGTTTCGTATCGGGCAAAACCTCTTTAAACTTTGTAATGCCCTAACAAGTCGACCATCAGCTCCTTATCGTTTCGGGAATCTATTTTTGTAAGAAGTGGAAACCACGGACAGTTTTTAGCAAATAAAATATTAAATCGTGTTTTAAAGACGCAACTTGTTCATAACAGTTTAAAGGTAGATGAGGGTATTTTAACTAAAAATAATTTTGTCTTCGTTATATTTCTCCAATCGGCAAGAACGGTTAAAGTTTAGGGCTTCTTTAACTATGACGTTAACGGTCATCTGGAAAATCCAAACTCTGACGATCACACTATTCCAATAAAAACTTTAACGAAATATATTACTTTGAAAGGTGGGACTGCCTTTAGAGGCCCTTTTTGCCTTTGAATTGTAGCAGTAACCTCTTTTACATTTAAAGTAACCCGACTTTCCCTTTTTTCGTCAACTCCGCCAATCTAATGTTGAACTGCCCTCAATTGACATCAGTGTCCTGAGCAACAAGATTTTATGCTGATGGATTTGATTATCCTTTGTTTCTTCAATTTAATATTTTATAATCACTTCCACCACAGTTAAGTATTCATTTACACGGACTAAAAATAATTAAATGTTTGACCACAAAATATGCTTGAACTTTGGATGGAGGGAATATATATTTAAGGGGCCCTACAAGACAGTTTTGCCTATATAAACTACATTGGACAAAAATAGCGAACTGTACCCTTTAGAGCGGGGAGTAAACACTGACAAACTTCAACACTTCCGTGACTCAGAAAATTCCACCGTAATGTTACTGCTTATTCTTTCTTTAGATAGGCAAAATAGTATGCATTAGAGTACGTTTGCTTATACCTCATCAATTTTTTCTACAACACGGATCTTTTGAACCCAGTAACAAGCACATCAGCGGAATCAAGCAAAATCTTTTTTGAGTTAGTTAATTATAACTTACACGATACGAAAGCGGGAGTACTGCACAGAATTCACGCAACCAAAAAATCGGATTAAACAACCATTATGCGAAGCTTGTTTCTTTATTTAAATTTGACTAATTCTCAGGTTATATTTGCAGCAAATTAATTTCAATAAATTTGATAATATTAATCTGCTTTTGTTGCATTGTTTGTCGAATCAATTCAGATGGACTGACTTTAATCCATCCATCTGCTAGCTAGCTGAAATGTGTCTTAGCGCCATTGTGCAGGATTCTCACCAATTTAAATTTGTTCACCAATAAAGTGATAAGCATGCCTTGCCCGAGGCTCTCGATCGTGCTCATTCTGTCTTAACACTCGGTCCGGATGTGCCATATTGTCGACATCACAGCAGATAACGCACAAGTATGTTTTTACTACCACCTAATTTACACACACTTCGGCCTGGAACACACGAAAGGAATGGTCGGTAGGAATGTCGGAAATTTCATGCGCAGCCTTAAGGTGCTATTTTTGTTATTTTTGCGAAGAAGTAAAATGTACTGTTTAAACATAGTTGTTGTAAAATATCATGGCTAAATGTGCAGATGAGAGACTTATGAGAGAAGCATTTTCCTTTCTCACATCATGGCTACATAATAAGAGGGCAGGCCACATGCGCAGGGAAAGCATATTATGTCACTTGAAAAAGACAAGTATGTGCATAAAAATCAACCAGTTTTAGTTTTATTCGTGCAGACGTACCGATATTCAGGTTCAACCTGTTTAAGTGGCAGTGGCATCACGTTATTCGACTGCTCTCCGAAAAAAAACACGAAAAATATCGCACACAGACATCAATAGAGGAACGTTGTTAGTATACTTGTGATAAAGGGAAGAATTCAAACAAAAATGCTTGATTTGACCAGCGTAAGTGATTCTTCTGGAAATTTTGCAGATTTTTAACCGAATAAGCGCACCTACAACAAAGTTAGTAGTAAGAAAATGCATAACTTTTGAAATTTGCTCTTAAATTTGTTTCCATTTTCATATTTGCTTTTCTTCCATAAGCTGTAACAGAAATAAATGAAACCATGACCTTAGTCTGGTGTCTTCGTTCAAAAATAAATAAAAAAATCGTCAAACGTGATTAATTCAAATTTGAGATAAGCAGGGTTCTAAATTGCTGATAATCGACTGAATGCCTGTTTATTCCGTGAAACCAACGCTCGAACAATATTAATTTACTATACCACTTAATGCGAGGGCGGTCGATATTTCTTCTTTTTTATCGGTGCTCCATCGATGCACATGTGTTCTTCTTTTGCTACGTTTCATGGAACAGAGGATGCCTTGTTAAAAAATCCACGGAACATGTTAAATATCTTCAAATTATTAACCACGCATACACATTTCCCATTTTGACGTCCTTTATTTGGCGTACTTACTGTTTCATGATGATGCATAATATGTTTTACAAAAACATCAAAAAAAATATATGATAAACGTTTTTGATGAGATGGTGAGTTTTTGGACACTTCCTTGCAGAAAACCGATTTATCACATTTTTAACATTATTGCCAACGAAAAGTAACGCCGAAAGTGGAAGTCGGCTGTTTATGTGGCCGAGATAGATTCAATATCCTTAACAAAAATTCATGTCTTTTTAACAACTCTTGAAATTTGCTATTTCGCTGAAGTATGTTTGCATATGTTATCTTTTTTCTAGGCCAAGACATGGCAAAAACGTGGATACTTGATTGTCCTTTTATCTTTCTTTAAACCAGGTAAACGTTTCCTGTTGAAAATGGAAGAACCCATCGTTTCGATTCTTTTTGTTATATTTGTATGCCCTACGGCTATATTTTAAGATTTCTATTATACAGCAGCGTGTGTGCATGAATAATAAGAGGTTGCGAAAAGTGCCTGTAGTCTGCATCTATCGTTTCCAAATTACAGTAGCAAAAGTATACTCATGCCAAATTGTGTAATCCCAGGCTTCTAATTTGACACAACTTCTTCTGAAGGGCAGATTCGCGATAAAAGGTTATACTTTTCAGAAAGAGCAGTAAAACAATGAAGCATTTTAACGAAGGAATATCAGTAGGCGTTATTACTGCATTTTTCGCCATGACATGAAACAGATTAAGAAATCGGATTTTTTCTACATTGATAAAACATTCAGTTTCGAAAAATAACAACTTGTTTACACCTTGCTAAAATGTTTACGTGAAGATAAAAATAAATTAAAAAATGTGTCAAGCTTAATTCGATAAATCCTTCGAATTAGAATGTATCTCTACTAAGAATAAAACACGTGCGGACGCGCAAAGTCAGTCTGTAATGGCTAATACCATACAAAACTTCTGGAATACAAATAAGCGTTTATTTTTTCTGAGCAATTTTAATCTTTACCCAGCCTCATGTATTTGTAAACACAGTCTGCTTTCAATGGTTACATGTTGTGAAAAGGTCTTGGCGTATCAATAATATGGAGTTATTCTAGCTCTCCGCAGTTGACTGTTTCAATGTTTGTCTTCAAGATTCATAGAACATGTTAAATAATGTATTTCATTTGTGTTAGTAAAACCGCGTTTAAATAAGTAGCCTGTAAGAATTTCCCTTTATTAAGATACTCAAAATCGTTCTAAACAGTAACGCGGAAGCAAAACTACTGTCCAGTCGTTTTTAATTGAAGCACTCCAGAAAGGCTGTATTTTTTCAGTCGGATTACTCTCCTGCCGACAGGATGAAACGCCCCAAACGGAGATCAGGATCTAGTGATTTACAAGGACCATATAGCTAAAAGACATTCCGTCTTCTCATGAATCAAACCAATTTGAATGACCACACAGCTACTCCAGTCGAGTGCGTCGGGGTTAAAAATAGACCACACAAGAAGTGAACGCTGACATTTATACATATTAATGCGCAAAGCTTAGTTGCAAAAATGCATGAAATAATGATCAACGTTTCCTACCTCCGTCTAGACGTTAGTTCGACAACAGAAAAATGGTTGTCGAAACAGATTGACAATCTTCTGTAAAGACGGAGACCACCAAAAGGGTGGAGGCGTAGCAACCTTCGTGAAAAACGGTTTGCATGTTTTTGACAAAACCGTTTATATGTCTTGTCCGGAAGTGGTATGGTAGACTGTAAGAGTAATGGGTTTTCAAACCCTCGATATCTTTAGTGTCTACTGACGAATTCAAGCAGATAAAAATGATCTCTATTTCATGGACTGGGCATCCACACTCTACGACAATGTCGAAGAAGCTTGGAAACAATTCAAAGAGATAGTCTATAACCTTATCTCTATCCACTGCCCAATCATCCGCAGAAAACTTCGTCTTTAAAAAAGGAAGGTAACAGGAAGAGAAAACTGTGGAAATGGTCCCTTATTGATAGGACACCTGAATCCCTCAACAGTTAGAAAGTGCAGCGGCAGTGGGTCAAATGTCTCATTGCCAGAGATCAAAAGATGTTCCAAAAGGATCTGTTAAACCATGCTCTAAAATCAGAGAACAAGGATAAGGCTGACCAACTGCCTCAGTTCGTTCGGTCCATCGTGACGACTGAACCCGACTTTTCTCCCTCCACTTATGACGACGATGCTTAGTCTTTTCTAGACACAGTCCTATTCAACGAAGAAATAATGGAGAGAGGTAATGGAGTTGAAAGAATCGACCTCCCCAGGCCCCAATGCAAACTGCTGAAGGAGCTAGCTTCTGAAAGGGATAAGCCGCTAGCCTAGATCTTCCGGACGTCAGTTGTTACTGGGTGCCTACCATCTGATTGGAAGACAGCGACGTTCACTCCCCTTTTCAAACGTGGACGCCGAGCGTACGCAAATAATTACAGGCCGCGAGTCTTACCTCAATTTGTTGCAAAACCATGGGAAAATAATTAAGAAGGCGATGATGCAGTTCCTCGAGAAGAATCACGTCCTTTTCGATGCCCAACTTGATTTTCGTAGTGGTAGGTCCTGTCTTACGAATCTGCTCTTCTCACTTCACCGCTGGACCAAAACACGTGAAGAGGGCAAAATGGTGCATGCCATCTACATTGACATCAAAAGGACGTTCGAATCCATCCCTCACCAACGCCTGCTGCATAAGGTACGCAGCGCAGGCGTTTGCGGGAACTTTTTACTATGGATCCAACACTTTTTAAAGGACGGTCCCAACGAGTACATGTCGGTCGCCAGTAGTCCTCGGGGTGACCTGTTGTGATTTGCATCCCACAGGGCTTAGTTTTAGGTCCCACATTATTCCTGATTTTCATCAACGACTGTGGTATCACCTTGTTTGCTGATGCCATTTACTTATGAAAAGTCGTCCAAAATACGGCAGACGAAAACAATCTGCACGATAACTTGAACAGATTGGAGGACTGGTCAAAACTTTGGCTGGTGTCTTTCAATTTGAATGAATGCAACATTCTTCAAATCGGCAGTTGTAAGACATCCAGCACAAAGGTCTATCCTTTAAATGGTACACCACTGCAACAACTTGAGAGTCAGAAGGACTTGGTTAGGTGGATCACTTCTTTACTCGAGCCAATGCTCAACTGTACGAAGGTGGCGAATTCAGCCAGATCTATATTACAGCTGATTAGATGTGCCTTTATTGGGTTTGAAAAAGACAGCTTTTCCAAAATCTTTGGTAGGTTCGTTCGGCCGCACCTGGAATTCGCTAAACAGGCATAGGGACCTTGGACTTTCAAAGACTGTACCCTGTTTAGGAAGGTCCAGAAGCGAGCGACAAAATGGTCAAAGGTCTGGGAACACTGCCCTATGCAAGCAGTCTGTCAACCCTTGATCCATTTCTACTTTCCTACAGACAAATTTGAGGGGACCTCATACTTACCCTCCGTATTTTGAATAACCTGGATTGTTGTTCCGCTGTCGATGAATTCTTTGTCCGGGGTAATACGCCAACTTTATGCAGGCGTCCCCTTAAACTATGCCCTGGAAAAGCACTGACCCACGGACGATAGTTCCTCTTCAGCAACAGAGTAGTTGTAGCGTGAAACGCCCTTATAGGAGAGGTTGTCCTCTCCACTTAAGAGTAGATTGGACAAACATCAAGCACAAACTCACTAAAAACCGTTTAAATACCACTGCATTACATTTTACTCGTGATTAGCCAGTTTTTATGTTTTTGTTATAAATATGACTACAAAACAACTGTGCTGTCCTCCCGGAACATGTAATTGCCGTACTTATAATTTTTTTTGTATGTGTTTATTTCCTATAATCTTGTTATTCATAGGGAGTCCAAAGGCATTCATCTATCTTTTTCTCAAGAAGCTGATACTGATACTATTTAGATAGTGTTTTTACCATTAAATTCACACAAATATTTTATAGAACACACGTTCAAACATATTTTGTACGTTTTCATTGAATTGAAAGTGGCGCCGGTCCCAAACATTAAACAAAACTAAAGGACAGTTTTTTGTTTTAAAAATGTTTTTTAATGATAATTTTGACGAACGCAGAGTGTCATTCTACATGTCGCCTATCTGCCAATTACGTAAGGCTGCTTGTAACTTATAAAATATGGTCAAAATCGACTGCAAATCTGAATGTGTGATTTACCTTGCACGAAAAAAACACAATTTATATTTTGGTAAGCCTGAATATAATCGTACAGGAAAAAGGGGCTAAACATTCGTCAGGAGTTTAACAAGTTTGCGAAAACGACTACCTTCACTTTTTGAAAATACACAGTTTGAGAATGACCTTATTCAATACCTACTGAGTACAAAAGTAACATTTTATGCATGGTTTCTGTAAAAGTATTTTACTTTTTAGGGGCACCGATAATTAATGTAAAGTATGAATGCTAATTTTATACTACGCAGAGTACAGTTTATGAGTGCCCCGATAGAAAACTTTACATCAAAAGCATTTAATCAGCATTTTTTTCAATCCTAATGAAATAAAAATTTTAAGGCAATGGCATCATTTAAAAGTTTGCATAACAGGTTGTTAGAGCAAAAATTTAACTAAAATGATATTTTCGGTACCATACAATTATTATAACAGATCAGAAGGCATTTTTCCTGTAACTTGATGGGTCGTCTACAAATTTAGGCGTGGAACCAACTTTGTGCGTTCCAAACCTCGGGTAATCTCAAATGAGACAATTGTAATACACACATTGTTGCATAATAGATTCATTTAATATTTTCCACACCATTTTGTATCCATTATTAAGTCTGTGACTGACTCTGCCACTGTTTTTCGGTTGGAAAGCAGAAAGATAATTCAAATGCATTTCTTATTCCAGCAATCGATTTTTGTCCTTTCTACTTCAGCATTTGTTCATTTTTTGAAATTAGAATAAACTTCGCATAGACGAAGGCTTAACAAAAACGCTCCCTTTGTCATAAAAACTGCAAAGCAGAAAATAAGGTGCAGCAGAAGCAAGACAACAATACGGCATGGGTAATTAGATGTGCACTGCAATTCTTACGGAAACTGGGCTTATTAAATATCGCAGCCAATCCTATTGAGCGGGTGGAAGGGCAGAGCTATCCTTGCAGCTGCCTTTTTTGGCAAGCAAGCTCGCATATTTTTCTTGAGCAGACAGCGTGCTGTCAGATCAGTCTTAAATTGCTGTCTTTAAACCTTAATATACCACAGCTTACCAAACAGAAGGCAACTATCGTTTTCGACAAAATATTTTCTATAATATGCATGAACCAGCAGAGGATAAGGTCGTTTTACAAAATTTGACATCACACTGAAACTGCTATAATCTCTGAAGGTTGCATGTTGATCTAGTTAATCAAAGGAAAAAAAGTAAAGTTCATATTCAGCTTTCGGATTTATCTTCTTCTTACACTATAAATATGCAAAGTCATAGAAGGCCGAAGCTTAGTCATTCCGCCCAGCTGAAACAAATGTCCGCGTAAAATATTCTTTCAAAAATACTCTGTCTTAGCAAATAAAATTATTTTTATGGCATCCAGAGAAGATAAAAGTAAGAACAGAGATACGGCTTACAGATGGACTCTTAAATGTGATTCAAGCGCACTCTGAAATCAACTCTTTAGAATCTAGCCAGGGCATCAGTTGTAACTGCATATCTTCGCTATCTAGAAGAAAAAACAGTAGTCTTGATTATCATTTTACGATAGGATTATACAGTGTCAGGCCAGCTCCTTTCCTGGAAAATTTAAAGTTCTGCATAACTCGCAAACCTACTTTAGCTATTGAGTGAATGCGCCACTCGGGTGTTCATTGTTTTTCATTCTTGGCAACAACACTAAGTTTGGTTGGGGACTTCTGCATTCTATTAGGAATACTGCATCTGTGAGCATTCTGTAAAATGCGTGCGTCTATATTTATGCTATAATTTCTGCAAAATTTGCCGAAGTTAACTTGATTGATGTTGATAAGTATATGTCAAGACAAATAAACATCCCTTTTGCTCTGCCCGTGAGCAAAATGCTTTCGAACTGATTGACAGTGAAGGACAGTCGACTGGTTTGGAAGGAGGAAAAAGAGGGCGAGAAAATAATGCCAAAACTGGAGAATCCATAATTGGTCACATCTGCGATTTTCGTACATCAACGAACCTGACGCAAATGAACCTATCACGTTGCGCCTAGAGGCCTAGTTAGAAACTTGCCATCTGACGGGCTATATCGGCCCTTCTCAAGGCTGAAATCAAAGGTGCGATAGCTCCTGAGCAGTACAAAATTAATAGTACTGTTAGGCATGCGAGTTTTTAAACGCCCTCAGGAGACCCTTAGAAGTGAATAGGTCGTGCGGATGGCACGCGTTGCCTTATTATTTAGCACTGCCAAATAAAAAGTTCGTGTTCAAGGCTGGTAATGTTGCGTAGGTCTTACCATCAAATCACAGTGGAGAAGAGGAAAAAGTATGCTCAACTATTCAAAAGTCTGTTCAAATTCATGTAGCGCGTGTTAGACGACACCACCCACGAGGCATGGAAATTCGGGGCTGCTTTGCCAAATAGACAGATTTTCTTTGCTCAGAAGGGCAATTAATCTGTTTCTTATATTCACCCGTACAGTACGGCTCAGACTTTTTGCAATATGCCGACATTTACAAAAGATTGATACTCACTCGCTAATCGGCATTAAGTAAGTTTATAATACTTATTATTGTGTAGCCTATTTTCAAGTCATTTCACTCCTGATAGGATGTCTGCTTATTAAGAAACTTCTTTCTCACTGCTAAAAATGTATTTTTTGTAACAAATGGTTACTTAAATAGTTTGTAGTTTTAGCATAGATTTTGATTGCCTTTATAAATAAGAAAATATTTTATAAAAAACGTGCACAAAAGTTTTTTATTGTACTTATATTCTTAGCTAATTACGCCTTCTTCGAATTTTATACTTGAAGAAATGGTATATTTTCGTTTTAAAATTTTCTTAATGCCGAATAATTCTGAATTGAAAGTCTATAAACTGTGCGCTTTGTATAGTATGTTTAACTAAAAGTACGTTTTTGCCTATGGTTTGAAAAAAAAGTCGCACAGTTCTCATGCACATGCTACATGCTGCATTTATAAACTTACCGATACGATATATTATGAGTGAAAATCTCATAATCCTAAAATATATTATGATTTGATTTTTTTCTAAAAAAGCGAAGGGTACCCTTTTAAAGCATTACATTTAAAGAAGTCCTAAGTTGCTCACAAAAGAGTACAAGAAAGAATTTTTCGTGCATGTTTTTCATTAAATATATTCAAAATTTTAAAGTCAGTCAAAATCAAAAGTAAAATGCACACAACTTAAGCAACCATTGTTACAGAACATACGTTTTGTTAGGGGTCAGAAAGACGTTGGCTAAAAACTGGCATCCTACCGTACCCTTAATGATTTGCGAATAAACTGCACGATTATCAGTATTATAAGCTTACTTAATGCCAATTGGTGAGTGAATATCAATCTTTCGCAAATGTTGGCATGTTGCACGAATCCTGAACCGTACTGTTCACATATTTTTAAGAAGCTAATTATAACTAAAGCAGGTTTTGATAAAGACTAACAGAAAAGTAACCCGTTACAGTTCGATAATCGCCTGTTCGACATTCGTTTAAATAACTTTTCCTGTCCAGCTCCAGTGAGTATACAAATGGAAACTGCCTTTGACAAAGCGTTGGGATGCTCTGTTACTTGCAAAGAAAATCCCAGGCTCACGTGACAAGCCGCAAATATCTAAGAAACGACCTTCATGAATACTATGGTTAACACACAAAACTGAGTTCTCGGATATATTGTGCCTTTACATAAAGGATTGAGTAAAACGTTTTATGCGTGCCAACCGCATGACCTGACATCGAGTGTAATATGCCTCTCATTTTACAATATGGCAAAGAGTGGTCGTCTGCTGCAAGAGTTTTTTGGGAAGAGCAGGAATGGTTGTCTATCTGCTGAGTTAAACCACCAGGGGTTTTGCTACTACTAAGCTTTATCCTTCCACATATTAAAGGTGAATGTGGTCCGGAGCAGAAGATTACAGGCATTGTGCATCAGAGTAATAAATCCGCACATCTTGCTTACTCTGCGAACGTTTTTTGGAGCATCTACTCCTGCCTTCTGTCTAAAAAAATATACGAAGAAAGTGTGTGGTATGTTGGATTATTGGGCTGGGTTTAGGCAAGCAAATAACATTAAAGATATTTTTCATTTCTTTGAAGCCTCCATTGTCATCAGAATCGCTGCGAGAAAGAAGCAGGGGTAAAAAATAAGAAAAATGCGATTGCTCATACGCAAGCACTTTTTAATAGTTTTTAAGGAAGTCGTTCAGATAGCTCTTTCGGAAATAGCAAGAAAACATACTGCTGTCTTCTTTGCTTTTACAGTAGATTCTCTATCTCATGGACTGCAGTCGATTCACTAAAATGTAATTTTGAGCGGAATCAGCACACGCGGCGTGCCCTTTAACTTTTGAAGCAGTAACGTAGGAACCATTAATAAATAAAATTACAATTTACTACCACAAGAATTTTTAAAGTACAAAAAACTCGAAATTAAGAAAATGACGACATGACAAGTCACTGGCCCAATGTTAAATAAAAATATGATTAAGGCATGCGAATGAAGAAGAATGGCAAATTTATAAAGAATCAGTACAAATACACATTAGCATTTTATCTTGCGTTTAATATGTCAGAAATAGATGTGGTCAACTTTACCCAAGTTTTCTCCCCATGTGGATAATAAGTAAAAATTTCCGTTTTTAATCCACTAAAATATATTTGCGTGCTTCGTTTTAATTTCTATTGACAATAACTACAATAATGTATATGGTAATCATATTCCGGCTGTTGAGCGGAATAAAAATGAATTGAGTGCCACACATGGATAAGCTGGCTTTTTACCAAAAAATAGATTAAGATTGCCCTTTTCGTCAAATTCATACCATCTTGTGCAGATTGAAAGAAATTTCCATTCGTCACATTGCTTTGTAATTATTTCGAATGTTCTAGTGCGACGAGCTTCAAACTGTTTTCGAAAATTTACTTAACACTTGCCAAATTTCACTTTGCTTTGTTTGTCCATAAATACCAATTTTTTCAACCTAGTTACCGAAAGCTTAGAAATAAGAAATAGCGTAAAAGCATTTACCTTAATAATACGTTCGTACACATTCTTCCCAATGTAGCTGCATCTGTGGTTCATGACATTAGAATAACGCAAACATGCTAACTCATTGCCAAGAAAAAATGAAATTCACAGCAAAAGCCGATAAAACATACGTCTAAAATTAATTAAAAAACTTTTTATAAGAAGTGATCTCTAGAAAAAGCGTTTAAGTTAGATATTTTGGAGTTGAACGTCTGTGTACTTTACCCTTATTGAAAATCAAGTTTAGAAAAAAATGGGATATTTTGAACAGTTTTTTGACTTACCAAAAATTAGAGATAATAACTCTACTGAAAATGAAAGAACCTACATTTCTGTGCTCACTGAAACAGGTTTGGATATGTTCTTTTGCTCAATAGCACCATTGGTTGATTGCGAATGCGCAACAGAGTGACCGAATATAGCCTTCGATATTCTTAAACGTGATAATTGTTTGCCTGTTCCGTTCCAAGTTTTTATATTCATTGATTTTCTTCGATATTTTGACAACGTTTGACGGGGCTCGTTAACAATGTTATTGAGAAAACTTATTATATTCCGGGATTTTTCATGTACAGTCAAATAGGCTATGTATTTTGGCATATTAAAACACCTGTCGGTTTCTTATAAGTTTATTACATACCTTAAGGGCACAAAACTTAACATATTTGTAAGAAATATTTTTTAACTGAATTTTTTTCCTTTTCTCGATAATAATGCTTTATCTCATCCGCATACTTACTCCACTTACATGAACGCAAAACAAATTTTTCCCTTTTAAGAACAGATATCATTAAAAAGTTTCGGCTCTTCATGAATATTCGTTTATAGTGCAACAGGCTGAAACAAGAAGTTCTTTACCGCAGTTTTTAATAGCATAAGAAATCCTTCGGATATCGAAAAACGCTGGATTTTGCTCATTTTTGCCTCTCGCTTCTCCCAGTATACTGATTTGAACAGAATTCGATTCTTGTTAACATCATTTTGCGCCTCAAATCAACCAAATGAACTAAATAGAGAACCTCAAATCTGTGTTAAATCCCCCAATCGCCAACCTTTCATCAGATATGGAATTGACTGTGTATATCTCTATAATATATTGACCGTACCTGACCTGTCATTATCTCCTAATATGAATATTCGTCAGCCGTATGCAACGTTCATGCCCATTAGCCATTAAAGTGTCCTTCATGCCATCTCGAAGCAAGTGGATACGAAACTTAAAAAAAGGTAGGCCAAATATAGACCTGCTGGAAAGCATCGTTTGTCAACACTGATTTAGTTTTTGGAAGTGACTACTTGTCGGTCTCCTACAATGTCATATTTTTAGTCCATTAAGTTCGCATTATGGATAAATAACGTACAAATCAAGAAACGGTTATAAATGACTAAAGGTACTCATTCGAATAACAAAAATAGCATGGAATTGGGCTATTTACCAATGTGTTAAAACGAAGTGTTACTGCTGTTTTACACTAGAACTTTATACTGACCACTATAGACAGTCGGATAGCTTCTAGTAGTGTATGCGCGAGTACGTGGATTAATGTATTCGGTGAGCGCTCTTCTTTTGCACTCATTATGCTCGATAACAACCGTCAGGGCAACAGGCACTTGGCTGAATTGTGTTGCATGTGAACATTTGACGCACATTAATAAAATAATGAATGTAAAGTACCCCAGTTCATAAAATACTGGGGTTGGGTATGATTGAGTATCGAAGAAGAATACAGCTGAATGGGCCACAACGGTGTTTGTAAGGGTAACCCTAGCCAAAATTTAAAAAATAGTTAGATGGCTCATTAAACGTTGTGCATTTTAGTGTATGCTGCCTCGTCCCTTTCTACCTTCATTTAGCCCTTTGTGGCCCTGATGACAATATTCAACATAGGACACAAAAAGCTGATTGAACGTAGGTAAAACACGAAACAACGCATTATCGGTCTGCATACATTTCCGTTTTTTTACTGTAAGCAGCTTTTTAGTTAATACATGTTTGTTTGTTCGTTTTTTACTACACCGCCAGTTCTACAAGTCATTAGATGAGCGTGCTATCATTCCCTCATGCATATTAGTACTTCTGGTGACCCATGTTACTGACAGCTGTCATTTAAATGTCCGCAGTTTCTCTTTAGGGCAACACTGCCTGGGGTTCATTAACTTTCCAAGTGGCCGTTATATCTGCAACGCACACGCACAAATGTACACTCAGGTACTCGTGTATCACTCGAAAATACTATCTCTCAGATAATACAAAACAACGATTGGACAGTGCCTAAGTTTGCTTCAGAAACCTGCCAACGCAGATGCCACCACCTTTTTCCTCTCTCAGCATGAGCAGACGCAGTCAACTCTATCCCGGTCTCATCAATTTTCACCATATCCGAGAGATTACACAATATATTCTTCATTCTGCTGCTAGCCTGCAATTAGCCGTACCTTTTCTAGCCTTGTGATATGCTGGGTGGCCCAACTTCTAAGCGAAAATTTGTAAGTGACGAGGTTTAACAAAAAGAAAAGAATATCAGACAGAACTGCAAGCTGGCCATTAAAAGAGGGACATGACTTCGCCAGACACGCGTTCAAATCCACTGGAGTTTTAAAACACTAGCGTAACATCTTAAGCCCCTCATAAATCCGGTCGAATTGCCTCCGTTTCATACGGGTTGACTTGTCCGTTAAACGCAATTTTGCCTAAAGATGGATGTGGGTGTCATGCGAATTTTCAGAGGACGTTCTATAGCGTTTTATTATCGCTATGGAGATGCTTAAGCCTAAAGTAGGGACCATAGAGGAAACAGATAACAAAAAGCATAGATTTTGCATCAACCAGTCTGTTCACCCAGTCATGTCTCTCTAGCAGTTTTATATCTACATAGATTTAAAGCTGTTCCTTTAAAATATTTTTTTGGCAAATTCTGAAAAACAGGTAGTGGGGACGCCTGCGATAATACAAATAATCTTAGCAGTACTCCAGAAAGTGCGATAATTCTCGTGATCTAACGCAAAATCTAGCACTAAAAAGAATGCACATTCGTATTCTTAGCCGAAGGTGAACTCTAATTTTAACTTGAACCATAATGACCACTCAAATCTAGTCAAGATTTATCTTAGGCCGGAGTTTACAATGAACTTGACTATTAACACCATGAATAACCCTAGTGGCGCTAGCATTAACACGAGTAGTTTTCTCTCTGGCAGTTAGAAGAAGACTTTCGAATACTGGGTTGAATACCTAGGCCCAAGAATTAACGAAACTAACGATGCGTTTACTTTCTGCCTGCAAAAATCAGAAACACTGATAAATATTGTTTGAACCTTATTGTGCGCGAACCATTTATTAAAGCTGTTCAAATAAACTAAAACAATTCACAAGACCGGGAACGGCGGAGATAATTGTCAGGGACAAAAGGACGTTTTTGGAGTAATGGAAAGCACGACTGCCATTTAACCAACGTTATCTCGATTGCACACAAAGCTGTCGGTGCGCACCCCTGAGCATATGCAACTACTGGGTTTATTCAAATACGACTGCTTATCCGTTACGTGATCTGTCGGCAACAAAAGGGCATAACTGCTGCCAGAAGTTCGGCTTTATGCTTTTTATTTAGCAAGCACGAGCTTCGCCTTTATCCCAGTTCCCCCGACCTGCTTTAACACACTCAACTACATTATCCATGACCACCTCAATCTCTTTGATCGACTATTTATTATTCAGCCTTTAATGGTCTATCTATCAACGGCATTATCCATTTTCGACCGCAGCTCACCATGCATATTTCTACCATGCAAATATGAAATATGCCTGCAAAAAAATGTATAAAATCCGTCACCTCCCGGAAGCGAATTTCACTGATGCTCCAAAAGCAAGTTTAATTTCTGTACAAAAGATGCTCGCCATTTTATTACGCCATTTTGGTCCTATGAAACGAAACAACACGCACTCTTTCTTTCAAATTCAATTCGCGACAAAGCAAAAAATGGCTGACATTGCCAACTAATCAATGCTTTTGACAGATTTGTTGAATTTATTGGACTGGCTTAACAGAACACCGATATATACACGGAAAGTAATGACATGAAATGTTCAGTGAAGTGACGAATGGTGTTTTCAGTTAGAAATGATTATATGCATGCGATTTTTATATAAATTCACGGAAATTTCAGCAGCGTCAGAACGACTGATTTTCTTTTCGGCTACCTACAAACATAAAACTTGGTAAAGTGATTACTTGCGTTCAATAATTTTCTAATAGTGTTTTAACACGCCTACAAATTTAAATTTGAGTGGATGCCTTGATATAATATATTTATTTATTTGATCGACTGTTTAAAATGCAGCGATTAAATTGGAGCTCAAACCCAGGAGAGCAGGTCAAAGGCTTGAGTAACGCCCAGACTAAAGGTGGGGATGTTAATCTTATTTGGGTAAAGTTTCATAAGCTCCATTTTAATTTACGGTTCCTGGTATGGCATTGCAGTTTATGTTGATAGAGCTTTTATTCAAAAGTAGAAGATGCGATCGCTGGAACAAGAAGTATTTTTGGGCTGATGTTTTAGATTATGTCAAGCACCCTTTACCAGAGGTAACAGTGAACTAGGATGCTACGTGCACAGCTTTACAAGACCTTGCAATTGTTGTCACGAGTTCAAGTTCTTTTTTGATAATAGGCATTCTGTGAAGTTTGCAAAGAAATAGCAAGATGACTTGAACAATTTTCACAGTAACTAAATAAAAACCTCTATGTCACAGATGTTTTACAATAAAAAGTCTTGTTTTGTAGAATTTCCACTTCAGTATGATAAACGTTTTTGATAACGTGGAATCGTAAAATCACATTCTAAGGAGATGCAGGCTTTCTGTGAGAAGGTTTTGCTTGGACTAGATGCATAACCCACGTAATACCGTCCTACACAACTTTAAAAATTCATGCGAACCTTCTGTTCACGACAGCATGCGATGTAATCACATTTTCTAATTTTGGTAGGGCATGCTTTTAAGGCCCTCTTCCTCTCCTAGAGAATACAGCAACAACATCATCCGTAACGCAGATGACTTTGCGCCAATTTCCAGGGAGATGAAGACTAGGGTTAGGGGTAAGATCGACATTCCGGTTGCGAGTTAGCGTTACGATAAGGACGGACTATATGCGTTTTTTTAAAATTAAGCGCAATGTTAACTTATTCATAAAATACACATTAATTTAAGCCCATCTGAAACAGGAAAATAAAGGATGGCTCGAAAGTAAAAAGTATTCGCCCAAGAAGGAACACGTCAAGCCGCATTTCTGCGTCAATGACTACACTTCAAGTCAAAATGCATAGTATTTTGGGTGTTTTTTTCGCAATTGTTTGCAACCTCAATTAGCTAACTGTGACTGCTACGTTTAGTGATTATCGAGTGGCTGAAACAACGCTTGTAACAGTAAGTTGCCGCCTAGAACTCGTTATATACCAAAAAACCGTCGAGTCTGAATTTCAGTCTTCTGATCAAAGTTATTCTCATGAGTTCAGTGATATCGCAGCTACTCGCCGAACTATTCTCAAAATGACTGCAGTTTAAACGCCAACTATATGGCTCTGTTACGTTGATAATACCTTCGTTTCAAATGAAATGGGTATATCAAAGCAACTGCATAAGACACTTAATGCTGTCTTCCCAGCTTTACATACTACTCATTGAAAAAGCAAGAGGAAACAACTTCCCACCTCCCTATTTCAGAGTGCAATGACCGAGTGATGGCCACATAAAAACCAACGTCCATAGTACCATCTTAATTAGCTACATGAAAAATGTGAACTTTCAAAACCATTTTATCAACCAGAAAGCAAATAGAGAAAGCTAAAGGACACACTGATGAGCCAGACCCCTGGCAGCTGTGTCAAACAGAGGCAAAATACCGGCGAAACATGTGTTTGGGATTTAAGTTAGTACCTAGGCTGTTAGCATGGTGAGTAACAAGGACTTCACTACCGCAGTAATTGCTAATTGTGGGAGCTACTATCCTGCGGCTTACAGAAAAAGCTGCATAGGAACACATTTTAACCGCGCCTTTTTGCACTGTTGCATCAAGTATCTACTCAAATGAGGACTTGCTTTATCATCCCAATTATTCCTATCAAACCGATACTTAACAGGCTTCATAAAGAACTGTTACCGACGTCAGGTTCAACTGGCAAATCAAATTTTAGAAAAGAGTAATATGACAATTCAAATAATCTTCCTAATACGGTAGAAGTTTCTGACAATCAAACTGTCTCGGTATCTGCATCACTCACAATTGGGCATCTTCCTTGAGCGCAGCAATACCTCGCATTAAATACCACCTAGCCAAAGAGCGAAAAATCAATGTACTTAAACACATTTCGTTTTCTTAATGCTTTTTGGTCTTCACAGTTTATGCAGGTGGAAGACTCGGGACCCACATAGATAAAAATAACCCGGTCTTTAGACGACGCGAGCCCTTGTATCTCTTCTTTGTACATGCCATTGATTGCGACCACCACTTTAACTGGGATGGAACTGAGCCATTCGCTACGGCTAACAAAAAACAGCCACGTACATTTCTCGACACCTGGCACTCCGGAAAAAGCAAAATGTACCGCTATATTGACCTGGATGCACACTACGAAGTCATTCTGGTATCTTCACTAACATGCTCCTGTTGTGAAACAAAAACTGCCTATCCGTGCTCGAGCAGGTATAATTTCACTGATTCTGCATCCTCCTGACATATCACACAATTAAAACATTCATGCCATCCCTTTCAATTGCTGCACCTATCGCAACACGGATTGCGTCCCCCTCAGTCCTTTGCTCTCACCAGACCATCCAGTGCAATAATTTATATTCTCGCTTCTCACTTCGTATGACGACCAATTAGTGTTAAAAGCTCGAACGTTAACGACTAAAACTCGATTTTCGGATGAGTCTTATTTTTATTTATCATCTTAGAATGCATACAACCTCGATTATTTAGCCTCTACCCAGAAAGGCAGACAAAACAAACCTCCTCCGGTGAACGTCATTCCTTCTTCTGATTGAGCACCTGTGAATCGGATTTTTACCACAACCGCATAACAGATTGTCAAGTAAATCTTGAACCAGTCCGAAAGAATCCATCAAAACACCTAACGAATAGCAAAACCTACTTCACCTTAGTGAAAAATAAAAGTTACTTATGTGAGTACTATTTCGGTATTTAGAAAAAAATGAATTTATAAGAGAGGTGTGCACGTCACAAACGCGACGGCAGGCTATAATACTTATAATTTCCCATGAGGAAATTGATTATGTAAAACGGGCATGGACCAGAAGCATTGAATATCCTTCCAGTCATAGTGTTTGAGGAAATAAGACACAAACTGAAGTCCGTCCATTGGCTGCAAACATTTTCCGGTGAAAAAGCAATGCACTGTTTTCGTTTCCGTTTTTTTTCTAAGTGCGCTTGACTGAAGCAAAGATTATTTTGCTGATAAGGGCGTCAAATGAATACGATAAGAATAGAAACGACATATAAAAGCGTAAATGTAACTCTTTTTACATTAGGGTATCTTTTAGCGTCACATTTTGTGCACTGTTTACTGACAATGGAGCCATTTGGGTTGCAGAGTGTTTTTGAAAGATCAATGGATATTTTGCGATGGGCAGCGCCATTAGTCGTTTCCAGTGCATGGAGATTCTCTGCGACGTATTCAGCAAAACCCCGAGAAGAAGATATATTAGGAAGTTATTTACCACATTCCCGGTACTTACACATTTATTATTGTTCCACTGGCCATTTGTGTCACAGTTGGAGATGTACCCAAACAGTAAAACATCATTATTAAAACTGAACAGCCACTACATAGGTCAACAAAAAATGGGTTTTGATTAACATCCAAAATTTTGCCGAAGTGTATCTACGCCCAGGGGAGTATCGGGATAGTGGTTGACTAAAAATAGCAGATAAAGCTCACAATAGCGGCCAAATACCAGCGGAACACGAGTCTGCACTTTAAGCTGTCAGTTTGACAAAGTGATTAGGTGGTTAGTGGCTTTTTGTTCAGAATTCCTTGCACTGGTCCAAGACGCGATTTCCTCGAAACGTCAATGGATCTGTTTGCACCTATCCCTTTATAAATGTATAGCATATGCTCGATCTAAAATAAACTGTTAAAGAGACAACTAAGGTGTCTTTGTAGTGACAATTACCATAAAACATAAGTCAAACATATTCTAGGCATGTCAAGCTGCTGAAAAGTTCCTATAATCGCTCAAAAACACTGTAAAAAATGAGTGTGGTTGTTATATGAATTCATCTATTTGACTTTTGATACCTTTCTAAAGTCTGACATATTTTGCTACGCATTTGGTTGAAGAGTACTCTGCTTCCACTTTGCATACCTCAAGAGAGTCCCAATCGGTTCAAAATATTTTCAACTACCCAATACCTTTATATCGACCCTGCTGTTAAACTTGCCAGCATGGTTTGAAAACTGCATGCGTATACACTCGATCTAGGAAAAATCACATGTTTCTCTACGAACAAGGTGTTACATCCTGCTCATAAAACGGTTCACTAAATATGGACCAGGATTTATACTTTAGAAAAAACTTTAACAAATATAAAGATACTAGGCTTGTTGAATGGGCATTCCACAAAATGAACATCTCCCATGTAGTGTGCTTCAAGAAAAGTGCACTCCCTTCCAGTCTGAACCTTGAGAAAATATACACCTTATTACGAAAGAAAAAATATTATTGAGTACTTACATTTACAAGCGAATTAAAAAATAATGAAACAATTTAGCTAAATGAATTAGTTTTAGGTTGCGAAAATTCACACTGAAAATTTCAAAAGACAATTTCGCAAACATGCTATTTTCTTCGATAAATTCTCTTCAGGCCTTCGCAATTATTAGCTTACTTGGCGTTAAGTAGATGGCAGGCTGGTAAAAAGCGTGTGGTTGTCAGGGTCAGTAAGCTGGCCAGTGACAAGAGGATCTGGCCTTCGGGAAATGTTATCAGGTGCCAACGGTTGAACTGGAGAATTTTGACGACTCACTCACAAGTGCATCTGAAGAAACTCAGATTTTAACTCTTATGCATGCCATAAATAGGATGCACTCGTCAGTCAGATTTAAACTAAAAAACAGTCTGGATTGCTTCGATTTCCTGATCTTCTTCTCAGTTAAAGCTCAGACTGGAGCTTAGCATCTCTCGTACAAAAAAAGCCACCAAAAGCCCTCTGCTAAAAAGAGAGAGGTAAGGAATTTAGCAGGATCCCATTTCAAGGGATGCCCGAAGCGACTTACTATGAAGACGTCTTTGTTTAAGTGTATTAAACACCTTTCCAACAACCGACGCCCGCGTACAGTTTTCAAGTACGCCCATCCTAAACGAAGGGAGCAATGACCACCAACAGCACCTCAATATCTATGGCTGCAATGACGTTACGCAAATCACTCCTTTGCGTTACAGAAACATCCTTAAACGCACCATAGTACGCATTACCGTAAGTTGTTAAAGAAACCGTCCGCAGTTAATTACTCTTGCCAACAGCCAGTTCGCCGGAAGCTGAAGAGATTACTCTCCGCAAATTTATCTTCTTCGACCCTGAGGACCACAATAATATTTTTGTCAAACTGCATAGTAGACACTATTAATAATAAGATAAACATACTGGCCGAATGTTAATAAATCGAAAGCAAACTTATGCTTGCTAAGTTATCTTTGCATGAATTAGGCCTTATAATAAAAAAACATGTTCACATGCCACAGAAAATAAATTCTTTAAAAAGCTAGCATGCCGACTGAACTGCTAAATCATGTACATAGGTTGCCGATGCTTAATTTGGCGGCCCTACTGAGGTAAATATTTCAAATCAAAACCACATTTCAGCGATTATGTTGAAATTTAATAAGCTAGCAAATCTAATGTATTGGTACGATACAGTCTGGTGTTCCATCATCATTACACAATACACCATTCTATTGTTTCGCAAGCGCCATATATTCGAAGGGCTTTTGGGGCTGAATAGGAGAAGGTAAGGGTAGACATAAATAGAACGTTTGCACTTTGCCTTGTTAAACACAGATTTTAATACGAAAAATGTGCGTTAGCTTATGCATAAAGCATGCATTATTGAAGCATAAGTTACCCAGCAAATGCCACATTAGCGTACACGGACAGCAAAAATAATTTGCGTCGAACGAAATCATTTAAAATGGCCAAAGGAAAAAAGTGTTACTTATGGATTGCACAAGATCGATTATTGTGCATTCGATTAATATGTCGACTGATCACAAATTCTGGCCGGGACCTACTCATTATTTCGAATGGTGCAGGTGTTGGGTACCTGTTTAAAGTCAAAAAGTAACGGTTGACCTTAACGACTCAGCGAATGTCCAAGGGAGATGAGACAACGGCTGAGTTTTTACTTACTTCTTCAAAAACCTAGCCAGGTCTAAATTTACTGCTACGTATAATGGGAACCTCTGTGGAAAATTCAGTCCATCAAATAAGCTCGAGCAAGAAATAGCGTCAAAAAAGCCTAAATTCCATTTGTGCGTATGCTGCTTATCTTATCTGATCAAAACAATGGTTCACTTCTGGTTCAAACAGCTAGCAATTAAACTATAAGCGGCTTTTAAAATCTCATTTAAATCATTTCATTTTCCAGTACTCCTTGTTTCTCCACAGGCGTTGAGTCGGATTTGATTGCAAAGGGTACAATGATAAGAGACTGATCTGTTGTTCACTGAGGCTTAACTGATATCGTTGTAAAAGTTTGTAGGACATAAAGATATTAAAGTTTAGCCTCGCCGATTAAAAACGGCGAATCTAATTATTACACCTCACTTGGCACTTTTATTATGTGGGCAGTTTTAAACCTCCACGACATCGTTGAACGTTCTTAGCAAAAAAACAGAAACTTTTGAATTTGAAGACGATCGAAGCCGAAAAGTGAGATAAACTGACATTCTTATCCGCAATCGTTTCTAAAGAAAGTTTCAAGCAAAAATCAGGAATGTCAGGTCAGTAGATGTCATGTGGTCGCACTACATAATTACTAGTCACTGTTTAAAGGCATTCCAGAGCTATAGCTTGAAACTACAAGCCTAACGGAGTAGGATTTTCTGTGAACGCAATTCCCATGATTGAAATTGCACACTTATTGCTCCTCTTTCCTTCGAGACCTCTGATAATTATGGTGTACTTGAGAACGCGGATCATGCGGAATCACACTATTGAAATCAAGGTTAGTTTATAGGTCTAATGGATATACAGCACAACACAGTTGAGATCCGCATCATTAGTTACTAGCTTCTATGAAACCTTTGTTCACTGTGCATAGCCTAGGTCTGTGGGACACGGGTAGGCAAACTGGTTAGCTCGGTTAGTCAATGCAACCACCACGTCATACAAAAAGGTCTTCTACCTATGTGACTTCCATCTTTTTCATTGTCTATCTTTGTACAAATGCCGCGACAATGCAAATGCATTTTCAATAAATAGCAATGGTACCTCACACGCTCGTTATGCTTATTTTCTCGACGTTAAGATGCCAGTATGCGTTACTTGAGAGGAACTGCAGGGCACTATGTTTTATGCTCAGTCCTAATGAAAAAACCAACGTTTTCCCGCATGGGTCACTCTGACAGCTTGCCTGTGGACACATAATAGTGGTTTTTATTTTCCACACTGACAACCTACATTCATATCTGTCCTCGTTTTTTTATCGGAGAGTATACTAATATAAAAGATTGCTCCATTGTCTCGCAGATATCATAGAAAACAAACCAACGGTTCGTATTTTGTCATAGTTTAAGAAAGCCGAGTGCAACGGAGATGGGCGTGTCTTTGCCGGGCCTACATCACGTGTTTATCTCTGTTTTCAAATTTTTTCGTGCGAACGAGTATTTTGCTTGTATAGTTTGCATCTTCTGACTATCCCGCTTATTGCCTCATTAACATCGGCCTTGTCCCATTTTTGCAAGCGCTTTTCAGCCTTATCTTTTATGGGATACATAAGCCGTTTTCTGATTCATTAACTGCAAGGGATACGCCGTGAATATGTTAACTTACCGGCTACCGATTATGTGGGAAAGTTGTTTGGGTATCTTGGCTATACAAATTTTGTTTATAGGTATGCACTTTCCAGGTCATTCCAAGGTAGCAAATGAAATAAGCCGTTTAACTTTGCAAAAAGACAATGAAGACTGAAAAGACCATTTTTGGCTTATTAGCTTTCATCAGCCAGTTTTATCTAACATGGAAATGTGCACCTGCCTGGATCAATTAACAAACATGCATGCATTTTGTACGCAAATGGGAAATAATCAAAAGTATTCTGTGTGCGATAGTTTGCCTTGGCGCGTGTCGCTAACTTTGTCATCGTGATCATCGATATCGGAGCTAGAGCACGGAAATAGCCATTTCTGATTGGTTGGTTGAAATTATTATTCAATATGGTGCTACCAGCGCCTAGTCAAATTTTATATAACAAATGTCTGTACCAAAGACAAACGAAGAAAAAGGATTTGAAATCTTCCGTTGGTTACCCTACGTAAAATACGTCTCCGAGGCCATTGACCGCGTGCTCAGACTGCTAAATGTGGCATGGGACACCGGCCAGAAACTACTATCCAGCGCTCAGTAATGCAACACAAAGGCCGACTAGCACCAGCTGCTACGTCAGGTATGCTTTACCACTTCAACTGCATAGACGGCCAAACCAACTACAGTGGCATGACGGATAAACGACCGAAATCGCGCATGCCTGGACATAGGTAAGCCGTAAAGCGGAAGGATATACTCTCGCAAACCGCCATGAATAGTTTTGAAAACGACTATCGGTTCGACTTTGACGGTGCTAAAGTGATAAGCCGAGCCGAGAGAAAACTGGCGAAGGCATTAATCGAGGCCTGGAAATCGGATGCCAACTCAATTAACCGCAGCAAAAACTTCATGGGCAACATGATGCCAAAAGTTTGCACTTTCGCATGAGATGGGGTCCAAAGTCACGAGAGGACGACAGACCAACCAGGAGCGAGCGGAAAGCCCCTATTTTAACTCATGTGTGGACCCAAATTTCTATCTCCGATGATGTGCTCGAGCATTAGTGCGGAAACTCAGATGAATAAACATTCTCCCCCAGATATCGCCTTACTTTTTCCTACCATAAATATATGGAGTGGAAACCAACACAGCCAACGGAGACCTACAGTATATGCCACGGATCACGTAACATTTCGACATAGGTGAAAGATTGATACTCTTTCGCTAATCGGTATTGACTCAGGTTGTGATACTGATTATCGTGAAGTCTATTCTGATGTTTATTCTATCATGATAGGATGCAGCCCTTTTAATGAGCTTTGTTTTGACTACCAGCAAAAATTACCTAATTTAAAAACTGGCTCCTTGAGTAGTATACTTTCTTATCATTGATTTTGACTGCCTTTATAAATTCAAATATATTTTATGGAAAGCATGCACGAAAAAATTATTTCTTGTACTTGTTTGATAGTAAATCACGCCTTATTTCAATTTAATGTTCAAAAAAGGTAGCTTTCGGTTATAAAAGGTTGCACAGTAGCCGAATAATTTTCTAACCTAGTGACTGCTACACTAGAATTCAAGGTTTAAACACTGTTTACTGTGTACATCCTGTTTGAGGAACAGTTCGTTTTCCCCTAGTGTTTGAGGAAGAAGCCACATAGTTGTCGTGAAATATTGAAATAGATGTGGAACACATTCTATGCAGCAATGGCAACATTAATAAATTTGCGGATACGGTGTATTATGAATAAACACATCAAAATTGTATAAAAGCTCATAATTAGCTCCTTTTTTATAACCGAAAGCTTCCCTTTCTTTGAGCATAAAATTGAAAGAAGGCGTGATTTGCTATCAAACAAGTACAATAAATATTTTTTCGTGCATTTTGTCCATAAAATATATTTGCATTTACAAAGGCAGCCAAAAAAATTGATAAAAAAGCATACTATTTAAGTAGCCAGTTTTTTAAATAGATACTTGTTGCTGGTAGTGAGAACGAAGCTTGTTGAAAAGCCCGCATCCTCTCATGATGGAATAAACTTCAGAGTAGACTACACGATAATCAGTATCACAACCTAAGTCAATACCGATTAGCGAAAGAGCATCCATCTTTCTCCTATGTCGAAATTTTGCGTGATCCGTGGCGTCTACTGTATGTTATGTAAAGCTGCAATATGGGATATAAACGGTATTTTCTGATTTAACTATGTCCCATTGTTTTTTTATTGATCTGCTAGCATATTCAATTTTCGCTCATACTACATAAATGTATTTTTCGTGTTAACTGCCTTGCTAAAATAATATGCATGCGGGTTTACAAGATCATATAACTCACTCGTTTGTCCGCCATATAATAAGGTAAATCTGTGGCCAGATGGTCAGAAAGCCCCGTCAAATATGCCACACAACCCTCTGGAGTCTGGATTATACAACAAAAGATGTAAAATTGGTATTTAACTTGTTTTAGTCATAATTCGAGCACCTTTTACTGGCCCTTAAAGAAGGGAAGTTAGCCATCCTTGATTGAAGGTTTCCGAGGATCTCGAAACTTGATAGCACATTGGAATGAGTGTTAGTAAGTTAGACAAAATTCGCAAATTTGCAAGGAAAAGAAAAAGTAAATGGGTGTATAACTATAAGTGAAGGAAGCAAAACTAAACTACCCGACACATCAGTTGAGCTCTCAGGGCAATTCTTATACTGAGACTACTCCAATAAAATATTTGGTGAAGCTGTCTGCTATGTCTTTTATATATGAATGCCGCTGAAGCCGTTGTTTTAAGCATATCTTCAGTGGCCTACTTTTAACTTTATTTACAACGCAAACGTTAAGAAAATGATCATTCAGGCATAAACAGTAGAATCCAGCAATGCACATGGGAGTTGATAAGAGGATCATCGGGCCTATTGCAAAACTGGCAGCAGGAAATGAAGCTCACTGAACTGGAATTAATGTTCCTCTATGATAATAGTGCAGCAGATTGCTCACAGTTTTTTTCGCAATAAAACTAACAAATAAGAAACGATGGCCGTACAAGTGACAAAAATCCTCAAAAAATGCATTTGAAAAGGAGGTGACACTATCGTTGGGACCAGCAAAACTTAGACATGCGCTTCACATATGTCCCTTAACGTGTCATCAGAGACAGCAGGAGTTAAAAGTAAGGGACGGAATAAGTTGCAATTAAGTTGTTATTTCCTCTGTTGCTATAGTCCTCTGGAATATATGGTAAAGCAGAAGCACATTTATCCTTCAAACCAAAAGTACAAAACACAATTTGCTGGAACGGTATTTTAACAAATTTTTCACAACTGTGTATCTTAAATTACACATCAAATTACCTATTCAGATATATGCTTAACTACCAAGTTAAATTTCATTATGAAAGTTGTTTGCAGGACTCCCAGGACTGTAATAATTGGAAAGCCTTTAGTTAAGAAAACTGCCCTCTTAGTTAAGGCTACGGATCGAAATTGGGTTTTAATTTGGCTAAACCATGAATAAATTTCTATGGAAGAAATTTTCTATGCTATAAGATATGACAGAAACAAACTTTTAATTCATATGCGTTGTGCTTTAAAAGAATTCTAGAATGAGTAAAAAGTAGAAAATTATCCCTTCGAAGACAAGAAAATTTTGTCAGAAATTGTTCAGATGCAAGCAAAGCCAAGTTTAAGGAATTGCCTTTATTTTCAGACACAAGCAAGACTTTAAGTTTCAACAGTTATGTTTAGCCAATCTGTGAAGTTTTTTCGGATAAAAATCCTAGTAAAAATATTTCTTACTGTTTGTTTTACGGCACTACCCATCTTGGCAAAAAAGCAAACTATACGCATATTTACACGGAGTTAATGTAAAAAAGGCTGTGTTGAAAGTAAGTCATGTAAACACATCCTTTTTTGTAACCTTTACCTTCCGCATAAGCGTTATTTAGAAGCGGAATAGGCAGAGTAATAATAATATTTTCAAAAATGGCAAAATATATAGCCAATCTTTTTTGTATTCGCAAGCTTATAAGATATCACAAAATTCTCAATTAGAAAGAGAAAATTAATTTCTGTCATACCCAGTCCAGTTGAATCGTCCCTCCTCAGGTATATTAAAAATTGTCCAAAATGTCGAATTTCATTGTGACACAACCTTGGGAAAATGTAATGTACACAGACATTCGTCAGCTGAATATCTAATTACAACACTTTTTAAAGAGGTACTGTAATCTTAAACGTTTTTATTTATATAAGGAATAACAATATTAGAGATCCTTTGCCGACGTTAGCTTTTCTCGACAATGTGGTTTGTTCTTTTGAAGCATTTCTGAAGAGAATACAAATGGCCAGCTTCTTAAGAATTAATATCCCAAAAATAATTTTTACCTTTATCATATTTTAATGATTTTAAGGTAAATGATGAACATAAGCACAATTTATGAATCAACACATGAAGATATTGAAAACGATGGAAAACGATGCCAGACTTTATTGGACGATGTTCAATAAACAGTTATCCACTAATGGTAATACGTATAAAAAGTGTGACTAAAAACGTTTGCGTTGACCCATTTGTCAAAAACTCGAGGCGCTTGGCGGGATTTAAACCCGCGTATCAGAGAAGACCTTTGCTAGAGGTCAAGGGTCTAACCGCTAAGCTACAAACCTCCTAATACATAAGTCAGCCTAGTAGTCATTCTGGTGGATAGATCATTGCTTAGGAAATCCTGCTTGGGCAGTCAGCTTACTGTTCCGTATTGGTGGATGCCATATGGATGGTAAAGTTTGGCGGGTAATATCGATCGAAATGTGATTAAATTCAAGGCGCGAGGCGGGGCATTTGCAGCTTAGTGGTTAGAGCATTTACCTCCGGCAAGAGTCTTCTCTGATGCGCGGGTTCAAACCCCACCGAACGCCTCGAGTTTATTCACAATTGGGTCAATTCACATTAGGCAGATCTGCCAAATCTCCTAATAAAGAAAGTTATTTCTTATATAAAGAAATTGGTAACGGTCCGTTTTCAACTTGCGAAAAGGTATGCATTTATTGTTCTAATTTATAGTTTTTTACTTGGCATTATCAGGAAAAAAATTTTCTTTGCAAACACTTTATACTTCTTATAGTTCTTTAAAATACTAAATATGCCTCATGCTGCTCATTATTATTTCTAGGTTTTCGTAAATGTGTTCACGCCGGTATGCGAGTAAGTATCAAGCTTTTACATACTCAGGTATTTTGAATGCAGGGTTCGCCATACTGTGTTTATTTATATTCTGTCTATCAAAGCCGTAACAGACTGACGTAACTGCTTCTGTCTCATTAGCCGAGATCATCCAGTCATACCCAACATCTGGAGTTTAAGCTCGCCAGCCCTCTTACGCCCTAAACATTAAGCAATGGGCTTGCTATCCTTTCGGCATCATTGTACTCTATAACAAAATTACTGAGGCACTTACCGATCCTCTAACGAAACGCACTTCTCCCATTGTGCCCTGAGTCATTAGCTCGAGCACTACCAGCAACGACTCAGCAAGTGGTAGATTATAGAAAAAGAAGAAGGTAAAACGTTCTCTGGGACCAGGGGGCTATTTGTCCGACGTTAAAACCCTCATGCGGGCTCATTGCAAAGGAAGGAAAAATTTATAGCTCACTGTGTATTTAACTCGGTTTTGCCGAGAGTGACTTCTGCTCTTGACCTCTGCCCTCGATCCGCTCGCGCAACGTGAGGTAGGCAACACGTAGATCGACATGCCTGTTAATGGAGTCCGCGCGTAAACACCATGCTTCCTGCAGCAGGCGTGAAATTGGGTCGTCTAACCGACCCATGATTAGCATGCGTTCGTTGTCAAAGCCGTACTCTGGCGTATATGCGTGGGTGACCACCAGGGAAAGCTTGTACTTTCGTCGCACGGCGAGTTCATGCTGGTGCATTCTCGTGAGAACCTACATGCCGGTTTCACCAACATAATTGGCTTGACCAATTATGAAATGATACAACTTATGCGACCCAAGGACCCAGTACTCGTTAACCACTGTCTTTCTGAGCGAGCAGATTGAGGGGAGAGGTCACTCCTGGCAAAACCGAGTTCAATACACAGTGAGCTGTAAATGTTTTCATTCATTGAGAATGAGCTCGCGGGAGATTTAGAAACGTCCGACAAAAAACCTCTGCTCCAAGAGAAAGTTTAACCTTATTCTATTATGTTACCTGGGCCTCACATATTCTAGACCATTCTCAAAACTAAATTGCCACAAAGGCAAGGAAAATGGAAATCGCTGTTTCCAGTGTGTAGTCTTTATCAGCTACCCATATCAAACCATTTATTGCAGCAACTATGAAATACCGTAGCAGTTTTAAACCTTGAGTCAAACGCTGCGCAAATTTAGTCAAAGATATGGTAGAATCAATAAGACAATGCGAGCGGCAGCTTTCAAAGGCATCCTCCAAATGCGTTTATTTTGGAAGCAGTAAAGTAAAGAAGAAAGTGAGCACATTTAGCCTTAACCGTTTTTAAAGTGTAATTGCTGGTAAAAAATTTGTCTGCTGTCCAAGCTGGGAAACGTTAATGTGTGCACAACATGCAGACCATAGAATTAAGTACTTTATTCGTACTCTTACATTTAACAGTTGCAGATGGCAGTAGCAATTGCAGAGTGCACCTTGATGTTGCTTTACGTTGAAAATGCATTTAAAATTGGCTAACATGCTGGACGGAATTGTAAAATATTGCATAAGTTTAAGTGAAACTATAAGGATGAGGATATGAGTGGAATTAAAATCTCTGTTGACGAGAAAATGGTATCTTTTGATGCTCACGGGCATATGGCTACAGTGAGCGTGGTACTACACAGACTAAGTCCTGGTGCCTCATGGCATGGCTGTTCCTGCAGTGGTCTTACTGTTACGCATATACCTCGGTTTAGACACGAGTTTTGCTTTCGACCACATTATCTATCCACAACTGAGTAAAGCTCTTATCGAATTTATAACATAGAGACTGAGAGCAACGACACTCTCATTATTCGAACATAAATTGCGTTTTCAATACGAAAGCAACACGACTTTGGGAATTAAATTCACACTGGAGAAATATGTTGACAATAAACTCTTATTCCTGGGTATTCGGGTACAGTGAATTGCGAAGGGAATATTACACACATCCGTTGACCAACAAGAAACGTATGCGAGAGTAATTCTGCACTATAACATCAGCTGCGCAATTGTTTATAAGAGAAATACTGACAAAAATCTGCTACAGCGAGAGAAACCGCATTGCTTTGAGAAAGAAAGTTGAGGAGTCGAGTTTAAATGCCTATTTCATTTACCTCTCCAAGATATTTACCCTTCAGTTTTGTTCGACGAAGTGTGAAACCACAAAAATCTAAAGAACAAAAACTACATAACTCTAGTTCCGTATTCAAAAAAATATGGTGAATCCTTCCTGATATTAAGAATGTGTCTAAAATTGTGGAAAGAAACTTGCGGAAACGCTTAATGAAGGTGATACATTAACACACGACGACCGTACATATTTACAGTGTACATGCTTAGGTTAAATTTTACTATGTTGATTATACGTAAGTTGTGTACAAGATCCCATACGAAAACTACGATGGCCATACTGGAAATCCTGCCTCTTCTTCCTTCACGAACACGTTTTGGAGGTATGGTGAGAAAATTCAAAAAACCTGGATATCTGAACTATTTTTTGAAAAGAAACACAACTGGAAACGGGCACTTCAATTTAATACATTGCAGGCTAAAAAAATTACAATTGTTTATGAATCCACCATGATCAGACATTTCGAGGTGTTTGGTTATTTTCCAATAAAGACTTCCGACTGGAAAAAAAGGCAGGCATCAGACAGCCTTACGCAGCATCTACTACATTCATTCGTCCATTACCAACTTCTTTACGATATAATTACCAATCTTAGGACACAGAAAGTGGGATCAAGCGCCGTGGATGAGAAAAGTGCACAGTTCATAAACATGTGTCAAATATCACTGGTGCGCACACTGTAGACCAGGTTTACAAACAACAAGAAATGAGAACGCTCCAAATCCCTGTTGATTGGCAGTGCATTATACATAGCTGGTTCCCTATCAGGAAAAAAGGTCTGCACCATCTGACAGATGAACAGGAGATTTTTGCGCACCACATACAGTATGTGTTCCCCGGAACAAAATCAGGTATTAACATAAAGGAAATAGACTGTGCTCCAGCGAAGCATACCTATGACGCCAATCGTTGAAGCAGGGTTGCCTATGAGGTAAACAGCAGAATATATATGATAATCGATACACAAAACACAATAACAATAGGAGAGCTATCCCATTTAAAATAATGATAAAAATAAGCGTAAAAAGGTAAGCGGTAATTGCAGCTTGTTGTTGTGGTCGGCAAATAGCGGACAGATTCGTACTTGTTAAACTTTAAAACGCATTGTCCTTGAAATATAATCCATAATTGTAAGGAGCAAATGAGCAGGGCTCTAATATTTGAGGAGTTTAGAAAAACATATATATTACGTTTACAGACAAAGTTTTCAAGCATAGGAGTAGCGTGGTAAGGTCAGTATGCGCAAAGCCAATATGGGAAATTCCAACAAATAATAAGAGTGTTAGGGAAAACAAAGCTTGTTCGTACCTTAAAAAGGAACAATCAACTATTGGATAAACATTATGTTTTTGACCAACATAAAAATGTCAAATAATTGGCGTTAATAATAATGCCCAAAATATAAACGGTAATTAATACACCTAGTGTTATAAGGAGGCAAATAGTTATGTTACTGTTAAATGAAGAATAGTGGGTACAGCAGGAATACCTACATGAGGCCGTACAGTGCCACGTAGCGTTTACTGATGCCATTCGCGAGCAACATTATTCACCACGTGGTTTGTGCTTATTTAAAAGGCACAAGTTCTGCAAGTCCCTCAATAGTTTTTCTTATAAGGTTGTCAGTACGATTCCTCTTACTTTACCGTCTTTGAATTTGAAGACGTTCTCGAGGACAACCTTCATCCGGAGTCCACGAGTTACCATTTTTTTCGACCATTAGGCCTAAATCGCTGATTGTAAGTTGAGGGGCCTCCCTGGTCCACCTTTTTGGAGCTGCAACGACGACAAATGAAGCTGATCCCATTTTCCACAACAAATCAGAATGTTGATCCTGGCGTTATCTTAAGTTAGGTTTACAAGGACCACTTCCTTAAATCAACGATGGAAAGCTTCTTTTGTTCAGCAAAAATGGTAAGCAATGAGCAATACATTTTCCTTTGCGTCCGCGGTGTTCATAACACGTGGTCTGTCGTTCATTATCTTTTCGGTTTCAATTATGGCTTTTGTGAAAACTTCATAGGTGACCACTTTTGAACCGAAAATTGAGCGCCATATCCTCCTTCTAGACCGTAACATGCACTTCCATACTCCGTTGCGGTGACTAGTTGTTGGGGGCGTGAAGATTCAATCGCATGTCTTCGCTACGATTGAGTTACCAATGCAGTCATGGTTCATTTCCTTCATTAGCTTCTTCAGTTCTGTCTCAGCGCCTTTAAACTTGAGTCCGTTATCACTGTAGAGACTTCATGAGCACCTTCTTTGAGCAACGAACCTGCCAAATGTAAATAAGAACGAACAAATCCCCATGTTTGGGACTACATCAATGTAAAAATGCACCGATTTTGAGGCATGAGAAACGGCAGCAATCACTCATTTCTGACCTCGGGAAACTTTCATTTTGAATAACCTGATATAGTCGGCCTCAGTAAACGTAAATGGTAGCGATCAGTTGGCAAAGGCACCATGAAATTTCAACAGGGTGGAGGATGCCAGCGCCGACACACTAAACAAGCTCCAAAAAATCATCTGATAAGGGATAGACCGCGGATTATTGAGTACTTTTTTCACAAGAAAGCACTCGTGGTCATTCATTTGGTGACCGTGTTGCACGATTTGTTGGCATACAAAACAGTTTTGCGAAAGGATAATTAGATGCTTCGTATCGTACGTCAGTGAAGAATATTACAGCCATCATTCTACGTTAATCAGACCCTTAGAACAGACCGGGCAAAGATAACAAGTGGACCATTGTTCGCTTTTAGGTTCTTGTTATGCACATTCCGCAAACGATTGTGCACCCACTTAATGACAATCTCAAAGCATTGTTTCTGTATAAAACTCAATAAATTCTATTCGGCACCTTCCAGATGTTCAACGGAGAGTTTTATTAGAAATAGGCTTTGTTTATTGTAAAAGCTTGCTTTTTATGTCGGCTTTAAATAGTCGTCATTATAGCCGTCTTAGCAGTTAACTCTAACAACTACAGCCAGAAAACAGCTTGCAATAAAAGCGAACAAGCGAGTCTTGGGAAGTAATTGAGAACAGGACGACTCGACCGCTGCGACAATGCACCTATTTGCCTGAGGTTTCGCTATCCATCGCGGATTCCTAATCAGAGACATATTCAGAGAGCATTACCTGATAGGGTAGCACATGCACAGGCGTTTGCGGTATTCATAGGATACAGTAATTATTGCAAACACACGACGATAATTAACCGTTCATTCCTTCTTGAGTGTTGGTGGTCTGCTAAACGGCATGCGGGCTCTGACCTGCTGACCTTTCATCACGCATGTTGGTCTCAGGCGTGATGATTGTCCGGTCATCTGTCGCTCCGGTACTGGTATAGGGTTAGGCGGTGGCCTGTCCGTTCCCCAAGCGGCGACTTGCTTGGGCAAAATTGGTACTTAGCACCAAATATGGATTGGGCAAATCATTGCTCTTGTTGATGGATTGGGGGCCCGTGAACCATGACTTAAGTAATTCTCGGCTCACCCAATGGTCACCTCTTGCGAGAATTTCGGCCTCATAAAATTGGAATGTGTGGCTGGGTCTCGTCGAATCAGCCGCAACTTGAGAATTGGCATCCTTTCGCCGCACTGCTACCGCAGTTGCGTTAGGATGCTCAATCGGCGCGTTGAGACACAATGCAGCAAACCGAAAGATAAAGTTGCCGAGCTACATTACTCTCGACGGTTATTCAGAGAAGATGGCTACCCGCGCAAGTACTATGCAGCGAATTTTTTTCACAATTGGGTTAACCTATCTAAAACAAATTTTTCAAAACTCTTAAAAGATTAGGATAAATTTATCTACCTACGTCCGCGTCAACAACAATTATGGTAACATTTATAAATTTAAACTACAAAATGTAAACATCTAATGCATTTAAGGCAAACTTACGCGATCTAAAATTTCTAAAAAAACTACCAGTTTTTCTGTAAGTAAATCTTTATCTTCTGCTTTCTATTCTTTTTTCCAGAAAGGCCACCTATTAGGTTTAAATCAATCATCAATATATATATATATATATATATATATATATATATATATATATTAATCAATTATGTTAACTGGTAAGTCGTTAAGAACAGTCAAATTATTGATGTGGTAGTTAGTGCACGTAGGTGAAATGAGAAGTCGTGTGCGAACTTCTTGTAAGAACTCGTCCGATTGACCTTTAATAAAACATTATTTCAAGGATTTTTACATCCCTCTAGTTAACCCTGATCCTTATTACATTAGAATTTTACCGACGTAACCCCCTGTTTAGCCATGATATATTTGGGGCCAAATGTCCGTCTACCCAGACGATGTCCACTGTGCACCGCAAAACCACCTGGGTGCAGACTTGGTGAGTATCCTTTTCCTTATAGTCTTTATAGAGAACATTGACAGATATTCCATCTGAATAGTCTTAATAGGCAGAAAATGATATATTTTTGGTGTATAGCAGATAAAATAATCGTCTTGCTTACTCGTGGACCGTTTTCGTTCACATGCTTGTTTCTGGGCACACTTTGGACACAAATAATGCACGAAAAAGAGACAATACTTATATTGAAAGCACTAGCTAACGACTTTCTCAAAACGCTACTTGAGAGAAACTTACACATCGTTGTCATACGCCTCTTAAGAGAAAAATGAAGGCATGTTGCGGCTGTTCATATATATGTATATACATATATATACCTGCCAAAGGTAATTTATATCGATGTGATAAAACAATCTACAGCAATAAAAGTTCTTCCTTAATTTTATGGGATAAAACTTTGCTATAATTTTCTTACCACATTTTGCATTTTATTTCCCGACTATATTCCGTTCTCTCCTTATTGCACTAACCTCAACTTCATGAACGCAAATCAAAATAACCTCTGTTGTGAACACACAATTAAACAGTTGCTACCCTTTATGAATGTATTTATACACTAAAACATGCACAAACAAGAAACTTTTCCTCTGCAGCGCTTAATAACATGAGAAATTCCTTGGATATCAAAAAAAGTTGGATATCGCCCATTCCCGCCTAGATTTCTCCCAGTATACGGGTCCGAATGGAATTCAATTCCAGAAGAAAGCATTTTGCGCCTCAAATCTAACGAACGAAATGAATGAAAAACCTCAAATTTGTGTAATATCCCCCAAGCCCCGACCTTACATCATATATGTAATCTACTGTATGCTACACCCTCGTCCAGCTTTTGTTATGGTCGAGCACAGCTATCATGTTACCCCCTATAGGTATATGTTACTAATAAAACAAAGAATATGAACATAGGCGGCAAGTGTTTCAGAGATATAAGAGCAGTTACTTGCCGTTAGCTAGACAATCGGATCCAATAAGTTCAGAATTCATTCTAAAGCAGCTTTAAAACATATGGCTATGGGAGCAATTGCAAAAAATAAAGTCTTCACCAAGTCAGATAGTACTTTTAAGGGATTCCGCTTTCTCAAAATTAATTTCCTAGGACGTTTGCAACATGCAATTTTTGTTGACGCTCCGAGGCTACCTATGTTTATTCTATCTTATGCACGTACCACGATCATGCCTTATTTAGATCCGTAATTTAAGTTTCTGAAAACACGCTCAATTTGTCCTCAGTATTTTAGCGTCATCTGAAACATGTGCAGTTTTTTGTCCTAAGAGGCCATTAAAATGTAAATAGCATCGAGTTCTAATATTAAAAACAATTTGTGTGGTTGTGTTATTGATGTGTACATATAAAAGCAGTAGCTGGTTATTGTAATTTTGATACTATATCCATTCGATACTTGTTCTAGCTAGATTTCAAAAAGTTATATCGCATAGATGAATTTCAATCATAACCTGTTTCGATATGACGAAGGCGTATGCCACAACGCAAAATACCGTACATACCTTTAATATAGTCGCCATTAGTTTTATCAATGCACTGATCAACGTTTAATTAATATATTAAGAGTGTTATTTAAATAATTTTGCTTCAGAAAGATTGAGGTTTTTATTCATATATGAACTTTAAACTGCCATTAAAAGTGATTTTTCTAATAATGACAGCAAGTTCACGCAGTTATTCACGAAGAATAAACCTGCGTGCGTTACCCTGTTTCAAAATAAATAATATTATTTTTTCTGTTTGTTGATGTTTTGGTAATTAATTGACTGTAACTTCGGAAAGCATGTTACGGATATTACATCAAAGTATATGTGCAGCTACAAATGCACGATCACTGTGTTATACGAGGTTTATACCACTCATTGGCCGAATCTATACCTGACCTTTGTCGCACCTGTATAGGAAATTTCTACGTCATCCTTCATGGCCTGCAATATTTTGTCCATTGCCCATACTAATTATTTAAATGGAGTAAGTTCCATCTGCTAGAAAACCTAGATTTGGCCTCCGCGAGATGGCGACGAGATAGTGACAGCATGCATACTGACACCTCCTAACAAGACGCGAGACAGGGATGACGTGAATAAATAGTCGGAGGTCTTTTCCCAACCCACCCTTTTATCTTCTCCCTGGCCCCTAATTATGATTACAATTTGGCCCTTTTGTACCTTTACATATCTCTTCTTCTCCAACTAACTACTACTCATGGGTTGCATAAACGTGTGTTAATACACCCTTCCTTATATTATTGTGCTTAACTTATTATATATAATCGAAAACTTTTGTTCGCGTAACTTGACTTCCTGAATGCTCACGTAGATATCTTCGCTGAAATGAAGCAATAAAGAGTTTTGCAGATACAAGCGAATACGTGAGTCCCAAGCAAAAGTTTATAAGTGAGAGATGTGAACAAGAAGTTTATTTGCTGGACGTTTTGGATTGTTTTGAGAACCCTTTATCAGAGGTGACCGTAGAATAGCATGGTGTATTGACAGATTGCACAATCCGCAATCTATGAATTTATTACCCTATTCTACGGTCATGTCTTATAAGGGTTCTCGACACAATCCGAAACCTCAAGCAGACATACTGCTTATTCTAGCGATCGAATTTTATACTTCTGAAATACGAAATTTATATTTTCTTCAGAAACATGTCGACCTATACTAAATTACGTATGCAAATTAAAAAGAACAACTTAAAGGTGATCAAAAATTTATCGAAGTCAGATAAATGGCCCTCGGTCCCAAATGCATACTTAACAAAATTCGGTTTACATTTCATTCACTCGGATTTATATTCTAGCTCCCTTGCAATTATATGCACTTGCTTGATAAAATGTATCACTTATCTGGCCTTATATGCAAAGAGGTGCTGCTTCAGGTGCCGTGAAACATAGACTTCCATCAAAGAGAGTAAACTCGAGCCACGAACGCGAGTTATAAGCTTCTCAACGCCACTGGACATTTTTTATGTCGGAAATACTTCCTTTTTTCGTAAAATTTAGGCAAACCGTTCTCAATCCGTTATCTGCTTGCACTCCTTGCGAGCTGGTTTGAGAAGACGGGTCAACCGAAATATGAGAAGTTTCAAAAACATGTCTGAATATGCAAATGTAAAGGGCCTCCAAAACTAATTGGAATAAATATACTATTCTTTTCTTAGTATTATTTTTGCAATTGACCAAAAACATCGCGGTCTAGGACAAGGTTGCCGAAGAATCCCAAGCAAGTGATTTTACCATAGCAGAAACGCATTTCAGTATGTTGGTTACTTTTGCACGAACTTATTTATTTTCTATATGTAGGTTAATCTTTTAATATACCTGTCAGTTTTCCTCTTACTGAAGATGAATAAAAGAGAGAATTTGTAACAAATAAAGAGGGAACTTTTTGCTGCAGCCATTAAAACGCAATTTAAAAGGAAATAATCAACATTTATTTCCTACGAACACCCACCCATAATATGATCTAACCGAAAGAGTAGATTTATTGTTTCGAGTTTTAATGGACTAAAAATAATTGATAACTTTGAATGAGACTACTCAACTGTGACGAAAATCTCACTCAAGAGGCACCAAAGACAGAATCTTATACAGAACGATTTGGACTTATATACTGCCTGTATTCCGTATAACATCTTTCGGTAAGGTTTGCGTAGCCTGCAAAAATCTTTTAATAAAATAATTGAAACACACATTTTCAAAGTTATATGCCATTTGTTCAGTTTGAATTCCTTAATTATAACCGTGAACGTTTTCCTTATTATAATCCAGCTATAAACAATACGTTAATCAATACGTTCTTCAGCATTTATTTAAATCGTTTAGAGTCCATAACTAGCCATATCCTAGGAAAAACGCTATTGTTTAAAAATATGAATGGTGTTACGCCAATATGTAAATGTACAAAGATTAAAAATAAAGTTGCATAACTACTTAAGGCAAAGAAACTGTTTTACCCACGAACTTAGATAAAATTAATTTGAGTTCTTTGTGTATGTCAACGCTACGTTATTATTTCAAAGCTTTATACTAGGCGATCCAATATAAATAAATATCAATTGGGCAAAAAGTGCCTAAATCGTATTCTAATTTTAAATACGCACATTCTCAGTAACAACACTTTAAAACAGATGATTTTCAGAATATTTTTTAAGGAGTGAGTGCTGCGATGTGGTACCTATGTCCTAGAAAGCATGCTTAATCAACGTTTTAGATGATGGTGCCATTTTAAATGCAAGGATATTACTAGGAATTTAAATAAAAAGATGCTAAGATTAAACATTTACCTAATAGAAACCGAATAAATTATTCCAGTATCGCAGATGCAACTAGTAGAAAAGGCTGATAACATTGCATGTTTAGTGGTATGTTGACGTTTGTGTAAAAAATGCAAATATACAATTTATGTAATAACACAGTAAATCTTCACCACAATTCTGAAATAAGTTTTCGAATCGAAAATAATAAGGTTACAACATAATCTAGTCATTTTTTGTCCCCCGCTGATAGAAAATAACGTCTTTGTCAAATTGCATACATTAGAAATGCCATCGGTCTGCCTCAAATGAATAAAATTCCACTTCCAAAACAAGTTCAGCTCAACGTGTTGCTGCATTCGCTCTTAGAATTTTCAATGTGCGTGTAACATGCACATTTTGTAAGTACTATAGAACACCTTTTAACGCTAGCGTTTAGAGATTTAAGTGGGGCCATAAATGTGTGTGATGTATGTCGTCCATGTGGTAAACATTCAAGCAGAATTATTAAATTTCCAGAATCGATGGTTATTGTATGTATATTGCTTACTTTAATAAAGTCACATAACATACAACATTTTTGAAACCCTTCATTGGAGTATAAACTTCAAATTCGGCATGGTTAGCGATCATATCAGCATAAAATAAAATCACCTTATTGGTGTTTTTAATCAGATCTATTTGGATTAATAAGAAAATCAAATATAAAATTGAAAGTTCATGCTTATCAAGTAGTCCCTGTTTACACAATCTGGAGTTTGGAGATAGCCTGCATGAAGTTCTTAAAACGACAGCGTGTGTACGTGAAAAAAAGATATAACTAAATTTCCATACGACAAGTAATGTATCAACCATACTTAATGAAACTTTTAAGCCTTAAACACCTTTTAAAATTTTGTATGCTATGTCATGGCAGGTTCAATGTAAATACTGGGGCAATTTTTAGCTTATGCTCTCCTGTTCATAAGTGTTTTTGGAAGTGACATGGTTTGTGAGTTTGTTTTGTTTAACATACTTTCAAATAATTATAATTTGGTTGTTCTTAACCGAAAAGATCGCCTTTTACTCTGGCAAAATAACATCGTCTTTAAATCCCTACATTAAACAAAGACGTTCAGCATACTCTGGCATTTAAGGATGACATCTAAACGTTTTCTGTCAGGGTCATTAACATCATATTGTTTCCTAACTACGATTAGTGAAAATGACCCAAATCTTCTCCGAATGATAGCATATAAGCATACATATTTCATCTTATCACGAATAAAGGTTCAATTTTAGAAGGAATCCGAAAAGGTAAACCAATAATAACTAATTTTCAGCAATTTATTCTCATTTTCCTTTTTTTTCTTAGCCACACGCTATTTAGATCATGCTTTTAATTTTACTAAGTCAGATTTGGAGATGGTCTGCCTGCCAACAGTTCTGTAGAGTGGTTTACAAAGGCGGACATGACAGTACACGAAATCAGGCATGGGCACCAATGCCGTATTAATGGCAGTGGCAAGAAAAAATTTCCATGTGACAGCATAGCAGCTGAGAATGGCTAAACACATTATAGATTGTATGGTTTCGTGTGTTTGATCAAGCCAGAGTGATGTCATAACTAGCTAATTGCTAGTTGATTGGTCAAGGCGAAATTTGTCCTTAGGACCACATACTCACGTAACTCATTTGCACGAAACCAAAATATTAATAAATCTTTGTACACTAGCTGGAGCAATTGTCTGACTGGAGCAAATAAAAATCAGAACAACAAATCGGAATTTACCACTACCTTCCTTTAAACGCAGCCTACTGAAATGCTGGAAGTGCTTCGTTGTAAAACAGCAAAAGAAAACCTGCGAGGAGAATAAAGACCGCAAGAATTTAGGAACACCTCTAGTCCGGACATTGAAAATAGCTGCGCGTTAAAGAACTACCTCTAGGCAATAGGTATAATCTTAATGCTAATGGTCACCGTCAGCTGGTTACTGGAAACGACAGATTATCTGGTAATCAGAACGGAATAACCTACCTTTCGCTGTTCTGTTCACCACAGCTTACCATTATTTGCTTTTAATCGGTTATTTATACATTTTAAAACTATGTAGAAATAGACGCAGTCACTGGGCCAAGCAGTTTTGTCATCTGACTTTTCAGATTCCGTCTACAACCCATAAATATAAGCATCATCAGATACGGGTTTAAAAAATATCAGTGGCACAACATGTGTTCTAGCGTGAGCTTTCGGGGTCGTAAAGAAGTCAATCATCAGAAATTATGGGAGTCACCCATGCTGCCTTCCTCACTGATTGACGATACAAACTTAGTCTCATTTCTTTCTCTTGGTCTCCAAGTATGGTATCTTGTTTGAGTCAGAAATATAAGACTCCTACATATATCGTGCCAGTGATCTATAACAAGAAACTGGGAATCACATTTTCGTTTGCAGTTGTGGAATTATGTTCTCGGAAGGACATGAAGAGGCGAAAAGAAAGGGATTGGGATCGCAAAAGAAGCAGAAAATTAAAGATACCACAAATATTTATGTGGCAAGATCAGCTATGACTGACCAAATGACAAAACAGTGACTTTTGCCTTTTTACAGAAATTTCCTCCAATGTAACTTTCCATCCAAGAATGGGCTTCGTTGAAAAGTCGTTATAGTTGGCGTTTCTAGTTCCGACATCGTAATTTAACAAAATTCTTTTTTTGTCTACTACTAGAAAACTGTGTTGTCAGTAGTTTTCAGACTATGTGTGATTTTAATGTAAATTGCAGGAAAAGCTATATTTTAATTAATAACTCCAATTATTACTAAAATCAGCTTCTTAGAATGATCCCGGCGGTAAAACCTTTTTTCCAACGTTATCAGCCTTCCAGACTATACAATAAACTTCTTCCAAGAATTAAGCTGAAAAACATCGAAAACGTTTTTTTAGAAAAAGCATGTTTTTTTCAAGTAAAAGTTAACGTCTATGAGATGTTGCGTGAGAACACCAACAAACTGTATAGATAAAATTGCTCCACAAAACCCGTCATTTATTGACTCCTGTTATGAGACTTAAGGTATTTTTAATGTCGTCCCCATTTGCTAGTTTTTATCAATTTTCACTCATCTAGATTGCAATGAAGCTAAATTAAAAACACTAAGGCCGAATAAAAATAAATAAGTTATTTTGAGATAACTCAGTGATTTTCCTAACTGACGTATACACACAAAATAAAGCATTTGAATTGCAGAGGGACATCAATGTTGTAGGATGGCCTCACAAGACAGAAGACAATATTGGTGCAAAAAATTTAGTTGCTCGTACGTTGCTGCTTCTCGTGTAGCACACGAGAAGACAATACGTTTCATAATCATGCACCAACCAAGCTGATACGTGCATGGAAATATTTAAACCGGACAGGTGTGGATGGTGTACGCGGTTGCAAGAAAATTGCTTCGAAGCTCATACATACGGAAGAGTTACAATTTAAGTACTCATTCTTGAGTTAGTTATCTCGATCATGAAGTTTTTGTCGACATAACAAGATGTGTTTTCGATTAAAAAACATTAATTAAGTGAACTTATAATATTGCTCGCCCTGTAGCATAATCCGAACCACACGCTGAAACAACAGGACCCCAGCGTGTTAATAAAGTGCATGTCAGTTCATGTGGGTTTATTTTGACGAGACTGTGTGCGATGAGGGTGCCAATGGAGAGCAGCCTATTAATGTAATGTAGTGAGGTGTGATGTGGTGCAGCACTTTACCGCAGCCTTTCGTAAATGCGAATTAAGCCTTATAGGGCCATGCAATCGGTGAAGGTGAGTGGACAATGAGGGCAGTGAAGGCGAGTACCGCGAATATCAGGATCCCAGGCACTAGTTGCCTAAATCCTCCGTGAGGGATTTGCATGCGACCAACTAGGCCGATGTGTGAGATGAATGTGCGATTGCAGTGAGGACAGGATAGATTGGTAGGTCTTCAGGGTTGCAGATTTGATGATGATGATGATGATGATGGTCATCGTGCCGGTTGAATAAATATGGCTGGAACTTGTGATGTGTGTGTTAAGACGTGCTGGTTATGTCGACATTGTGGTGAAGATCACTGTCGTGTATGCGCATGCGACGTAGTACGTTAATGCGATGAGTGAATACGCGGTGGCATTGTGAACATTGAAAGCGCCGGTCTGTGTTGTACGTGCTGGTTTTCTAGGCACTGGTTAACCCATCTCTATGCGATGGATTCGCATGTGACTGCCCAGACCGGTGCGTGAGGTGAATGGGCAATCGCAGGGAGGTTGGATTAGGCTTAAGCCCCCCAGTGCTGGTAGAGGGGTCAAATATAAGAACATTTAACAATTCGTTTGAACACATTTCTTTAACACATTCGTTACCTTGTATAACAATTGAAACTAAATTGAAAATGATAAGGTAAGTATGAAGGCATTTTGAGACCAAACATTTTTACGGAGAGCAGAGAAGACGTCTATTCAAATGCTCATATCTTATTGTGTCCGAACTATCGTAGGGTAAAACCGGTACGATGAACAATATGATAACCACACTCAAGACACCCTTCAAAATCGAAAACGCACTTCAATCTTTCTGTTGAAATTGATAAACATCGGCCACTTTATGCCCTTTTTGGTCGGTTGTGCAATCTTAACACACATAAAGGACGATTTTCAAAAAACTGACATTTAAATGTATGTAAGTACATTGGTAGCTTTCAAAGTTTAATTTGAACCACAGAAGAGTCTTTGCTGGCCTTCTATAAGGAAAATTAACATTCTTTACTTTAATTTGGGTAAATAAGGAGGCTCAATTTTTGTCTCTCATTGAACGCCTCGAAAAGGATAAAGAGGAGTAACATAAACTTTATAGACCAAAGTTTTTGCTGTTGTCGGAAACCAATTTAAGAAAAGGAAATTGAAAACACCGTTTTAATTTGACATAGCATTTTAAAACCGAGGCGGGGTAATATGCGTGCGTTGACATGCTGTATTTTCCAGTAATAGTATTCAGAAAATCTACGCATATTCATGAAAGATTTCTTCTAGCTTGAATGCAGACTTAAATATATTTGTAAAAAGTAGCATTCCTAAGCAAAATTTGCCTGATTTAGTGTTAATTTAAAAAGAATCACCGAAGACATATTCCAGTTTTATAGAGCTTACAAAATTATGTTTCGTATAAACTGAAAGGCAAGATGCCTTTCCTTGAAATCACAAAAATATGTTCTCATAGGAGGCCAGTCGTCTTTTTTGGCTTACCAAATTTGCCGTGTCTTGGCTTGTAAATTCTTATGCAGACAGATTTAGCAGCCCATATCTTACTTAAATTTACCTTCTTGTTATCAGTGATCTGATTTAAAGAAAATTGTAACTGAATCAGTCCCCTGGCTGAGTTCCTGAGTAGCGATTGTTTGAATATCAACATTGTCAACGTCAATCAAACTGCCTTCGTTTTCGCTAAAAACAAATAGACACCAAAAGTATAACAATTTAAAAAACACCTACGCCGTAACTCCATACAGTCTTTTCGTTGCTGTGTTTCAACTGCTCACACATAAGCTTAAAAAATGCGCAGAAAAATGTATTACCGAGCATGTTTTACGAAAGTTTGACAACTGAAATCGGCAGCGCTTACAGGGCATGTCATAACTCAAAAATCTTTTTTTAATTCGTAGAACAGCCACAATGCATTGAAAGAAAAATCATCTGAAATGAACAACCTCTGGTTACAGAAAAGCCGAAAATGTATTACAATTTATCTTCTCCTGGATATAAATAAAAATATTTCCGTAAAGTCACTGCTACAAACTGATGCAAGCAGTCTAAAGCCCATCAGTGAGGTTAAAGAAAACCCCAATTTTATTAAGCTTCCATGTCAGTCCAATGTTAAGTAAAACACCCAGCAGTAATTAATTTGTTGTAATGAAGGCCAGGATAGCTTATGCATTGTTAGTATATGTACATTACTTGTTACGCAGACAGTCACAGTAAAAAGTACTTACTTGTTATTCCTAGTTAATTCTCATTAAATAAAACTATTAAACGAGTTTGCACCTCTAAATACTGGGCTGTGATTAGGGATTTGGAATAAAGTTTTCAACTGCATGTTAAGTCGACAGATCATAACCAACATGGGCGTTTACTTTGCAGCCAACGGTTGTTGTGAATATAGTTCGACCCCCATTGTGGACGAGGATAATGGAGCCCAAGATAAGAATGTGTGCAGGAATGGTGACATGTGCGTGAATTCGTTTATACTGATAGTATTATTTGCCGCACCTAAAGTGCGCTCTTATTCCTGATCCTCCGGGGACGGCTGCTAAGACAGATCCAAAAAGACCATAGTCGGTATCGGATGCCATTTCTGTTAGTTCTCAATTTTAGACCGCAGAAGACATTCTCTTCTCAGTTTCTTTAAAAAGACTACTGCTTTCCATACGTTTCTCACGTCAAAATTAAACGGCATTACAACGGATACCAACATTAAATAGCAGCCGTTGTAGCATGGCCTACAGTCTGGAGAAAAAGAGTCAGGTAAATTAATGATCAACAACTCCCAACCCGCGGTTTTTAGCATACTGTGGTAGATCCAAGCGCGTTAGATTTTTTACGAGTATTTTGGTCTAATCGTTGGCAATTTGGCACTTTTTCTGTCCTAAGCGCATGGCCCTTGTTTGAACCAGTTACTCAAGTGATACGGGGTTGGATGCAGTGATTGGCAGAACAAAACAACCCATCTGCGAAGGTCTTTCAAAGCCATGTTCACAAAAGAGGTTTTAACGCTCAGTGGTGATGGGGTTTCAATAGTCACAGGGATGACGTGAGTGCCTTAGAAGATAGCAAAGACAACGGAGACTGCAAAAGCCCTTACTGGCTTATTGACCGTTGTCATCTTGTCATACCAGCCCCATGTGGTGAACCACTAAAAGTTCGGACTCACGGACTTCTTGATCATAGTCTAATGCTCTAAACGTTGAGCTACGAGATCACTGTCTTGTCGATTTAGGTCAGGAGGTATTGACACTAGTAAGCGAACTTTCACCGACCGCTAACACAATTCACTTGTCCCATTGCGACATTGATTTCGGCCTCATTTCTTAAGCCCCAACATCGGATACAGAAACTGGTATTATAGGCACATAGTATTGGCAGCAAAGAAATGGGAGATTGGAATAGCTGTTTCTGGATTCTTAGCCGTCAGAATGTCGAAAGTTCAAGCTTGAAGTAGTGCACCATTTAGAGCTAGGTACGACGGGCTAAAGACGGCTATTTAGCCAGAAATAGCCATTTAAGTCTCCCCTGTTGTCTTTGGTGACAATATTATGTGACCATAATACTCGCTGCGGTCAGAGCACGATAAATGAGGCTCAAGACAAAGGCCTGGCGGGACAAATAGATTCCTTTAGCTGTCGGTGAGCGTTCATCAATAGATGCCTTGGAAGATAATTTAAGAAGGTTCACTGTAACGTAAGCTTCGGTCCACTCTTCGGTCAGTCGAAAAACACATCAGGCCGAATTTCACGTCGAAAATGAAACCCTAATTAACTGCTTTCCATAGCCCTGCTTTTAGCGCACTGCTCTAGATCCAAAAACGGCATATTTATGATAAAGAAGAATGAAATGAAGAACCGTAAGAAGGATTTCCCTGGAGTTCACTCCACAGACTTTCCTTCAGTTACCACAGCAATTAATTGTCCTACCGATTGATACACAGAGCATATGCAATTGACTGACCGAGATAAGTAGCTTGTCTTATAACGTCACACAAGATCTTGCAAAACTGAATCTTTATGTAATACGGGATAGGTGCTAGGAACAGTGAATGTATGGGGCATATCCGGAGAAAGAAAAAAAGCCTAAAAAAGTAGAAAATAATATAATAACTTATTTAAATAATTAACTATTTGCGCGCCTTGATTAAAATTAGAAGTCCAACCATCAGGAAAAATGAAGGTCCAACAGTGCCCAGATGGACGCAATCTACGATTCTATATAAATTATATTGCAATATTACAGCTAAAGGGTAACTCTAAAAGGTTAAATTCAATTCCTACCTGACTCGGATTCCCGTTGGTATATACCTATGCCTGCGCGCCTTTGAAGATTTCGTGCGAAATTGAAGTCAACACACCAGCTTGGTTTAACTATTCAGACAGAGAAGCAAAATTTGCACACGTGAACAATTTTTACACATATCCATCCTGACCTACTAAACGCGCAAAAGGTAGGAGTGACATCAAAATTTTGTCGTGGTAATACACTTGTAAAATTTTCTTAAAGATGGACGACAATCTAAACTTCTTACAATGCAAAATGACCGGGAAAGATTCATTATATTGACCTATAAATTAAAGTTAACAGAGTTACGTTTTTTATGGAAGTCGAATATTACCAGCTTATTTGACTCTAAACTACTTTATCGATTTCCTTTGAATGCATTCAAGAAGATTATGAACTTTAGTTTCCGAGGTCAGATTAAATAAATAGAACATCGTACACAAAACAAAAATTTACAACTTTATGTAAGCCAATTTTTGGACAAAAAATTATTAAAGAAATTGTAAAGGCGTGGCAGAACATGAACTTAGCGAGTTCGTGTTTAATGATTCTTTTTGAAACAATAAAATGAAATTTGCGGCAAAACATCATGCTTCAGGTGCGACATTGAACACAATCCAATAGTCTTGATACCTTTGCTGGATACTTCATAGAAATAGGTTTTTATATAATGTCAAATGTCAAAAAGATTACTCGTGAGCCTTTATACATTGTCGTTTGATAAGGAATTTATTCTTCTGGCATATTCCTTAACACTTTCTAGCGAACTTTGTGTAAGCTCAGGTTCAAAGCTTTTTTGAACTGTCCCATAACGCTTTGTCATTTCAGGCATCATATGTCAGTTCCCCGGAGATGTGACTTTCGCATCTGCTTGTTTTCATTACTGTCAAAAGAGTCACCACTTGAATGAAATTATAAAAATTCATTTTTACGAACGCTAATGTTTTCCCTAAAGAAGCTGCCATAGGTTTTTACTTTCAAGGAATTTTTCCTCTTTCAAAACGAATTTTTTTTGTGTATTTAGGAAACAAACATTCATCTTCAGCATATATGGAAAGCAAAACCAATCAGTGATTAAAATGCCTATTTCTAAAAACACCAAATTGTTGATATTAGCAACTTATTTCAGAAAAGGAAACTGCATGTATGTACATGCCAACCAACTTGGTTGCCCCGTGCCCCTAATCGACACAAAATTACTATTGTCATGTGCCATTGAAAAGGACATGGTTGAACTCTCAGTATTCTAGTGCGCCACTCCTGATTTTTGATGTCTGCAAAATAAGAACGATTAAAAAGACAATTATTGGCCTTTCAAGGTTAGGTAATGGTGAAAAATGGCATAAGTTAGCAAACTAGAATTAATGTGCGTAAGGGTGTGTTTTTTTGATTGCTTAAATATCCTAATACTTTACATTTTGCCTAATCGCCGTTATTTTACGAAAATGTGTTGCGAAAAACGTTTCCCTTCATAGCAATGTGATGTAGTATAAAAATAAATTTAGATACGCAATCATGGTCTATTACATTCAGTACCATTGGAAGTTATATTTATACGAACAAGCGCTGCCCCTATATCAAAAATGCATGTGTTTTTATACATAAATAAACCATGCCCCACATTTAGGAAGTGCGGTGGCTGAGTAAGTAAACAGCACTATTTCCATCGTTGACATGTTCTTTGGGGAAATCTGCAGACTGAAAGGCTGGCTTTAAATATTCTTTTAAATTAGATATTATCCAAAATCTCGGTCAATCAGGGACATTGACATTAATTCGTATTTTGCACGTTTGGGTTTAATTGCAGTATTATACGGTTTGTACAGCATAAATATGATATTTTCCTATTGGTCAAAACTTAATATGATGATTGGCCAATTGCAAACGAATATTCCAAGCGAAGGGCTAAGAAGGCTGATCTGCCGGAGTATTATCCAACGTACGAGTGGTTTACTGAATATCTGGCCTTTGCAACCATTCAAGAACGACCGTATGGTAAAAACAGGAAAATTTACATTCCCTGAATTAAGTTTTTTATTCACTCTCAGCAATGCCGAAGAATGATTCCCAGACACTGGAATATAATTTTGGTGAGTGGCTCATATTTGGTCCTGTATCTGCTCCCTTGACAATCTGTGGTCTGATTGGAAATGGGCTGACTCTACAAACATTGCACCAAAAGGGTCTCTCCTCCATGACATCTAGCCTCTTCCTTAAGACACTGACGCTAGCCGATGGCGTTCTCCTTCTCTCCTACTTCATAAGTTTTTGCATCCCTATGTTGGTGCCGAGCAATGCGGCGACCTGGATGGAGGAATCCGGCATTTACCCAGTGATTTATCCAATCGCCCTCACAGCACAAACAATCGGCGTTTATACTGTGGTCGTTTTTTCAATCATTCGCTATGTCACTATCTCCTCCCCTCTCAGACGGAACGCCTGTAGGACTCGCAAAAAAGCCCGACTGCTAGTTGGCGCAATTATCAGTTTCTCAGTTTTATTTAACGTGCCACGGGTGTTTGAGTACCTTTCAATTCCTTTTAAACCAGCAAATTGCTCAAGTATCTCCGAGCACGACGGTTGTTGCTATGAAATGCGAAAATTGGGCTCAGTACATCTCTACGTGTCTATTTACCGCTCATATGCCTATACATTTGGTATTTTTGTTGTGCCTGTGAGTATTGTGGCGGTGCTGAATGCTCGACTAGCCATTATCCTTCACCGCATACGTTTCAAATTTGCTGACAGTCACATTCCTTACCGAGCACGAAATGACAGTACCCCTAAACCCTGGCCTGTAGTGAGGAAAAATACGGCTACCTCAGTGCAACACAGTGCAAGCCGGCTAGATGCTACCAGTGGATGGGATCAGCGTTCAGTAGAAGATGTGCCAATCGGCAGTTCCGAGGCTTTCGGCATGAATACTGTTCCTGGTGTCAGTCAGAGCAAAGATAGGACTCGCGGCATTCCACACTATCGCCCAGCCATTGACAGGGGCGTCCAGTACAAAAGGCGTCGCGTTCAGGTAACCGCAAAACTCTTTTGTCTGGTCACCATATTTACCACTTTCCAGACCTTCCCAATGATTGATAATCTTCTCTTGCACTTCTGGGATGATTGGGTACAATCGACCTTTCCCAACTATAACATATTTTACGCCTTGTGTCAGTTTTCAGTCATGCTAAACGCTTCTGTGAACTCGGTGCTCTACTGTTTACTAGGCCGCAGATTTAGGGGGGAATTAATCAAGATACTTAACAGTCAACACAAATGTATCCGAGCATATGCACTGCTTTTACGTTGTTAAAATGTGTGCAGTGTTCAGGCGGCTTCCCTGTTCAAACCCCACGGTGTTATCTGAGACAAAACGTATCAGATATTCTTGAATCTATGTACACACAACAAAGATCATTTTCTTTACACAAGTTGTTTTTTCTTAACTCTTTGCTTTGGGGTTCAAACGAAAAAGGTTGCGAACAAAATCATCCCGAATTCAAAGACTTTTAAGATTTAACGTGATACCATAAGACATCGTCTTGGGTAGGTTGTGATAAGAAAAATAGCTTTGGCAGCAAACATTCACGGTCTTGCAACAAGCACAGCATATAAGCTGAAAGTAAGCAGCCAAAATTTTCTAATCTATAAGGAAATAAAACGTCATTTCCACCAATCTTGTCTTATTAGTTATTGCCTTCTTTGATATATAGAGTATGGTGAGTGCAGCATGCAACACCATCAACATCATACAAACATCGTTATAGTTTGCAGAGCATTTACTCCACGGACGCATGGTTGATATTGTGGATAAGGCAGAACACATCGCAAAAGGAAAGCAAATTGTTATTTATAAAGTGTCATTTATTAAGTGAGAAGTAATTGGTTTTTTCAAATGTGAAATCAACGAAAAGGAATTATTAATTCCTTCCACATAAACTTACTTACAATTTAGCCAAATCTAGTGCATATTTCGCTCCAAAACTTTAATTAAGAAGACAGTTTTCAGAATGTAAGCCTTTCTTGTTATTTAATCCACTCAGTTGATCAAAGTTACCTACCATGTTAAATTTGATCATGAATGTTGGAGGCAGGACTCGCCATACTGTACGTATTCTGCGAGTTTCGACTGAGGGTTCCCTCTAAGAGAGGAACGTATGTACTTTAATATGTACTTTAGTCAAAATTCATTCCAGACCAAGGGATTTTCAGGATTATTTGATTATTCAGGTCGGTATTTTAGCTAGCCAAAGACGTTATTCTTAGCGGGGCGTAGTGCTTTTTTTAAAATATACATTCTCCCCTGCAAGTATTTTGAAGTCAACAGTTGTGTTCAAAGCCAAGCGCAACAGACATGTTGACGCAAATTTTCATTTCTATGTAAAAAACACGATACGTTATAGCCTTTGTTAAACGTTAACCACAATCCCGCGAACTTTGGGATGGTAATCTTATCATACCTGAGACAACTAATTGATAAGCAGGAAACAAAACTCAGGGTCATGTTCTCTGCTGGATATTTAAGTAGACGTTTTTCTGCCGTCTCTGGACTTGTCATTCGTAACAGCACAACCAGATATTTTGTATCCATTTAATTCAGGATATCTCATGCATTATTTAAAAAAGAGTAAATTGCTTCATCGTTAGAGTTCAAAATAACATTCTTCGATAAGAATCAAACACGCTACCTTATTAAACTCCATACAGCTATCAGATATATTCCCTTAACATAAGTGCCCAGCAAAAATTTCAATAATGACTATTCGTTGATAGTCATATTGCAATTGGTCACAAATAAATCAGAAAAAAAAATTCAAAGAATAATGGAGACTTTTAATATAACAAAGTCCAGTAAATATCGTTTTATCAGGTGGACTAAAACTACTGACTTAGTAGGTCTTAGGAGGAGAGTTTTCATAGACTGTGCGTGAATACGTTGAGATTGATGCCCTTTTACACAGCCTCTATTACGTTTTGTCTCCCCGAACCTTCCTGGCTTTCAGCCTGCAAGCGCTGGAAAACCTTAGCTACATGTGAACGTATATAAAAAAGGACCTGGTTCCAAATATATTGACCAGAATCGATAAAACAATCCCAGATTTCACGTTAGTCACGATGCTGTGAAGAGCAAACTTAAATGAGGACTTACAACCCGACAGCCGGTCCTTAGTAGCATAGGATGCTCCCATTCGTTGGAAATCCTCTAGTTAGGACTCTTTCAATAATCTGTTAAAGTAAGCGTTTCGGTATGATGTTGAAAGAGTAGTTAACCAACGTGCCATTATAACGGATTATCTCAGGTCGGTCTCAATTTTTCGTCCTTCTTTTGTCTCAGGGATCATTCAAATCTGTAAATCAACTGGTAATTGACGTAAATCGTAGCTTGGGTGACGTAAAATCCTTAGCATTAACATGCGAGTAAGCCCTGCTAAGATCCGAAAATAGATATAAGTTTTTTTGGATTCCGAGCAGTCAAGTAAACGCGTGCAGAGAGCCATTTATATCACGGGGTTTGTAGAACGCACTTAAAATGCTAAAATTGCGAAACATTGGTGACCACATGCAAACCGGCATTGCCGCATGTAAAAAATCTTTGTAGTAACAACAAACTAACCCATTCTAATTCAAAAATTAAAGTGAATATAAAAGCACTATTACTTTGTTTAAATAGAGCTAGTTTTCTGCTAAAGCCTAGCATAAGCCAAACGTGAAAAATTGCCTTAGCTCTGGCCAATGAATGCATTTAAATTTGTCACGTAAAATCCCAAGCATGCCATTTTGGGTATATTATAAAAACTCTCGCTGTGTTAAATTTGTTTGCAGCAATTGCCGATCGTCATTGAAAAGCTGGCGTCTTTTACCCATTTTAATATTTTAAAGCTTTATTTTGATTGCCTTAGTTTATATTCCATGTCAAATAGCTGAATTTGTTTGCATTTCGAATAAAAATTACGAAAAAAGAAGGCGTGGTTGTCTTGGACGTCGGCGGCGTTTTTCAAGAAACGTCTTGGGTAAACTTTAGATCAGAACAATTTTTATAAGTGGGCAAGTTAGATTTTAAGTAAATATTCGCGGTTGCAATACCAATGGGCGTGCTGAAAAATATTTCTAGTGAAGTTACTTTCGTGGGCCGCAGGATGTTTGCTCCCACCTGTGAGAATTTTGGCATTGCACTCCTTTCTGTGGACGCTGGCTGTGAGATTGCTCTTACTCAGTCTTTGCTTGTTGACGTTGGCGAACGGACAAATGTTTCCTGTTTCTTCTTCGTGATTGAATTTTATGACAGGAATGACATTTCTAAGAACCTGGTGCAGTCGTTAAACATCGCATTTTCTTCATATAAACGCAAGTATTATCTATGTAACATAGCCATATTTTGACGTGATTATTTGAACAAAAGCATCTTCTAGAAGTTGTAGGACTAGTTTGACGACTGTTCCTGATATCGTTGAACCTCTTGTGGTGTCCTTGACTTGTTGGTAAAATTTGCCATTGAATTGAAAATAGTTCTTAAGGCAGAGGCTAAGCATTTCGAACACGGACTTAGCCAAAGCGGCAATGTGTGATTCATCTAAGTGCTAGCAACTTTTTTCAATTGCCGGGTTATGTGGTAGAGAGTAAAAGGCTTCATTTTGAAAGTTAACAGACAGCGTTTTCGGCATAAAATGGCTATATATATTGTAACCAACAGGTAAGTTAATACATTTTTTAGAAATCTGAAAGTTTAACTGAAATTAACATCTGTTATGAAGAAAAATTTAATCCCAACTTCTTGTATTAAAGGAAAAAGCAACTATAACAAACGGCAGAATGTACTCAAAAGACAAACATTAAAACCTCTAATTTTCTGAAAGAAAACAGAAGGGTTGGTTTTACTGTATTGCAATCCGTTTGTGAGGTGCTATGGGCCTTTGCATAGCAATTTGAAAAGGCTAGGTGTCACTTTTTGAATCTTTGGAGGACCATAATTGCGTGTAATACGGGTCACTAAGAGGCAATAATTTTGAGTCCAGGGGGCTTATGAACTTCAGTCAAGTGAGTTCATTTGCTTTTATCATTATCGATTTAGCTTTCTTTTTCGTAGGGTTATCAGCAATTGAGATGTATGTGTCTGTATCATTTATCGCTGTATTGGCGTAATTGACGTAGTCCGTCCTGTCAATAATGACGGTTGCACCATCTTGTTCAGCAGATACAAAGATTATATAGTCCACTGTTCTCAGGGTGTTTTATTTTAAAATTGGCAAGGTTTACTTATGTATTCTTTTTCAGGGGAGGCTGGTGGCACAACTGCATACGTCAGCATGCTATGTTTTCGTTAGTAGGAGGGATTCAAAAATGGCTAGGATACATCAAGGTGCCCCATCGCTATGATTTAACGGTATTCATTTAGACTCTGGTTTTAGCGACCATGCTTAATAAAATTCCGAAACCTTGCAAAGATTGGGACATGGTTGTTCTGAGCAATTTGTAAGGCACTATGCATTCCTTGTTTCTGAAAAATAACTTTTATTTTTTTCGATTTAGCATGCGAATACTTTGTTAGGGAAGAGATTTCTTGAAATATTTTTGCTTTTATAAATGGACATTTTTAGCACAACCGAAAAATAAACAGTGCTTTAATTCAAGATTTTAGGCCATTATGCGTCTCCGGGTTTTTCTCAAATAAGTTGAGTGTACGATCGCTGGGATAGCTCTTTTAGTTATCTGTGCTCTCGGCTTGTTATAAGAGGCTATCTTCAGAGACTATGAATAGACATCCAGTGGTGGATTGAGCAACTTGGTGCATAAAAATGCGACTAACACAGATGTTCAAATATCATAGCAACCACTAATAGCGCATAAACTATAGCAAAACCTATTGAAGGGCACCGGACAGATGAGTTTGAGAACTACGGCAACTTTGAAATAAACTATCAGGGAAGAGGTACCTCAATAGCCGCTACCTCCATACGCGCCTAAGGAGAACAAGTAGATAAGAGCCATTACAACACAGGCGTCGTCTAGCGCAAATTAAGAACGTTCCGGAAGCAGCTGACTATAATTCTGCATAATTCGGCATAAGTATCGGCCATTGGCCGACAGTTATCCAAATAAAGAACCGACCCACGTAGGTAAATAGTCTAGTGTAATTCGTCAAGTACCGTGTCGCGACTGTTCTCACCATTAAACAGTTTAGAGCGAATGATGAAACATAAAACGGACCGTACGGAAAAGCGACATCTGCCTCACACCACTCCCCACACCCTGGAGGAAGAGTACGAAGTTAACCTTACAGATACGTTGACAATAGAGCGAGCTAGTGACGAGATCGGACAGGAACTACTCTAGGTCTAGGTTTTCAACTGTAATCGCATCAAAATACATGTATATATATATATATATCCCCCTGTTGTCAAGCTTTTTGTTTAAGCGGCCAGGTTATGTGGCCCAGCTCATTGCCAAGGACGCATGCCATGACGATGACGACGACGACGTGGGCCGGAGTGGACATGGACTCAACATACAACGAATGCAACCCCCATTTCCCTATGCTTACAATCCAATTTTTGTTCTCCTGACTGAATCAAAAACCACGTCAGTTCTTCCTGCAAAATATCTTACTCTAAGGATGGCCTGTGATAGGAAGCCGAAAGTTTGGACAAAAAGGTTATTCCAGTTTCAACGCCATCGCCTTCTCTGGGACTAGAACCTGGAGCTCGCATAACCATTTTACTTCCTGAGAAACAACTTGTTCATTGTGTGCGTTGTTCTATAAAATGTCATTCATGAAAGCAGGAAATGTTTCAAAAAGTCATTTCTTTTATCATACGAAAATGCTGGGGTATGTGGCACCCTCGATTTCTCTCAAGTCCTGTCTCTGTTTATTAACAGGTAAAATTGCACATGCAGGTTTCATTGATTGAAGGGGTTCTGAGCCTTCAGTCAGGTAAATAATTAAAAAACAACATATACGCTTAACAACTTACTTATATTTCGATCACGGCAAGTATGTGTAGGTTATCATGCGTAGATACTTGCATAGTATGACCATTTTTTATGACAAATTATGCAAACCGTGCATGACTTATTCCGCCCTAATGCGTCATATAAACTCCACATCATTTATGCGTCAAGTACATGCAATGTAAACTCATTATATGCACAGCTATACGATAATTTAAACAAGTTAAAAACCTCCTTAAATATTTGCATGTCAATTGGTACAGCGTGAAACCTTAGAAATAATAGGTATTTTTTCCTAAAAAAACGCCTTGGATACTGTTTACTATTTGCGGGTTTCGAGCAAAAAAATAAAAAAGCAACAACGGTTTCCCAAGATACTGGTTTGTCCGACAAGAGAATTTCAACGGAGTTTATACTTTTCAGCTTCAAAATAATGGCACATTTTGTTATTATTGAAGTTCATAGGCTTAAATGCATACGGTTGCTTTAAAATATAATGTTTCTGAATCGCTTACAAAACGTTTTACTCAAATTTACTCAAAAGTCATTCCATTAACGAATTGCATGTATGAACCAAAATTTCAATAGGCAACTGCTGCTTGCATGTTCGCCAATATAAAAAGGCAAATATCATATTTGCAAATGTAAAAAATCATTTATTTGATTCAGAACTAACTAAAAGTTCCCAGAATCTACTGCTGGGTAATACTGTCACTTTTTGATCGCTGTGCATACAAAATGAATTTTTAATTTACGTTTGTTCGCCCGAGGACACAACATTTTTGTAAACCCCGTGTTCTCCTTTCCTGAGCAAATAATTGGGGTTGCTTAAGATACGTGCGCTTAGCTAGAGTGCTAATAGGCATCAATGTTTTGGTACTCAAGAAAGGTAAAGCTACATAGTGTGCGCAACAATACCTGAAAATTGACCGACAATTTTCCATGTGTTCTAAAATGAATATTTTGCTGAATTTTGGCTTTGGAGCAGACTGACCTCAACCATAATTAAATGCAACGTATTATTGGTCTTTGTCACCTTACAGTACCACACTGCTGTTGAAAAGTGAGCTCTGGCCCGTCTGCGATAAAAATGTTTACCAAATATCTCTTCGTCTTAATAAAGCGAAAAACATGATTTTGATACATACTTAAGTCACTGTGTCAAAAATAATAAGCATAGTTTTTGCATGTCTGGATAGCTTAGCTAGTTTGATAGTTTGAGCGAGCCTCATGTATAGAAAAATGCTTTAATTACCCGAATAACGAGGCAACATGATAAAGCCAGCCTCCCCATCAGTAATCCAAGGCTTTAAATTACGCCCATTCTAGCGCTTGGTCTGATGCCTTTTCACACTTTTCAATTGCAGTACTTGATTATGACAGATAACTCAACTAAATGCTTGCTCCCTTTTAAAAATTTTTACAAAAACTATATAACGCTGCACCCGGTATTGGCTCTTGGTTTTATGGTCTGTTTGGTTATTAGATTTACGCCAGGTTTCTTGTCCCAACTGTCTCACTCCAGTTTCGCACCTTCAGAAACTAAATAACTCATAGACTGCCTAGTTTCTGACATGTTAACCACCGGAAATGCCCTAGAACGAAGACGATGACAGTAAAGTTGAACTCCACTCCCGACGAAAGTGGAAGAAACACAAGAGGTAACACAAGTAAGCACTGAGGCAATTATGCATCTAAAATATAACTTCCGATAATTTTGTTATTTTGCAGTAAACTTTCTGCTGGCGAGAATTTATGCTCTCAAGGACCAAAACCTTTGCCAAGATTTAAATGTAACCCAATTTGCCGATAATTTCCAACTGTCGCTGTATTCCCAGGAGGAAGTGTGGCTACTAAGAAAAAAATCAGTGATGGTCACTGCGGAACCAAGGAATGACTAAATGTCTTCCAAATGTAGATGCTTTGTCATGCTCTCATGGATTAAAGATAAGCTTAATACACATCTGATAAAGTCGCTCACCCTAGCCAATCTTCCATCGATTATATCTTTAATGTACGATATAATTTTTGAATGCGATCCGTGGATAAGGTTTGATTAAAAATGAAGAGGCGTTTATTGACAAGCACGGCTATGGCAATATGAGTCCTTATCTGGTGAAAACTGATCAGAAGAGTTTCCCATGGGCAATGTATATTAAAATGGTTCTTAAAACAATTGGACTAAATATTAAGAATTGCAAACCCTTCACCGCCCGCAATAATGAAAATGTCTTTGCTTAGGCGGAAACTGTTCGCTCATTCATGATAATTATCTTTCTGTAGGTTCCATTTGAATGCCTTTTTTGAAGTCGAACTTCATTTTTATCAACGTAAGCGATTATTGAAGACAAACGCGATCTGTAAATATACAAATTATATAGCTTTCCGATGAGTTAGAAAACTTTCAGGCTATGGGATTTGTTCAAAAGCACACAAGCTTCAAATTAAAGAGCGAAGTTGATAGGGAACAAGCTGCAGTTCTGAAAAATAGATCTTGTTGGAACAAATTATGTGCCAGTTGGACAGAATTTACGAATCCTTCAAAGGAACATGCATATTCTGATCCAACTAGGCTTGCACTGTCCATTCAAATGGACATCCAAATTCGGAGAAACAGTTCTTATTTGATTATTTGAACTCATTCTCGGGTTACCAGTAATGCTGCTACATGAATGCGGTGCGTTTTCTATGTCGTCATATCGTAAACATTCCAAACGGTTCAATTTGGTGCGATACTGACAAGTTTGATTATTTTCGATGAATTAAGGAGTTGGGGATTGCATTGCGGATGTAGTTAATCGGCAATTTTTTTGTAGACCTATCGTATTTCTTATACGTTCACCACCCTACTGCGTAGATATTTCTGAATTGTTGGCTGCGCTACTTATTTCAGCCTGATGGTTAGAGTAACAGATGCATCCCCAGCTGTCGCTGAATCATGAATAAAGGCAGATCAACACCAGCACATGTTCAGTGATTGCACAGATACTGCTTGGCACAACTACAAGAAGTCCGGTTTATCAATGGGTCCGCCAACTTTCCCTATCTGCTTTCTGGTTGATGTGCCGTTTTGAAATGTCTGCAATTTAATTTCCTTAGAAATTAATTTTTATTCGCGGTATGTGTTACTTTGACCACAGTAATCGGTGATGTCCGCCATTTGCCCGAGAGCAGGGATGGTGACTATTGCCAGATATAGTGAAAGTAGACGAGTCACCATCTACCACACTCTAAACCTTCATCCGCTTCAACCGGTGCCAAGACAAATTCGAAATGTCCATGCAAGGGATCGGTTGCAAGCCACTATCTCCAGATTCAGCCAGAAACACAGTCTAAACTTTATCTTTAGTGACAGCAGATTTTGCGCGGTTACTACTGCACTGTCTACCCTCACTCACCTATGGTAAGTATCTAGCCTGATTCTAAGAAGCCAGGGCTCGTAGTGCTACTACAATTACAGCTATTTCTTATACTTCTATAAGGATACGGCTGAGTGATATTTTTTCTTGTACTATTTCAGACTGTATTGCAAGCCAGAAGTTACGCTGGTTAAAGTCAGCGCAGGGCCCATATCCCCCTCAATCTCAACAAGTGTCGTAGTACTGATGTTAGCACTGATGTCACCGTTTGTTAGCGGTGACGCTGACTAAGCTTACGCTAGGGCTCATATTACCTTTATCTCAACAAACATTGTGAATCTGTGTTGAAACGATTTCGAGTAATTAGATGCTAGGTCTATGAGCACGGCAGCGTTTGCCTTAGTTTCTGCACACTCAGCTCTATCCATAAAGCTGTACGGACTAAGATACTGCTGCTATAAGTACGGTCCTATGCTAAAAGAGCTTATTTCTAACAATCATGCTTGCTAAAGCCAGTATATATTATACTATAAGTGCTGCCTATGTGTGCCTTTTAAGGGGCACCCAGTATGCACTCCCAATCTGGGAAAGGTAACAGCGATTTGCATTTGGATAATAATAGAGCGTTTGTAAAGCAATGCACAAGTCCTACAATGCTCTTATGGGGAGCAGTTTGCCGTCTATAGACTACACTTAGGCCTACTCTATTATATATTTGTAGCAATACGACAATACAGTATCAGGTGGATTAAGTAGGACAGTCTGAGTCCGTACAACAAGAATAGGGCAATATAAGTGGTGCTGGTAGTATTAATGATAGTGGTTATAGTAGCACATCAGGGCTTTACTTGGTTTCCGCTCATCTTATTGTTAGCGAGACGTAATTCATTAATATCATAGGTTCTGTCATGTCACATGGTGCCACAGTTGCCTTTTGCGTTAGTACTTTATCTATATTTACCTTAAATCACCCAAAATAAATGCCCAGAAATATTCAAGGCACTCACGTTTCCTATTTATACGACTGCAACTACTGTTGTCACTGCTGCTGCCGCTTCTAGCGGTGTATCTGAGTGACTGTAGTGCTGATTGTATTTGGTCGGAAATGACACTCATTAGGAGCGTGTTCTCTCGATCTCACATAGGAGTGTGGACCTGGAATTTTGCTTATCCCAGTAGAGCAAATGTTTGGAGCTCGGAGTACAGCAGTGCTTGTCCTGGTTTTTGCCTCGGTTTACACTGCTAGGGCTAGAATATACTGCTAGAAGTGTGGTGCCTATGAACTGCTAGTTCTAGTAATCATACTTGCGTAACGGTGTACGCGTATGTATGAAATTTTACCTCATATGCAGTTTTAGCCTATATAAGGAGATTTAAGTAGGCTGAGGGTTAAAGAGAGGTATATGTAAAAGGAGCTGAGAATCTATCATGCATTTATTTCGGAACAAAGTGACATGTGCCATTTTAGAGAATGCTTTTGTAAGAAGAGCTGCGTATATGCTAAAAGTGCTAGTTATAGTAATCATACTTGCTAAAGCCATTGAGTGACAAGATCTAGTGCGGCCTGTACGTACGTGTAGAAATTTTAACCAAGTATACAGTCGTAACCTATATGAAAAGTTTAGAACCCTGAAGGGTTAAAGGAACGTGCAATTACTAATATGCCAATATTTACCATACATAAATGAATGGAATGTGCACTTACGGGTGGTGTAGCCATTGAAAGTCACTTGATAAAGTATTGTGTCGGTTGAGTGGCCAGATTCGTTTATGAGCTAGTCTGGCAGTCGGCAGTTCGAACATCAGTTTCGATTCGATCCGAGTTGTGTTCTAAGTAGGCTGGTGCAGTGATTTGAGCATGAGTTAGGATTTTAGTGATAGTCGACTTCTCGCTGCATCGAACGGACTCTTGTTCTCTCCTCTCATCCATCTCGCGGTATAGTTTAGTCTATGTAAGGCATATACGCATATAGTGAAACTTGACGTATATATTTGGGGCGAAGTCCATCAGCTACTATGGAATAACCGCATAACATACAATGCCGCCGGTGGGCAGGGAGCAGCATAAAAAATACCATACGGACAGCATAGATACAAGCTAAGAATATGTGTACAGTCAATTCGGAATTAATTTCTGTACGGTTTCCAAGTAGGGTCTTCGAAAGGTTCGTATGTATTATAGCGACCTAATTTAATGTTTAGAGTAGGTTGAATTACCCATAAACATCCAGTTTTCTACACGCCATCAGTCGATCCAGCAGGAATTTTATGATGACATTGAACTGCAAAGCAGTCCTCCGAAGGTTACTGCATAAAATAACCGCATATTAGTATAAAAAGCGAAATAAGCCTTTTAAATTAACCACGGGAATAGCCACTTACTTACAAATTTTAAGTAGGATGGCTTCCACAATCTTCCCACTGTCGTACTTCGTTAACCTTTTTTCTAGTTGTTGTTCGTCTTTCTACTAGAAAGTCTACCTCAATAAGCTCACCTGAGGTAAGGGCACACCACCCTACATACACGCATTCGCCGTTTGTCGGGTGGGGGGGGGGGGGCTGGTGGTTATATTAAAGCCTATTTAAGTGTCTTCTCCTAAGGTTTGGGTATGCGACCCATCTTGTCCTCGTTACTTTTCCACATTTACAGAAATATTGCGACATAATTTCTTCCCTTATGTGCCCCACCCACCCTATTCCCTTAAATCAGGTGTCCGTGAGCCTGAGGGGCACGCTTCACTCGTTCCACAGGCAGTCCCACAAGGAATCCTTACCTTATTTTCCTGATAACCAATTTATAATCGGGGGCTTAAAGAATAAAAGAAAACGTAGAAATGGAGGCTGCTACGCGAACAAGACGCAAGTGCCAACCAAATATCCTAACAAAAAGCTGTGAGACAGAAGTGCTTCTTGCCTCTGCTCTCCTGTATTCTGGATGCATCGACCTTTGTGCCTTACAAATTATTTACACTCGGCTAATTCAACAAATATGTGCAATAATCTCAGCAAAACTTCCAAAACTGAAGAAAAAAATTTGGTAGAAGTTTACTGGGTAGTGGTCTTGTATGCTAGAAGCCCCAGGTATCTGCCTTAGGGTAACCGTAAGAATGGCAGGTTTTATGAGTGGAGAAACCAATGGAAGAGAAAAGGACTTTGCAAAAATAAGTACAAATGTCATAATGTTTTGTAAATAGTTTACTGCAGCGGCTATATAGCCATTGCGTTGGGCCTATAAAAAGAAAAAAATAGGAAAAAATCTGGAAACGTGGAATTTTATTCCAAAAACTCCCCTTTTCTAAAACCCAGGAATAATTGATTTTGAAGACTTTTTAATAGTAAATGTTTATTATAGAGAAAATCTGGTGAAAAAATACTGTGAAAATCTATGAAATACTTCAAAGTAATGTTTAACATTAGAACCAAGAATTTCCTGTGACTAGCTATTGTTAATCACGGGTGCGTTGCGGCCGGTCTAATTGAGGGCTAAATCGAATCAACCCGTATAGTATTTCTAACGCTCTGAGCTAAGATGTCTATATATCGTTGAGGGATGTTCGCTGACAAGAGGCGAGGTCAATAAGGAAGATATTTTAAACATCATCATTAACCTCTACTGGACCAACAGCGGGCGCGTGTAAGTTAAGGCTGTTCGCTGACGCTGGACGAGGTCATCAAACATGTTTTTCTTTTTTTTCGGAATTTCAATGCTCCAGATAATGTTTATCACTGTCTATTTTCTTGCCTTAATGTGCTTTCCCTCTGTTAACACGTGACTGCATGTAAAGTATTTTGGTGTGATCATCTTAGGCGAAAAGCTTAGGCAAAAAACGAGGATTTTATAGCAGCCTTGTTCAGCCACTCAGGTTCCAAATCAATACAACCACTGCACACAGTCAAGTCGAAAATCACTGAGCAAATAAAAGTTATGCCTACTAATATTCACTGAGTAGGCATATCATTATTTAATAAAATTTGACCACTTCCAATGAAATTTCAGTCAAATAAATGCTACAAGTTACTGCTACCCATTCATTCACTTTCAGTCATACAAATGACTACACGAACGCAATGGTTGTCATCAGGAAACATTTCACAATCTATGCCTTAGGTGACAGAATGCATAAATTATATATTGAAAATTTGTACTATAAGCTTCGTAAGAAAGACCTTCTTTGCTATGTAAGGTTTTAATATTCATCACAGGATGCCATCTTCTTTATTTATCTATCCCTCATCTGAAAACTCATATTCGCTAAAAATATTACGCAAATTATTCCAACTATTTCAAATTTTGTTTGGGTGTCTCAAAATCCTATAATTATTTTTAGAAAGCGTTCACAAATGATCTTTCCAGGTTATTTGGAATGAATTTAATGCTATACACATTTATTAGGAGAAAAATGCGCAACTTGTAATTATTAAAATGTTATTTCTTTAACAAATTTGAAAATAGACAGACCAATGCACAAAACTGATGGTGTGTGAAACAACATTCAGTGAGTATACTCTCTGATGCAATAAGTTCGAAAAGGTAATACAACTCATTTTGTGGAGGTCATCACACGCAGCGTGCTCCCAAACTATCATAACAGTAAAGTTAGAACTACAAGTAAAGTCAGAGTTCCATTGAGAAATTACTATTTACTAGCATAAAGTATTTAATTTTCACAAAAATGTGCTAACTCAGGTACTGGCAATATAAAAAGTTACTTGTCAAATGTGAAATATAAATATGGGAACGGAAAAGGATGGCAAGTTAATACAGAAAATGTACAAATACAAAATTTTTAATCATTAAATTGTTTCCAATAACCTTAAAACTTGCATCAAATGTGTCAGAAATGGATGTGGTCACCTTAACTGCAATTTTTTTTTTCAATGTGGATTCTTCGTAAAAATTTCCGTCTTTAATTCATGAAAAGATTCTTGCGTGCTTTCTATCAATTTTTTATTGACAATTGCAGATAGATTATCTATGGAAATCACATTCCAGGTGTTGAGCGGAATAAAAATTGATTGACTGTTACACACGGATAGGCTGGCTGTTAACTAAAAGGTTATATTCCGGTTTTACTTGTAATCAAATTCATACCATCTTGTATATATTCATAGAAATTTCCGTTTGTCACATATTTTAAAAAATTAGTTCAAGAGTTGGAGTGCGACGAGAAATAAACTGTACGAATATCACGCTTTTTCTTTGTTGCTCCATAAATACCGATTTTATTTATTCAATTTAACGAAAACTTAGCAATAAGAAATATCTTAAAAGAATTTACTTGAATAATGTGTTCTTAAAATTTTTTTTCTTAGAAAGCTGCCTGCATGGGTCATGATTTTTGAATCGCTCAAACATGTCAACTCATTGCCGAGAAAAATGAATTCCCACAGCGAAAGCTGTGAATGAAAACGCCTAAACTTTATAAAAAAAAACTTTCTATAGCAAGTTACCTCCTCAAAAAGCGCTTAAGTCAGATATTTCGAAGTCGAATATCTGTGTACAATACCTTTTTTGATGATAAAGGCAAGATCAAAATGGTATATTTTGACTGGTTTTTGACTTCCCTAAAACTTAGAGGAAAACACTGCTGAAAATGAAAGAAATTACATTTCTATGTAAACCAGAGCAGTTTCCAATGCGTTCCTTCACTTCATGGCAGCGTTCTTTGAGTTTACTTGCACAACAGAGGGACCCAAAATATCATCCAATATTCTCAAATATGATAATATTTTGTCTATTCTGTCCGAATTTTTTATATTTATTGATTTTGACTATATTTTGACAACATTTGGATGGAAAAAGTCAACGATGTTAATAAGAATACATAAAAAATTTTGAGGAAGTCTATGAAAAGTCAAATAGGCCTAATAGTTTCGGCGTAGTAAAACACTTTTTGGTCTCTTGTAAGCTTATTACTTATCATTAGGGCACAAAACACAACAGATTTTTAGGGCAAACATTTGGTAATTGAATTCATAGATCTTTTCTGGAATATAGTGTTGTATCTCCTACGTTCACTTACCTCGATTTCATGGACGCAAAACAAAATTTTCTCTGTTGTGAACACATATAATTAAACAGTTCTAGCTCTTTGTGAATGTATTTTTATACTTCAGCACGCAGAAACAAGAATATCTTTTCCATAGCGCTAAATAGCATAGGCGATTCCTTGGAAATCAACGAAGGTTGGATTTCGCCCATTTTTGCCTTTATTTTCTCCAACTATACAAATCTTAATGGAATTAAATTCTAGTAAACATCATTTTCTGCTTCAAGCTAACCCAGCGAAATTAATTAAGGACGTCAAGTTTACGTTAGATCCCCCAATTCTAAACCTTTCAACATATATGCCACCTACTGTTTGTACAGTTTTCATTAAAAATTCATACTTGCTTTGTTATTATCAAGGGCGCGGTAATAAGTGTCCATAGCAGCCACTATTACCCAGACCCAACGTTGTCGAGTTGACATGGTACATAAGTATACAGTAGACGCCGTTGTTTATGCAATATTTTGACATATGCGAAAGACTAATACTCTTTCGCTAATCGGAATTGACCACAGTTGTTATACTGATTATTGTGTAGTGTATTCTGAAGTCATTTCAGTCAGGATAGGAAGCCGGCTTTTCAATGAGTTTCGATCCGACTCCTAGCAATACGCATCTATTGTAAAAACTGACTGCTTAAGTAGTCTGCCATTTTATCATTGATTTTGATTGTCTTTTTAAATTCAAATAAATTTATGGAAAACGTGCACGAGAAGATTTTTTGTACTTTTTTGATAGCAAATTACGCGTTCGTTAAATGTTATATTCAAACAAAAGTTGCCCAATCACCAAACAATTTTCTAAACGAGTGAATGCTTCACTCGAATTCGAGATTCAAAAACTGCGCACTGTGTGCATCCTGTTTAAGGAAATGTACAGTTTCGCCTGCAGTTTGAGGCAGACGTCACCTAGTAGACATCAAATACTGACATAGATATGAAATTGTTTTGCAGTATAGGCAGCACTTATAAATTGACGGATACCATTTATTATGAATGAAGACCTAACGATCACAAAACAGCTCATAATTAGTAACTAATTTAAAACCGAAAGCTTCCCTTCCTTTGAGTATAAAATTTAAAAAACGCGCTTGAAGGGCCACTTCACAAACATATCTGTGGTCACAATATATGCACCAATGTCCACTGCAGAACAGCGCGATGAAGAGGTGTTTTATTCACCACTGCAAACATTGGTTAAAAGGCTCTCACGCAGCGATCTGGTGATTGTTGCAGGGGATTGGAATGGCTGGACTGGGCCCAGTGACCCGTCAAGCAGCCATATTCTTTGGCGTTTTGAGCTTGCCTCTTGAACCAACAATTGGAGTGGGTTCCGCATTTTGCTGAACATAACTGACTCTTTGTTACGAAAACATGCGTTAAGCATCGTCACAAACATCTACTGACCTAGTATTCAAGCGACGACCGTACCGTACTAAAACTGGTAACGTGCACGGGTCTGACCATGCTGTCGTTCGCACGCGCTTAAAGATTCCCCTATCATTTACACCCAAAATGCCAAGTGCGAGATGACTTGACGTCGCAAAGCTCCGGCATGCCAACATTACCAATGCCCTAAGCACAGAAATCCGGCGCCGTCTTACGATGCAAGCTCACAGAAAATACAGTAGCGAGAAGTCATCACTAAATACATCTGTCTATGGGGAACTGAGAAAATTCTCGGATTAACTCAGCTGCGCCGCAGTAACTAGATCAGCGGGAAAACCCTACAGCAGTCGGCTGATAGGATTCGAGCCAGCTCCTACAACGAGGCCTCCTTCGCCAAATTCGGAAGCCGGCAGCAAAGTCAGCTATTGATGACCGACAGAAGTATTGTTCCGAAACAGCGACTTCTATGAAGCAGGCTTTAAATGTTGTTGACACTTTAACATTGTACCAAATCATCCGCTAAATTAGCGATAAGCTCTGGACACTGTGATTATGTTCGGATGTTAATGAAGGTTTCATTTCTGACAATTTGACCAAGGTCGATCGCTGGCGTGAACACTTCGAGCACCTCCTCAACTTTAATGAACAACCCATTACACCCTTACCTCCTGTCTATAGTGTGTCGTGTGACCTCCCTTCCGAAGACGAAGTAACCGATGCAATGCAGAGGCTACGCAACAACAAGGAGAGGAAGGTATTTCCGCAGAAATCGTCACGTTCTGTCTCGGAACTCTGGCTCCTCGGCTTCATGTGGTGATTGTACAGGCGTGGCGAGAAGAGGCCGTTCCCGATGACTGGGACTCAGGCATACTTGTACCGGCGCAGAAGAAGGGAGATAAGACAAGATGTGAGAACTACCACGGCATAAGTCTTTTCGATGTTGCTGCAAAGATCTTTGCTACTGTTCTTCTCAGGTGCGTCTAGTCTGTAAGTGCACCCAGGACACGACACAACGAAGTTAGATAATGCACTTGGCGTGGATGTGTGGATCAGATATTCACACTAAGGCACGTTCTAGAATTCTGCCATACCTACCAGCAACTGACGGCTGTTTGCATTGTCGACTTTGCTGCCGCATTCAATTTCATCCGTCGTTTGTCCCTGTGGCGAATAATGGAACTGGATTGAGTGCCAACCAAACCCACTGCCATGATTAAGGCCTAATATTGGTCCACCAATGCATTAGTTTTGGTCCACAACGATCTCTCTCATCCGTTCGATATCCAGTCTGGTGTCCACCAGGGCTGCGTCCTGTCCCCATTCTGTTAAACTACTTCATTGACTGGACTCTCGGGAAGGCCCTACACGAAGAGGACGGTGTTGAGCATGCACCCGGACGTCGGCTAACTGATCTTGACTACGTCGATTATATTACGCTGCTAGCCTCAAGTTTTGGTGGGCTACAGTCTGTTGTGTCGCGGTTAAATGAGATCGCTGTCTGTAGAGTATGTTGTTACTCGCGAAACCAACGTTGACTATTTTACTTTGTCAGCCACACTGCTCATCTTAATATTGTGGTGATATCGGAAAAAGTTTACCGACAGAAGAGAGGGAGAGCCAGACGTCGTGAAACTCTGTAATATATACATATATAAGGAGATAATGCGATCTCTGGAACCATTGTTTTATCGTCCTGACGTTTCGAAAGCCTACACACATCCACCATCAGAGGTGGAAATTGCACCATGCCTCACGTTATTTATAGGTGTTGGCAGTTATATGCATTAAGTAATTATATGTTAGCCGTATAAATGTGGGTATTTAACTCCGTATAGGTAGAAACCTTAAAAGTGTGTGAACAAAGGTTTCCTTTCAGAAGATACTTCTGCTGCGTTGACCAGGCAACTCTGCAGTACAGCATAAAATGAAAAAGTATGTAAATGCACATCAAGTTGCATAAAGGACGATCATGACTTTTGAGAACACTTAAGAAGGCTTAATTGAATGGTATATTTGGAGCAAGTACTCCTTTGTTCACTTTGCTTTGAGCATCGTTGCTCGATAACGTTACTTTTTAATCGGCATATGGGAAAAACACGAGATGAACAGTAAGTTATTAGTTACGACCATTGCATTGATATTTATCTTACAAGCCTTCAGGAAATGGCATAACCATTTAAGCAAATAGGCATTTTTGGCAGACTTACATTGTGAAAACCAATTTTACCAATAATTGTCAGTGTTAAACGATAACTTATAATATTCAGAATAAACTGAAATACACGGCATGAAGAAAATTTTCAGCAAAAAAAAGTAATGCATCATTACTTAAGCATCTGATGTATTCAAATATATACTTTTACAATAATATATGCAATACTTATTACAGACAGGAGTAAAGAATTCGACCGCCGAAGGAAACTGATACAAAGATGTGTTTATTTGTTAAAAAGCATATGGATTGCAGCGACTCGTTCTAGAAGAAAATGTACCATCATGCTGATTTCAAGCATTTGCTACTAGCTCAAGTGGACAAAATTACCATGATAACGCACCTTACCAGTTGAAAATTTGATAAACATCAAGGTCTTTTTATTTAAAGGCTCATTAAAAGTAGAGAGTTACCAATCAGCCATTTGCCTTTAAGTATTTCAAAAGACGATACTCTCATGTACTGCGTAAAGGCAACACAATTCTGCTCACAATCATTTTGCTGCCTGCAAAGGTACTTTGTGGTTGTTAACATCTTAAAATAACAACAACAATAGGTAAATGTCCTTTTTTCATGACTTGCTCTTTATTTGACAGTATTTATACGGATGACCAGCAATATATGTGTATCTGTGAATGGTTGATTTTGATACAAAGAGTATTGTAGAATATTCGGATTCTATAATTAACCAGATGCTTAAGGCTGGCCTGGTTCTTACTTGTTAACTTGAGTAGACGCAATCTCCCTGAAATCAATAACAGT
>JAYGXS010000003.1:41576473-41593365 GCA_036362985.1 Ligula intestinalis
TGTGTAAACTTATATAAAATATCAAGACATTGAGAATAACGATAATACATAGGGTATTAACGGCAAAGAAATGCGTTTATTGTTAAAGAAGGAGAAAGATGGTTATGTTACTGTATAATGGAGGGAAACGGGACAAAAAGAAATACCTACTAAAGGAGGTACGAGTATTATTGAACGAAGCGTACCTAAGAGCACAAACTGATTTGCCATAACGTGGTCAAAGGCCCGATAACACAGATGGGCTCCCTTTTTTGACACAAGCGTTCTTATTCCACTTCAGTGAACTTCCATTATATATGATACTAGCTGTGTGTTATGTGATTAGTAAAACATAGACAAAATAAATTCATATCTTTTATCTAAATTTTTTAACCAGACAACTATTTCTGTCGGTATTTTGAAGGCTTCTGTTACTGAAAGCGATAAAGTTTACCAATTATTTGGTAGAGGGGAAACCAAATGCAGGATATGTCCTCTGTCATGCGATAGGTTATGGTCAATGCATGCAAAAAACTAATATAAACTACCAAATGCTATAATACTAAGCAATTTCCTCAAGACCACTGAAGTGGACCCAGGAAGACTACCCACTTAGATGCAACGATTGGTCCATTTCCCATGTATTCAGTAAAAATACTATGCGGGTGCTTTACAATAGTACATTTTTGTTGTGTAACACGATGTTCATGGTATTAGTTGTTTGGTTATTTTCGAACTGTTAATGTCGAGGAGGGTATACTTTTAACCTCCTATGCATCTATTCTGGTCCCCTTGACTGACCGTATGGAACTCGTCACTCCAGTGAACTTCTTTTTTACCGATTAATGTGTTACCAGCCGACCATAATGATAAAGAAACTGATTAGGTTGCGCTGGAATTGAAAATTCAGTAGACCTGCAGAAAAAGTTAAGCCCTGTATTTTCTTGATTCAACGATAGGATTACAAAAGATTTTCCTCATTTTTCACTTTTTCCTTCGAACTACATTACTAAGAAAAAACACACATCGACAAGGAATACAAGAACTCCGAAATATTTCGGATACTGGAGAATGAGCCTATAGTTTAGGGGGAATTTGCGGACGCCAAAACCCTTCAAATACCAAATAACTTGGTATCGAACCTTAGATGCTGCAAGCATAATTGTGAGTACAGCTGGCTAACGACAGTCACTAAACTGAATATGGTCACTTAGTGCGCACTTGTCTTTGCTAAAAAACTTTCCCCTCTCTGGTTTAGAGGGGATTGATTGCACTTGACTGCGACATGAAAATGCGTATTATGCCTGTGAATCCATAAGCTCAACAGAATCGTTAATGATGTGCCAGTTTGTAGAACAATAAGTGGCTACACGCGAAGTGTTGACCTTTATGTCACATACTAAATATATTTCCTTATGATGGTTGGCGACGACAGATTTAAGTATGGCTAATCTTGGTGTGTCTACTTGACATGAAAGACTCACACAGAAGCATCCTATTCAAATCGACTACCTACCTCTATGCAGCACGCAGAACGGGCAGGGTATTTAGATATAGTCTAATAAAAGGACAAGAAAAAACACTTTCAATCTGTTTACAGCCATAAACAACAGACACAATCACAAAGCCTTGGACTTAATATTTCCAGAGAAGCAATGGCTACGAGGTTAAGGCTCAGATGCTGCAAGTCTGGTTTTAGGTAAGATTGGCAAACAGCAGTCAACAAGCCTTAAATGGTCACAGCATATGCTCCTGTAATTTTCCGTTATCTCCTACGGTTCATACTTTTTCGTTGCGTATTAGTGCTTTTATGCAACGTTTGACAGACCTACAATCCAAATATGCACTTTATGCATATAAGTTGAAGAAACAATAATGTTTAACAAACGTGTATAGGAAAGCATAGTTGTGTGCATGTTCGTTTTATAAAAAAATACCGAAGTGAACAAAGGTATCCCAATCATAGACAAAACATCATACTACAAAAGTTATCGTTTATCCCAGAGCGTCACTTATGCAGGCTGCTGGATTAAATCTCATTCGAAAATACGCATCCGATATTAAAATAAACATATTCGGCTTAGGCTGTTCGGTAATTAACATATAAACTACAGTTAATTTAAGTTTGTCATTGAAAATTGATTTATGAATTTCTTATAGCATTTCAGGAGGTTGATCGTTTACTGTATTATCGTTTTCTCATGCGTCTGACAGATAACACTATTGTGGCAACTACCAAAATGAATTTATGACCCATTTTTGACGTCTGGTCACTTTTGGCAGTTGTACATTTCTTATCAGACAGCTTCTGCTAGCGCACACGTAATCCCAGCATGACTTCAGATATTTAACGTATAAAACGCAAACCAATATACTGAACATCACACGGACGATTTTAATTGGTGCTTGGTTTTTATGACCCTGTTACGTATGGTTGCTATAGGCCCGTGTGTAACTTCATCGTCTAGCCGACAACAAGGCGCTCGGTTGTGTATGACACCTCCTCTGTTGACGAGCATGCCACATCCACGGTTAAGTTCCCATTTGATCCTCTGGAACTAATACATCGATTTCGGTTAAAAGGCGTCCCTGGATGACCATTCTGCAAATATTACTTGCGGAGGCATCTGGTCTCGCAGGGATTTTTTTCCATGTTGCTGCAGTGCGTCTGGAGATGTTCGATTAGGATTTTTTCACTTGTTGTTGGTTAACAACTAAATGTCCACTGTAATCACTAAGCAACTGTACAATTTGCATTGTAAAATGCAGAAGATTGCATATTTGATGCAAGGTTGGATATTGGAGGATTTGACGTAGACTTGAGGTTGTTTACTTAGTTTTTGGGTTAAATTAGGTTGCAAGATATTTTTTACTAGAAGTTAATGAAGTTCAGATCAGAATACTTTAGGAAAATAGAGGGAAAAATTGGCGAAATCCAGCATTTTATGATATCCGAGGAATTTTCTATGCTTTTAAACGCCGCAGGAAAGAAATTCTTGCGTTTACATGTAGCAATGTGAAAGAACCTTCAGGAAAAGCAGAAACTTTTTAATCATATCTGTTCAAAAAACGGAAAATTTTGTTTTGCATCCATGAAATTGAGGTTAGTATAATGAGGAGATAGTGCATTACTTTTGGGAATAGAAGAGCAAAATAAGTTTGAAAATTTATATCATGCAAATCTGCCAAGTTTCGTGCCTAAAAATTAAGTAAAACACTTTTGAAGTTGTTTTTTTGCATCACTCCATATTAAATTTATGTTTGATATTTGAGGGGTTCAGGCAAGACATGCGTTTGAGAACTCAATTAGTATATGGTAACCAAATTAATTGTAAAATCAATATGAAGTTGGAGACAGTTAACATAGCAAACATTTGACAGGGTTGTCACGGGACATTGCGAAAAAGTTTTTTTTTCAAAAATCACCGCTGACATTATTGCCTCTACAATTTATTTGTTATTATAGAACTTAGTCTAAAAGTAACCAAATATGCTAAAAACTGATCTGTTTTAGATAAAACAAGTAGCTTTTTCATTTATAACAGTAAATGTATCCTTATTTGTTAGGGAAATCAATCCACTGGCCGAAATTTAACATTCTAACCTTGACATGATCAAAAAAAATTAAAGTACACAGACATCAGACGCCCAAATATATAAGTAAAGCTTTTTTCAAGAGTTTTCTTTGTGTAGAATTTTTTTAAATCAACCTTGAGCATATATGTTCGCGATTTTTGTAGTAGACGTTCATTTTTCTCGGCAATGAGTGCACATGTTTGGGTAGTTCTGAAACTATGACACACAAAGAGAGCTGCTAGATAAAACACGTTTAAATGCTGGTTATTTATGTAAAAGCTTTCAAGATACATCGTATTTTGAAGGTTTTGGTAAGCGAATAAAATATACTCATTATTTATGCTCAATTGCCTAAGCCAGTGAAAATCGTAAAGTCTTAGTTGGAATTTCATGGAAGATCTATACTGCTTCGTAATAGAAATATCAAAATAATTACAAAAATATGGCGGAAGGCAATAAATCTTAGCGTACAAAAATGTTACGTTTAAAATTGTTCCCGACAATTCTATTTAATTTTTTTGGTCCCTGACTTGCATGTACGCAAGTGAGCTTAAGCAATACATTAATCCTGTGATCTCTAAATGGGGCATCTTAAGCGAAAAAGTGGTTGCCTTAGTCCAGCATAAGTCAAGCGATGCATAAACAAAAGAAAAATTTAGCAGTTCTCGTGAAAACTTGTAAGAATACATATTCGAAATTAAGGCTCTTCGGTAACAACCATACACTATAGTGCACGTAATATGGAAGCACATTTATTCGAAAACTTGACAAATGGATTATTCTTCAACGTAATTTTACTTGTGTTGCTTTAATTATGCAGTAGTTTTGCATGAGTGGGCTTACTCTACATGTAAAACCTAAGTTTACGTAGTACGCCGGATTTCTACTTTTTCAGAATTTTCCACTTTATTTAAAAATCTGGTGTTGCTGAAAAACGTTATATTCATTCATAAATCATAATATGCCCTATTGTGAAGAACAATCATAACTTTATTGCTGTAAGCAATGGGGGCCACAGCTTGGGCTGCGTTTTAGTAAGAGGGAGTTTATTGTAAAAATCTAATAATTGCATGAGTTTGGCCACCTACTGTAGGTTTGCAGCCTGCAGGTTGACTGAGTGGCTATTGCGTAAAACAATGGATAAAAGCCGTAAAATAATTGGAATCATATTTTCTTTGAGCATTGAACACAAGCTTTATACTGCAATATGGAGGTCTTGGCTAACGTCGCTATTTGTTGTTAAAAACGTTGACTGGTGATGAAAATCATTTTGCTTATAATGCCCGTTGTAAACCGAAGGATTGGTCACTCTCCAAATTTGGTGGCCATAAAAGCGATCGAATATTCGACAGGCTCTGCTTGCAAATGAAATTCTGACTGTATATGAGCACGTAGATTGACTCTAGAGGCTTTCTCCTTCAGAATACATAGGCCTATTTTTCGTCTGTAAAAAGAGCCCAAAATTTATGCTTCATTAATGAAAAAACCTTCAGAGCTTCGTATCAATTTTAACCAACGAAAATTCTGGCACAAAATGTATGCCGTATTGCCCACCCAAATCACAGTCACGATGCTTTAGGAGTTGGGTAATCTACTAATGATATATTATCTAAAAGTTAAGACTACGAGCCTGCTAAGAAAAACTAGAATTGTATGGCGTCACAGCCTAAGAATTTAAAATAAAAATTAGACGGCACTGCTGCAAGCCAACCTGACTATATAATTTTAATCAGCTAGCGAATTAGTGTGCGCGAAGCGATGGGGCAAGTGATATTTTATGCCAAATGAACATTTAAAAATTGTAAACGAGGAGATTCTCATGCAATTAATGGCCAACCACCGACCAACGTGACAATGGCGACTCTTTAGTGACTTTATGTCAATTAACGTGTTTTGAAGGATTGTTCACGGAGCCTACCTTACTTTTTCATCTAAGGAGAACTCGAAATGACAGTAAATTAGTCACCGGCTATTAAGTTCACCTCGGGCTTTGACCAAATTGGGCTTAATAAGCGGCGGGCGCAGTAAGCGGAGAGTCCTAGTTCTTGATCAACAAACGCAAGATAGGCACTTTACATTACATACGTACTCTATTATGTGTAGAGATTTGCTGTGTACAAGAAAAGTATGCTGTTTGTCTGTATTTTACGTAAAAACAAAAACAAAAATTTATTTGCGATATGTAACCAGTTGCGCACACAGAGAGATGAACATTTCCCTCTATCCTGTTGGAAAAATGGTCTCTGTAGCCGGCGACTGGGCTAATAAGCCGGCGAATTTTGCTATGTAAAATTTCGTCCCAAGCTGACTTGTGTTTAATACGCGGCTGGGCTTATAAGCCGTGGGTTAAATAACTGGCGACTACTGTAGGAAGCTTAATTTTACTCCCATTTTGCGATGGCCAAAACCGCAGAAAAACAAGACAGATATTTTGCCGTACGTGTGAAGATTTTCAATATCATCAAAATGTGTTGATTTTAGCATAACGAATATATCTTTTGTTTAGACAGACAGTTACGTTTGAAATATTACCACAACAATCTATACGGTGCTAATCCTAATAAACAGTCTTAAAAGCGTCTTTTTTTTCTAGTTATGCCCTTCGGGTAAGCAAGGTTTTCTAAATGTGATTGTAGTAAAAAACCCTTGTTTTGCGGCGCAAGTCTTCATACTGCCTTCGATTGCACTGGACTCAGTTTAAAAATTTAGTGGCAACTCTTCTAAGTACACGTGACAAATGCCTACCTTCCATTTTGTTGTTTTTATAGATTAGCATGTCCTGGCCAAGCCCTCACCCTTCCGCGTGCATATGATTTATGCAAATTTTTATGCATGCATCACTCAAGATTACCATGGGTCTGTTGGGATGTCGGAATAACTTAGTAAAATTATTTTAACATTGGCATCCACTGTGCATTATTTGAGTGGCAAAATATAAGTTTCATTTGTCAGTTGACGCAATGTCTTCTGACATTCACTAATTTTTCCACATTAACTTATTTATAGTAGGGTTTTATAAGTTTGACATGGATTAACTCGTCAAGGTAAGGGTGACGTTGTATATACCGGAATACTGTTGACGATTGTTTACTTACCCGCTGAGGGTATGCTAAGGGGTACATCGACAAGCAATGGGAGTAATTATTACTTTGTAATTGGTAGGGTTTTCCAGTGTATCATTTCTACAGGCAATTCGAATAACAGTAGATTGCCTATCTCATTTAATGTAGTGGATTCACTAAAAATGTAATTATGCATGAAATCAGCATACGCGGATGCTTCCAAACTATTTTATCAGTTAAGAAAGAACTTTATGTATAAAAAAGACATAAATTGGTGGAAAAATGACTATTTACTAGCATTAGAATATTTAAGATACAAAAATAACAGTTAACGATTTTACTGTTTTGCTTTGTTTGTCCATAAATAACGATTTTTTCAACCCAATTACCAAAAAATTAGAAATACGAAATATCTTGAGAACATTAAGCTTAATAATGAATTTTAAAACATTCCTGCTTATGCAGCTTCCTATGTGGGTTATTACTTTAGAATTACCCAAATATGTCAACTCATTGCCGAGAAAATAAATTTCCTTAAAAAAAGCCAAGGATGCATACGTCTAACATTCATCAAAAAACTTTCTATAAGAAGTTACCTTTTCAAAAAGCACGTTATTTAAATATTTTGAAATGGAATATCTTTATACTGTACCTTTTTTGAAGATTAAATGGAGATCAATATAGGATATTTTTAGCGGTTTTTGATTTTCCTAAAAAGAAGAGATACATATTTTGCTGAAAATATTCGAACTTAGATTTCTGTGTAAACCGGAGCAGTTTTTAATACGTTTGTTTAGTCCAGAGCACTGTTAGGTGATTTCAAATGCACAACAGGGTGACCGACTATACCCTTCAGTATTCTTAAACTTGATAATGTTTGGCCTGTTCCTTTCCAAGTTTTTGAGTCATTAATTTTCTTCTAAATTTTGACAACATTTTGACGGGAATCGTTTACAATATTATTGAGAAAACTTATGATATTCCGAGGTACTTCATGTACAGTCAAATCGGCTCAGTAATTGTGGCATACTTAAACACATTTTGGTCTCTTGTAAGTTGATAACTTATCTTTAGGGTAGAAAGTGTAACAGCTTGGTCAGGAAAAAAATTGGTAACTGAATCCATTTTTATTTTCACGATAATAATGCTTTATCTCAAAGGTACACTTACCATAATTTTAAGGAGGCAAAACAAATTTTACCCTTTTATTAACATATCTAATTAAAACGCTTGTGCTTTCCATCAATGTTCTTTTAAAGTGCAGCAGGCACAAACAAGAAGTCCTTTTCCGCAGTGTGTAATTGCGTCGAAAGTTGTTTGGTTATCGAAAAACGATAGATTTTGCCTATTTCTGCGTCTATTTTCTCCCAGTATACTGATTTGAGGGGAATTCTATTTTAGTAAACAGCATTTTGTGCCTTAAGTCAACCCAATGAACTAAAAAATGACCTCAATTGTGTGTCAAATCCCACGATCCCCAACCTTTCATCAAATATTGAATCAACGTTAAGTTTTTTTAAAGGCCATCGTGCCGACGTGACGCGTATATATTGTAAAAAAATGTACTTTTACAACTTTACGAAAGTTATCGTTTCGACGCATAAATGGCTTATTCGTGCTTTCTATAATTTACCATCAGGTAAGTTAAACCATATTAAAGTGGCACATATGCGTGCTTTCTCTGGTCTATCGTCAGATTAGTTAATTTGTACGCAAGCGGTGTGAAAGATAAAACATGCGATCAACAATATTTGCCTTTTCATACAAGTGAGTCATGTTGAAATGTGGTGGATGACCAGGGAGAAATTATAAGGTGCTATTGGGGGATTGCCGAAGCCGTTCGAATGTGACGAAGGAAAAAAGAGAGGGCGTGGAGAAGAACTGCAGTAAAGTGACAGTTGGTCATGAAGGGTGCGGAGATTGCAAGAGGTATTTTTGTGCATATAAGGTCAACCGCCTTTATATAATAGTTATCGCTTTTATTATGGCTAGCGTACGCTGACCCAGGGACTTTTATTGGTTTAATGGGACCAACGCAAGCACGAAGTCGACGATTTTGGGGGATATAGTGCTGCTTATGCTCTAAAGTTCATCGTTTCTCAGCCACACAGGGAGGATTTTGTTGTTTTCCTTTGGATAAGCACTGGCTTGTGCATCTAATATTACCTGCTCCACAGCAGCAAGTGCATGCATATTAAGGTGATCTGGACAGGCATTATATGCTCGCGTTCTGCTTGTTAAATCAGATTTGTTGAGAAGTAAATGGATATCCTGTTTTACTCTCAATTTTCATGAAACAGCTTGTCCAAGGCGTGTTCTCAGGAGTTAATCTTAGAGCATCCCTAAAGAGGAACCTTACGGACTAGACATTTGTTCGTAAATTACATTAGTTGGGTTTAATTTGTCATGCGACCATATTCTGCGTAACAAATCTATCAAAACACCCATAATATCGGACTAGGCCCTACATGTTACTTCGCATTTTATCAATACTCTAGGCAAGCAAAACTTTTTAGCCTTTTGGTTCAAGCAACAGAGCAGATTGCGTTGCTTTTGGATGTGCTGCTGCTCAGGTTTTTATCTTGATAAGATGGTTTCTTCTTTCGATAAACGCCCCCCGGACGCTACAGTCAGGGTATCGTCTAAGAATGGAAGGTACTTTGTCTCTTTTGCCCATTAACTGAACACGGTGGACCGATGTTCTTTATTCACAACAATTACTAGAACATATAAAGTATAGCATAGCATCCGTGTTACAAGCCGACATATATGAGAGATTGATGCTCTTTCGCTAATCGGCATTTAGTAAGCTTGTAATACTGATTGTCGTGAAGTCTTTAGTGAAGTCGTTGCACTCACGATAGGATGCCGGCTTTTTAACTAGCTCCTTACCAACCACTAACCGATCATATGTATTGTAAAAGGTAGCTTGTTTAGTAGCATGCATTTTTTCATCGATTTTGACTGCCTTTATAAATTCAAATATATTTAATGGAAAGCATTAACAAAAAATATTTGTTATATTCTTTTGGTATCAAATTACACCCTCTTTGGTTGCTATGCTTAAAGAAAGGTTACATTATGGCATTCCAGAAAGTTTCTTATTCTGACTTTTATACGATTATGAGACGTTTATTCATTAAACATCTAATTCGCTAATTTATTACTGCTGCCTTTAACTTATAGAACATGTGTTTAAATATGTTGCAAAATGCATACTTATAAGGTAGCAATTTTTTATAGTTCATACCATTTTTCTTAGAGGTCTTTTAGAACCTCATTAAAAAACTGGCATCTTTTCGTGCCCGCAATGACTTCACAATGAACTGCACGATAATCAGAACAACAAACTTACTCAATGCCGATGAGTGAAAAAATATCAATATTTCGCATATTTCGGCATGCTTCACGAATTTTATGCTGTACTGTGCATTGGGTTCTGTTGTCAAAGCAGCGACCGTAGTGCTTTGAGTTATTCAACTAATTACTAAGAATGTATTGCTTTACTTTGCCAACAAAAGCAGCGGTTGCAGAAGCTCCATCGGCAAGGCAATAAAAACGCCATTTGTAAAGATTATTTGCAAAAAAGAAACTATATTTTGTTTATTTTAGTAAAAGGTCGTTACTATGGTGTGGTACCCTCCAAAAACTTTTTTAAAATTTTTTTATTTTACCGAGTTAATGCAGTTAACTTTTTTCTTGACGTTTCCAAGGATTATATATGTAGATACTTATTATAAGCTCTATAATAATCCACAAAAAAGTAAGTCTTTGTTTAATTACTTACAATTGTACTTTGACATGAAATTAGACATTCGATACACTAGTAAAGCTGGATGCTCAAATACGCAGTTCATATTATTTCTGGGTCTACAACCTCAGATTAAAGGGAAAAAACTACTTGCTCTCATAGAAAAAAAGATTTTGCTCTGTTTATTGTTTGAAGTCAAATTCACAACCGTTGACTTGAGCTCGGACGTCCGCATCTATAGTGTTAACATAAATAAGGAGTTGATGCGTTTTTTCACTAATTATATTCATAAGTTTAAGCTTAATGCAGGGGCAGAAATATTAAAATATGGGTGTCAATGACTTAAAGTCCATTCTTAAGTAGAGGATTCCGTCTGTTTTTGAAACTGATGTGCCGATAATCATGCTACTTTACTAACGCTCACCAGGGGTCAAGTAGCTTTTGTGTTTCCAGCATATTTTGCACCTTAATGCAACATTTAAATCAACCATAAGTGCAGAACTAAAATTCAAGGAATGCTACAAAATGTATACATTAATTAAAACCGTAACGCCCAGTTGACTTACAATATCATCATGCGGTCGGCGTCTGAACAAAAAAATCTGTACTCAAATTAATAGTAAGCTGTTCCCTTTTCCTTAACTAGTAAACATTACCTGCTTACGCCAAAAATCTTTTGACTTATGCCGTTTCTGGTCATTTTAGGGCACCGCCTAATGACTACGTCAGCACAGTCTCGATAAACATTGACTGCTCACTCAAACTGCTCCTTTAAAAGTGCATATTAATAGCATGCCCTCTCTGAAGCAATCTTATTCTGGAAAAAAATGCCTCTAATCACCGTTGAGAAAAGTTCACAATTTGTTGCCTTTCTAAGAAAAATAGGGCTTTTTGAGAAACAGTACTTACGTCGCTGCTTGCTGTAAAAGAAGAATCTTCATCTTGGATCGCAATTTTCAATGCAGAAACATCTGTGTAGAAAAAAGATGAAGTGCAAGAAAAATTCAAACAGCTGAATGATTTGGACGTAGGTTTTCCTTCAGGAGTCGATTTTTTTATTTTCGTGGACATCGGGCATTGCAAACGCTCTTTATGTCTTTATTCATAAATAAATGCCGTATGTTACATTAATTAATAGAAATTGTTTGATATTAAGTGATTTTATTCAACTCAACGATCTTTCTGCCAAATATCCTCCTGATGAGGATATTAAAAAAGTTTTCATGAGGAACAATCTCCGAAAAAAAACTAAAGTGACACGCTTCTGCTAATAATGAGTTACAAACGAAATCAAATGGGGCAAGAGGCCCATTTTAACCTATGGACCGTCGTCAAGTAGCCTTATCTTACGGAGCTTTATAGCTCAGGGGGTTCGAACACTAGACCTTTTTTATCGAATGTAAGTAAGTTCAACGCTTCTACAACAAGCCAAGAGCCATTTCATTTTTCGCTTGTTATCTGGAATTCAGACGATGAGTAAAAAGTGCTGACGGATCATATAGCACATATGTTTGTCTTGCAGAAGCCTCTTAGTCTATCGCAGCCAGGTTTGAGAAGGATGCGCTTAGGGAGAACTGCGTATAAAGGGAAGACCAGTACTACAGATTTGATGTAAATGTGTACATCCTTTTTTAACAAGAAAGTCCTTAATATCAACTTTGCAAATAATCTCTCAGTGCGATGCTTAACTAACAAACGCCCAAGTATGAACTTGGTTTTGTTTTACGTCAGGAGCAAATAAGAGCGTTTTGTTCAGGTTTCAAAGAAACATCCCATAAATTTAACCTACAAAAAAAAGAACCCATCTTCTTCTTCGCATCGGAATCATCTTTATTATCGCTGCTCACCTCTGGCCGCATTAATAAACAATAATTATATTAAAAGATCGGTTGACATGCACAAGTTCCATTTGTAGAGTAAGAAGAAGTGAAAACTAGTCAACGTACCACCATTCATATTTTAAATTTTAAATTCGTAGCAAGCTAGGCAAAGGTCAGAATCTCGAGGTTACCCGAGTTTACAGGTTGGAAAAATGTGGCCGAACTTAGAAATTTTGTACTTGGCACCTCCACATCATTTTAATAATTTCAATTTTGTGCTACTTTGCATTTTCTTTGGTTTTATTTTTCCGAGTTTCACTGGGGAGCGCAATATCCTTCTCAAAAGACAAATTTTTGGTACTTTTCGTAGCCAAAAATGAAATATAACGAACCTTCTTTTGACCTACCAGTGTGACTAAAAGGGTGTCTAAGAACTTCTAGTGGGAGATGGTGCACAATAATCGTCTGGTTTTATGTTATGTATTTGAATATAGTAATCCTCTAGCACAACATTCTTCCATTAAAGCAATTTGCTGTATATCCGTACAAGTTTTATAAGTTGCAAGGACAAATGTGTATTTTCTCATTTCAGTAATACATCAGATTATCTACTGGTTTAATTCTTGTATTTTTTTTATATTGCATTCCATCATAATGCCAGAAATATGCGCTGGGGCTTTAGTGATCCCGTGAATGATACATGCAGCTTTTCTTTCTAATGAACGTGCCTGAAGTCGAGTTGATTCTTGAAATGCACAGTCAACTCAATAAAAATAACTGGCTTTAAAATTTACTTTTGTATACCTACTTAAACAGCTTTTCTATCCACCTAATATCAGAGCTGTCCAGGCTGCTACAAGAAATCCTTATAGCAACCACAATATTCTGTTTCATCGATTACGTAAATAATTCTTGTGAAGGTTAACAATATTTTTGTATACGGAAGAAATATTTGGAAGCGCTAACAAAATCGATCCAATTGTTTATCAGTCCAAAAAGCGTCTACAAGTTTCGGTTAAGGGGATGTTGAAGACGTATACTGTCGGTACTCTTGCAAAGCGCTTTGAACATACACACCATTACGAAGTTTTACTAGAAGGAACTTGCTAAGTGCGATTTTATCAATTATAACACGATATTTGTATCTTAAAACACAAGGTAAAAATGAACTGCCGGAATTACTGGATCAAGTTGACTGCTGACGTTTGTAGTTCATAATTTTATGGTTTTATACATTAATACTACCTAAGAAAGCTTTCTGATGCTAAACACAATCCCAGTTAAAGTGATGTTCAATCTTATTTGGTTATTTTACTAGCTTTCATGTATGAACTGTAATCTGATAAAGATCTGTTGTTGATTCATGAGCATAGGCGAGTACCAGAAAGTAATTGATAGTCAGCAGGCAAGCCTTATTCTACTTCTGTCACATAAACAGTAACTTGTATATCTAATGAAATGTGAGGATTAAAGTTTCAATTGGGGATTCAACACACATTGGATGTTGTCAATTTGGTCACTGAGTCGACTAAAGACGAAAACGTGCAGTTTACTAGGAAAGAATTGAATGCAAATCATTATACTGGGGGTAAATACAAGCGGAATGTGGGCAAGTCCGACGTTTTTTGCTACCCAAGGAATTTCCTAAGCTACTAAACGCTATGGTAATACACTTTTTTGTTATGCATTATAAAAGATCATTCACTTTCTAATTATATGCGGTAAACGAACGGGAAATTTTAATTTGGTGCACAAAATTAAAGCAAGTGCGATTATGAGGTAAATCATTATTATTGGGACAAGAAGAGCAAAGTGAGTTAACAAACGTATTACGTTATGCGCCATAAAGATGAATAAAAACTTAGAAGGCGGTAAGTTGTTTTACCTCAACGAAAAAAACGACCACTACCAAGCACATATAAAAACACTCGAGACATTCCATTAATTTTCTTTACCAAGGCGTATGTAAAATATGTACAGACACTTTCTATCTATGCAAAAGAATCAATGAAAACGTAGAGTTCAAAAGGAACGGCTATAAGCTTATAAGTCGACATGTTTGGGTGATTCTAAGACCATGACTCAAACAGACAGCTGCATAAGAAACAACATTTATATATAAATGTTTTTAAACAATATCATATTTTGAAGTTTTTGTTAAACACATAGAACAAATCGGTATTTAAAGACAATAAAATAAAATCCCTGAAATTAGTAAAGTGTTAAGGAAATTTATCTTGATGTCCACAAGATGGTATGTTTACCATTGCAACAGACAGATTAATTTAAATTTGTTAGTCACTGGCCAGCGTGTCCACATGTCGACACACGAATTACCTTACTCATGTAACGCCCAATTGGCAAAATCAAGTGCAACATCTAGTCGTCTTAGTTTAACGTATCTCAAAGACAACAAGAATATATAAATAACTGCAAGTTATTATTTGAACACCGTGTATTACAACCTAAACTTTGCACTATTCGGTAGCAGCCGTACTTTACGTTCCCATAATTTATAGGCAAACAGGATTAACTTCAAAGATAATTCTACTCATTCTGAATAATTCACTAACTTTTGTTACATTAAAAAATATGATTTACTCACTTGGCCTTATTTTCAAATTTTTAGTTTTTTAATGACTGCCATTTTTAGATACGGCAATATTAAATGATAAACCACAATATATTTTCAATTTTTGTAAGACACTTGCATAACTGCTGTAAGACGTTGAAGAACGCATCTTGGGCCGATTAAGTTAAACAGCGATATCCTTTTAAAAATCCTTGGATTTCATCGGTTGAGATATCCACTGTCGACCAGCTGGTGTTCGGGGTTACGCTTGGCTGATGAAGGCAAATAAGCCCCAAAAGAGTTCTGTATCAAGTTACCCCCAGACGCTGTCATACCCCCCTTACTGCATTTATGACTTGGCCGGAATCGGCCTGGCAGGTGGTCACCCGTTGGGGACCTCTTACCACCACATGAACTTTGTTTAGTTCGGACGCCTATTCGATCGGTGTTCGCACATTCCTGAGTGAATACATATATATATGGGAAGGTAAGGCGATCAGGGGAACAGGGTGGGGTTCCCGTGATCGCCTAACCTTCTCAATTATGTCCGCGAACACGAATTTTCGCTTCTATTAGCAGTATATATATTTATATATATATATATAAATATATGAGAAGAAGAGGCGATCACGGGAACCATAGTTTTACTTTCCTTACGTTTCAAAAGCGTACAAGCTTCCGTCATCAGAGGCGCGGGTTGTACCGGGCCACACAGTATTTATAGTAAGTGACAGTCATGGTCAAAAGGGTTTAAGCCAATGCAAAGAAGGGGGCGGGACATCGGAGGGATGCTCAATCATTGACGCCTTGAAGCGGATTAGTCTCAGTCAAGGGACCTCTCGTCGGATTCTGCTGTTCGCGCCTGTGCTGCTGTCATTGATCTAAGTAGCCATCCTGGGCCGGTGATTCTGTTTGTGTTCACACTTCCAGCTGGTTTTGCACCTACAGGATGAGCGGATGAAGCGGTTAGGCTGATATTGCCCGTTCCATTGTGGTGTGGCGACTTGTGTGTCCACCATGGGCTCGTGAGGGCCCGGACCCACGTTCCGTCTTATTTGGTGTTTACTTTTCCCTTCATTGAGTTTCTTTCGGAGGGCTTGGTAGGGTGTGGGAAGCGACACACAACGGTTAATGGAGGTTATACCCGTGTGCCAGGCCTCAATTGTTTCCCTCACCACGCGGTCATTTCTTCGACCTAGAATTTCGGCATTCTGAAGAGCGAATTTGTGTCCGGAAATTGCCCAGTGCTCCGCCACCAACGAAAGTCACTGCATCGTATCTACAGCCCTGCTGTGTTCTGCCATCGGGGTCTGCAGCCACTTCCCAGGATCTCCGACAAGGTCGACCGCGCAGGAATCACATTTGACCCGGTAAACGACGTTTGTGGTTTCACCTCGGAACAGGGATTCCTTCGGCCGCAGGAACAGATGTCGTATTGTTGCCTCTGGTCGGTGGGCGATGCCGATCCCCACAGGGGCTTTGGTAGACGGGAGACTGCCTCCGAAATCCCGTCAGTGTATGGTAGCGCGCACCATTATTTCGGTTGTTCGGCTGCCAGCTCTTCATTCGATCAGACCTGTCTGCTGCGTTCGATGAAATTTCGAGGATATCCGTTGGCCAAGAAGGGGCGCTGGAGGTATCGTTATTCAAACTTCCGGTCCTGCGGCTCGCTGCAGTGTGTTTCTGCCCGTTTGTATAGTGTTCGCACACAACTGCGTTTGTGGCATGCCGGGTGTTTGCTATGGTTGCTTAGGATCAGGCAATATTCTGGGTCGAGGAAATGACCGCGTGGTGAGGGAAGCAATTGAGGCCTGGCACACGGGTAAAACCTCCATTAACCGTTGTTTGTTGCTCACCACAGCCTACATAGCCCTCCCAAATAAACTCAGTGAATGTAAAAGTGAACACCAAATTAGACGGAACGTGAATCCGGGACCTCACGAGCCAATGGTGGACACAAAAGTCGTCGCACCACAATGGAATGGAGCAATTATCAGCCTAACCGCTTCATCTGCTCATCCTGTAGGTGCAAAACCAGCTGGAAGTGTGAACACAAACAGAATCACCGGCCCAGGATGGCTTCTTAGATCAATGTCAGCAGCACAGGCGCGAACAGCAGAATCCGACGAGAG
>JAYGXS010000003.1:41602196-41617895 GCA_036362985.1 Ligula intestinalis
TTTGCGCGGGCATTCCCTTAAACTACGCCCGGGCAAAGCAAGGATCGACGGAAGAAAATTTTTCTTTACCAACAGAATAGTTTCAGCGTGGAACGCTCTTCCAGAAGAGGTTGTCCTCTCCACTAGTGTCCATGCATTTAAGAGAAGACTGGACATGTATCAAGTGCAAACGCAACGTAGGTGAAAACTCCTCCATCAGATTCCAATGAATCACTTACAAATGAATCGCATTGTTTATCACATCCACTGCATCAAATTATACTACTCGCGATTTGTGAGTAGTCATATATTTTTCTGTATTTTTCTGTTATATTTTTGTGAAGACTGTCTTCCCGGAACATGTAACTGTCGTAAAGTTTAAATTTTTCTTTGTATCAACTTATTTCACATCATCCTGTTACCAACAGGGAGTTCAAAGGCATTAGCCTATCTTTCCCTCAATAAACTGATACTGATACTGATACTTATCGCGGCGTATAACGTCGATCAGTCCGACCAATTGCGCTGCGACCACGGTCTAGAGCGTTTTTAGATAGATTTCCTTTTAGTCTAAGCTTTTTGACAAATATGCAAACACTTTCATCGTATAAGATACATTGGAAACGTGACGCTAGGGGGTTTTATGTGTGGTACGCACTTAAAAGTTATGCTTATAATTTTTTAAGTATATTATTATAGCCGCATTGATTTTTTATGTCACAGAAATTAACTGTGAATATATATGTTGTTCGGGAAAGACCATTGAAATATTTAATTACTTAGGAGGAGCACAGTTTAATTGTAAATGATCGCAGGGCTAGATTAGGTAAGAGCCCAACTCACCTTTACTAGTCATTTCTTTGGTACAGCAATATGAGTCTCATTGCCCCAATCATTAAAAAGCATGCAATTCAAATGACTCGTCAGCTGTACAGTTGGCAATGTATTGCGTCATTAGAAAACACATCTTTTAACCCTGACAGTGTTCCAGCTTGCATGATTTGTATACTTTTATATCCGTTTGTGATCATTTTGTAGTCACATTGAGAGGGAGATGCAAAATTGCTCTAAATTTGACGCCAGGTTACAAGTAGTTTGCTGGCCAAAGTACACTTATTTCTGAAGAACGATTGCAAGACTCCCAGCGGATCTAGATTTTAATATATGACATATGACGGTGCATTAGCTGAAGTTATCTATACCTCTCCATATATTTCTGTAACAAGCTTATGTATCCAGAAGCAGGTAACTTAAATGCATTCTTCGCTACTGTCCTAAAAAATTAAGTAAGCCTGTCTTGCCTGTGTTGGCACTTCATAATGAGACCAATAGCTACATTATGATAAAGAGTATGCCACGTAATACTGCTCTTGTTTTGAAGTTGCTTTGCTGCATTCTTTCTACTGTACTTCAAGGAGGACGTACAGTCATTTAACGGCATGCATTGTTTCACCTTTTGTTTTCTAGCCCTTCAAAAATGCACCGGTTCCACAAACCCTCACCAATCAGAATCCCTGTTTATAAAACCAGAATTTTCTTAATTTTTGGCTTGCCCTCTCTTGATGTGCTCTTTCTTGGCTATATTGATCATATAACAGTGTCCAAGTCAAATTCTTGACGCCCGAGTAAATCAACGTCAATAAATTCATCGACTTAAAAAATAAATTTTGGCTCAGTAAAATTGGTAGGCGTCGACTGAATTCGTTTAATATACTAAATCTTCTCAATGCAAAAGTGTTTACAAGGGTCGCGTTAGAAGGGACATTTGCACTGATTTACGAAATACAGATGATTCTTTATAAACTTTAGAGGTGTGTCTGTTTATATTGCAAAAAACAGATGCCTCAAAGTAATTAATTCGAAAATCATCAAGTGCACAACAGAGATATAAGGTGACAGAAGCCTGAGTGTTTAGCAGCAGACCTAAAATGTCGAAGAAAATTTAAATCAAAGGAAATCAACTAAGGCGGTATAACAACCAAATGCCTATTCTACACAACTGTGATCATAGAAGTAGGATGAACAGTGGTCGCTAAAGACCACGAATCGTTCATTACCTTTTAAAAGTTTTATCATTATTCCTATACCAGTTTGTATGCATATAGGAAGAATAAAAACAAATAATGAACAGTGTTTGGTAAGAAAAATAATTTTTTCGATAATCCCGTGGTTCTGTAGACAACAAAAGATATATAAGCTTGAGGCAACAACTTTCTATGTATACAAAGAACTTTCTTTTAGTCAAAATATTGTGTAAATTTTACCGTTACTAGTTAAGTATTAATTGAATGTCGTCGAAAAAAGTGCGACATCATTTTCCTTCTTTTCACTGTCTTCATTGATAAATTTATTAATTGCGCATCGGTTCGACGTTTACACCAAAACATTTGAAGGAAGATATATATATAAAGAGCATTGACTGAAAGAAGGTGTTCTTCGATACTACTAAAGATGACCATGGACACGTTTCTGGTATGAATAAATGCCTCAAAAGAGCAAAACACATTATCGAGAGTTAAGTATGTCCGCAGTGGAATTGTGAAACTAGTATTCCTAAGATAAATTCAAAATCTTTCATAAAAGATAACGTGTTTTGAAGTGCTTTGATTTGATATTCGGCTGAAGAACTTCTGCATATATTTAATTTTTCCAACCTAATGTCACAATGATATTTGAAAATTTTTAGAATATCTTCAAGTTTCCTGACGACAAACGATTCAATTTGACTCGACATCTTTCTTGTCTCTTTGTAATGGGTAACTTTTCGCTCAAGTGGATTAATTCCACTTTCAGATTAAATTTATCGTATTCAAAAAACGGGCTATATACATTGCCATTTTTTTTAAAACTCATTAATATTCTGTCCTTACGTTTCTAAATGTCACAAATGGGAACGTAGAGTACACAGCAAACCATATTTCTACATGACTTACATTCAAGGAGGCCTTCTTTATCTTAAATATGCGTTCACATGTTCGACATTTTGTTTTTGTGCAAGAACAAACTAAGCGTTATTTGTGCACTCAAACAAACACACTTCTGTTACTGCATTTTGTGCAAAAAAACTTCTCAAGATAGGTAAACATAATTTTTAAAATACAAATATCCAATGTTACTGGAAATAAATGTGATTCCTTTAAATTGACTTCATTTGAATCTGAACAATATTCGACAGACTTTGCCGGTTCCTGAAGGGATATCTTCTATACCTTTTTTATTTATGTTGGAGTTTCTTCATAGAACAATCAATATTAACGTGCAATTTGTTTCTCTCTTTCGTAAAAGCATCGACAATTCCTTTGATATGAGTTTGCTCTCAATTTTTCCAAAATTAATGGTCATTTCTCTTCATAAACGTTACTTAAATGATGATTTAATCAAGTAGAAGGCTTTCGCAGAATTCAATGAAATGAATGAATCAAAATAGTGTTACTAAATGAATGCTTAAAAACCAAGTCAATTTTCATCATGAAAGTCTCATGGTCTTTGGCGACTACTGTATTTTATTGATTTTGCTACACGGTCTTCATGGATACCAGCGCGATCGTTGGACGCTACGGGACGCACAGAAATCATTTCTGTTTTGCATCATTAAAGTTTTACAGGGAGGTGCGAAAAAAACGGAAAACCATCATCATTGTATACAAGATTAATGAAATATTACGCAAAAAACGTCATTTTTTACCTCTAATGCCTCTGATTTTTTTCTAGATGGTTTCTTCATCAACATAAAATTTGAGGGGTTTTGTGGGTATATAATCATCCCACTGTCGGATTTTCTCGTAGAGTGCTTTGGTCTCTCCTGAAAATTTTGTTAACTGCTTTATCATTAATAATAATGCAATTCCTGATCTTTCTAATAATAAAATATCAGACTGATGAATCACCTGGTGGGCCATAGCTTTCTTCACTCATAATTATCCAAATTTTTATTTATAAAGCCGACGGAAACCGCTTAGTCATATTTGTAGCTTGGCTTGACAGAGAAAACTGACGGTATGCCTGCTAAAACAACAAATTCATTCGTAGAAAAAGACTGTCTAATTCGTCCATTATCACATTGATAGTAAAAGCAGCACCTCTTTTCCTTTCAGTATTATTATAAATAAACTTTATGTTTATTTTCTAGTTAATTTTGTATGCACGTATTCAAATGATATTTTTACATCCAAACTCAATTCATTGACTGTAGACACGCACATGAGATATATTTATAGTCGGTTTGATTGCAGTTTACAGTTTAACGCGCACAAACAACACCCATGTTTGTGATAACCTAGTAAATGTGCAATAAGAATGTTTTTACAAATATCCTTTAATGTCTAAAACTATTTATTTTGCTTTTGGTAAAACATATTCAACATGATTAATTCAGACGATGAACAGGGTGCTGCCCAACTAGCATAACAATATAATGCAGTGCTTTGAATATCCCAAATAAATAAATAAAGTTACTTTTAGTAGGTTCTTATATAAATGGTATTTGCTGAGGACCAAAATATATATTTTATTTGACTAGCTTTGATTCCAAAGAAACATTAAAAATATCCAGTCTGCAATTTAATGGGTATCAAATGAATATTTCATATTTTGCTTTTAAAAATAGTTTTCTAGTTGACTTGCAATTTTTATATTACATAGACTTCTATAAATAGAGTTGTACCTTTATACTTAATCATATAGCAAGCTGTCGTATGTCATTTAAGTTGTCAAAAGAATCACGTGGTTAGCCTTATCCTCATAACCTTGCTAAATGTTACCATTTGACTGTTGACAGAGATTGCTTTAACATCTTTATTGCACACTATCAGAGAACGAATGTACAGCCCATCTCCTATTTACCTTATTGAATGGGAAGTTGGGTGAACAAATACGTGCATGACTGGAGTTGCTCAAACAAAGCATTGATTAACAACAAATAATTTTTGACCTATTGTTTTGGACTATTGTTTTAAAACAAACAGATGTTTCATAGCTGATATAACATCGTTTTAATGGATGCTTACCCCAGTGATTGCTTCAAGAATGCCCAAATCATAATTTTCCTAATTGTATGATCCGGCTTTACTGTGAGACACACAATAAAATATGCACTTAAGTGAATAGGTAGAATCGTCTTTCCGTAAGGTTAGCCCATGCCGACGTCACAAGTAAATTCCATAAAAATGTCAGCATCCTAAGTCACTTAAATACTCATTCGAGTGTCAGTGGTGACCTTATATGCGCTTCATCACCGAATGCATACCTCACGCAGGTAAAATTTATTAAAGACCCTAAAGCAACCAAAGCGTATGCTCGGCAGCCCATTTTAGCTATGAAAATTTTAATAGTTAAACATCCAATCGTATTTACTGCTTTGTGGTAGATTCACTGCTTCCGGCCGGTTGCAGGTAAATGTGTTTTAACGAGAAAGTTGTCACCTGCTATCTAGGTAATTGCGGGCGTTTAAAAGTTAGCCGCCATTTTTTCTACTCCCTATTCGCACGTAAGTCCCATATGCACACATTGTTTTGACTGTTAGGCCTATTATGCTTTGATTTTGTGCCTGTTTGTCCATTCGAACTATAATATGGATTTAATTAGCGCATGCAGCTCGCACCGTTTTAAAAGGAATCCGATTTTACCCACACCTCTGTTTTTGCCAGGGTGCATTTTTCATGAAATTCTAGTTTGTTTTAAGTTGCGTGCTTATTGTATTTACGGTGAATAAAAGACGATTTTGCCGATAATATTGGAATGGTATTTCCAAAATACTATGCATTTTGTCTTCTTCAGGGACAGTTAATTGGGAATTTAAAGCAGACAAAACGATTTAAAAATGTCGGAAATGTGCTTGTTTAAACTATTAGGACTTGATACACATCGTTTATCTAGTAAAAATAACGACCATTACGCTCTTTAGACATGTCGTGAATAATACAAATTGTTCAGAAAAAACATACGCGCATTAAACCAACTGCTTTTTGTTATTTATTTTTTATTAATTTAACCGTTTTCCGCAGGATAACATAATTTGCGACATGGGACAAAAATAAATCTTATGGTTCAATTTAAAATTATCTAACTGACAGACAAAGTTGTCTTTTTCGGACTTATTCGTTCTGTAGCACGGAAATATGGTAGAAGAAAAGGGGTGCCTTCTTATCTTTTCTAAATTCTGTCACATTTAAGGCAGGACTGAGTAAACTATTTTCTCGTTGCTTTACAATAATTTGTCCATGGAAATAACATGCTTTTGAAATTTTCAATAAAGGCGCTTTTTTTGTCTATCTATACTAAATATGTTTCAGTGTCTGTATTATACACTGCAACTGAAAAATCGCTCAAAATTTACCCGGTCACTAAAGTTCATAAGAAAGACTTTTGAAAGTTCTTTCTCAATTGAAAAGTTTTGTGTTTATATTAAAGGACAAGCCAGATAATGCCCTGCCGAAAGTGGTCAACTTTGCCAATTCCGATGAGTTCTATAGCTAAAAATTGTGTTACTTTTTAACAAGGAGAATAGGATATGCAATAACTTAGTATACTGATTTTCGTTTGTTCATGCAGGCAAGTCATAAAACTAGCGAGAGGCGGGGGATAACTGACAGCTAATTACGCGCCGGTGAACGTTTGCTGAGAAAAAGTGCTCTTAGGAGGGGAAGGAAGAAAGAGCGTGAAGTGATGCATACAGTTAAGTGACCGTTGGTCAGCTTAGGTGCGGAGCTGGCAGCGGTTCGCTTGTGCACACAAAACCGGCCTTTTAACCTGAAAGCGCTAGACTGTATTTCTGTTGCTGCTATTGGACTGGGTATAAATAGAGGAAAGTTATTGAACTCACGTTTTAAGTCGTGTCCCGTTCCCATAAACATGTAGAGGTCCAATGGGATTGATCAGATGTATGCTCGCCTATTGTTTTTCCAAATTCATTAAAGAGGGAGAAAATTTTCGTTTTTTGTTGAAATATTTGGGTCAGATAAATATTTGCTCACATACATGAACATTTGATTAATAGAATCTCATTGTTTTAAACTTTTATTCCATGAGCCATACCTGAAGAGATCTAATAGCAACTTTACATATTTCATGCGTCTCTGTTAATTCGATCGGTCGAAAATCAACGTTTAAAAAGAAGCTACCTAAAAGAGAAAACTGTTTAAAAGTACCAAATTGATAGGTCACCTGAATCTCTAAATAGATAGAAGTGCAGAGGAACCGGATCAAGCGTCTCATAATCAGAGCTCGAAAGCAGTTCGAAGAGGATCTGTGAAACCGAGCCATGGTTAACCCCAAAGTCCTGTACAGTTATATAAGATGGAGCACGCGGAATAAAGATCCTATCCCCCTACTGCGAACTGCCGAATGTGCCGAAATCTTAGAGGATAAGGATAAAGCTGGCCATCTCTCTCAGTTCTTCCGGTCCGTCACGATGACTGAACCCGGTTTTCTATCCCACACTTATGACGATGATTCGATTCCATCTATTGATACAGTCCTCTTCACCGAAGACGTAATTAGGAATGAGCTTCTTAATTTGAAAGAATCGACCTCCCCAGGCCCCGATGCAATCCCAGCCAGGCTGTTGAAGGAGATGGGTTTTGAAATGGCAAAGCCGCTAGCCCAAATCTTCCAGGCGTCATATGTTACGGGCTGCCTACCATCTGATTGGAAGACAGCGATGATCATCCCACTTCTCAAGAGTGGAAGCCGAGCGTCCGCAAATAACTACAGGCCGGTGAGCTTTACCTCGATTTGTTGCAAAACCATGGAGAAAATCACTAAGAAGGCGTTGATGCAGTTCCTTGAGCAGAATCACCTTTTTTTCGATGCCCAACATGGTTTTCGCAGTGGTAGTTCCTGTCTTACCAATCTGCTATTCTCACTTGATAGCTGGACCAAAGCACTCGATGAGAGCAGACGGTGCATGCGATCTACATGGATTTTAAAAAGGCGTTCGATACCGTCATTCATGAACGCCTGCTGCTTAAGCTGTACAGCACAGGCGTTTGCGGGAACCTCCTTCTATGGATCCAAAACTTTTTGACAAAATGGTCGCAAAGAGTCCAAGTCGGTTGCCAGCAGTCCTCGGGTTTACCTGTGGTGAGTGGCGTCCCACAGGTATCAGTTTTAGGTCCCGTATTGTTCCTCGGTTTCATCAACGACTGTGTCAGGGATCTAGACTGTGTAGTCACTTTATTCGCCGATGACATCAAATTATGGAAAGTTGTCCAAAGTACGGCAGACGAAAACACTCTACAAGCCAACTTGAACAGATTGGAGGACTGGTCAAAGCTTTGGCTAATGCCTTTCAATGTTAGTAAATGTAACTTTCTTCAAATCTGCAGTTGTAGATTATTCTGCACGAAAGTCTATTCTTGAAATGGTACTCCGCTGCAACAAGTTGAGAGCCAGAAGGACTTGGGTGTGTGGATAAATTCTTCACTCAAACCAGGCGAAGTCGGCCAGATCTATGATACAGCTGATAAGGCGAGACTTTATGGGGTTTGAAAAGGACAGCTTTTCCAAAATCTTTGGAAGCTTTATTCGGCCGCACCAGGACTTCGCTATGCAGACATGGAGACCATGGACTGTCAAAGATTGTACTGCCTTAGGGAGGGTCCAGAGGCGAGCGACAAAGATGGTCAAAGGTCTAGGAACATTGCCCTATGAAAGCAGACTGTCCATTCTAGACCTTTTTCCCCTTTCCTTCGGACAAGTCCGAGAGGACCTCATATGAACCTTCCGTTTTATGAATCACCTGCATTGTTGTTTCGTTCCTGGTGATTTCTTTGCCTAGGCTAACACGCCAACTTTGCGCGGGCATTTCCTTAAACAACACCCGGGCAAAGCAAGGATCGACGGAAGAAAAAAAATTTGCCAGCAGAGTAGGTTCGGCGTGGGATGCTCTTCCAGAAGAGGCAGTCCTCTCCACTTGTGTCAATGCATTTGAGAGTAGACTGGACATGTAACAAGCGCAAACGCTATAAAGGTAAAAACTCCTGCATCAGAAAACAAATGACTCACTTCACAATTAATCAAATTGCTTATCACATACACTGCATTAAATTATATTACTCGCGATTTGCAAGTCGGTGTATATTTTTCTGTCATATTTTTGTGAAGATTGTCTTTCCGTAACATGTAACAGTAGTGCATTTTACATTTTTCTTTGTACCAACTTATTTCCTATCATCCTGTTACCAATAGGGAGTTCAAACGCATTCGCCTATCGTTACCTCAATAAAGTGATACTGCTACTGAAACAGAATTGATAGTTATGTTTTTATGTTGCATTTTATGTGAGTTTTGGGCAATGTCGTCAGAAAGTAGTCTCTTAAGGACAGATTGTTTCAAAAGTTTAGTGACAGTTAGCGTTTTTAACTGATCCTGTTGAGTGAAACGTGGGACGTGCGAAGAGTCAGACATTATGAACTGATAAAGAGTTGAGGTTTCTGTTTGTAATCACCAGCTTCGCTGCTCTAAAGACATGTCTTCATGTAACTGCTTACGTCGGGGTGGTCCTCCACTAAAATACAGCCACCCCAATGCTACCAAGGTCAAGAAGGTTTTACTACTATAATTTTCAAAGAAAAAATGCTGCACCCATACTACTACATCAAACTTCCCCCTGTACAAAATTCTTTCTGCAGAAGCTTAAGCAAATTCTTTCGTGAACATGATAGGAAGTGAATTGGGAGCATTATTGCCTACTTGTGACCACAATCATTCGTATTTTCCAAATGGGACATCAAAAAGATAAAATTATAGCACAGAAAACAAATATTATGAGCATTGAGTACATAAATGAACTTTGTTTTTGTATTTTCAATTTTTATTATGGGGCTGAAGGAAATTTCATCTCCGGCTAATTGATTTATAAAATTGTGCATAGCACAGGAGCTTATTAATGTCACGGACACGCGTCTTTCATGTAGCTTGTATCAATTCATGACGGGGCTGAGAGTTATTTAAAACTCTCCCGAATCGCCGAAATTTACTTCTGTGGTGATTTGTATATGCGCTCCCGTGTCCATACTGCGTTTGTTTAATTATTGGTAACCAAGTGCGCGAACATTGAGTAAATGATGTTAAAAATATCTTTCTTTATCTGGGCCCAAATTGCCATGCACTCCAAAATAAGCTTGTTATATTCAAAAACCTTCCTTAATATGGTAGGTAAATAACCTATTGTATATCGTTGGGTGTCTGTTGATATTTTAAGAACATTGCGCAATTATTGTGCCGTATCTGCTAGAGTTTGTTCCCGCTTCAAGAGCCTTTCTTCTGAAGAAGTACTATACGTTAGCACCGTAATTTCTTCAAGAATTGAGCAACGTTATGCTGAAGTGCTTCTAGCTAAGTCAGCTGCCTTTCTTATAAGCCAGGGGATATGAAGATGAACCTGCGCAAAGATTGAGTAAACAGACATCAAATAAATTTATTGCCTTCCATAAAAACTGATTAGGCTCAGTGCATTGGGGGGCCATTTTTATTAAATGAGTGAAAATAATATAATTTGCTTGAGCCCAACACACAAATACACATCTCAGTAATGCGGTCATCTAAGTAGAACTATTTTTTAGGTATTCTCGCGCAAAACTGAGCAAATTTTTGCTTTAAGATAACAATTACAGTTAGCATAATTTGGATAAATGCGCTTTGTTTTGAAAGAATTGTTTCAAAATTGTCAGAAAAGTCGTCATATATTTCCGTAGTTGGTATTAAAACAAGAAGATGATAAGAGAGTAAATGTGTTTCCACAAAGCTTTACGAATATTGCGGACGCCGGTTGAGTTACAGTATTTCGTATTTTTTATCTTTTTAACGTACGGTTAATTGTCCGAGATGATTAAAATGGACGTTTATATTCGGATATACAAGAACAGATAGGTCAGAAATCAGGGAGTGTGGGCGGAAAATCTTCAAGACAATTAATCCGGAGTGACACTTTTTCGAAAGTTTATAAGCGGATTGCCTGAACATTAGGAAATTTATTCAGACATAAGTAAGATATCTGTCAAAATTATAAATAAACCACGACAGCAGCAAAGAGCATGCCGATGACGTATAATAAAATGGGCATATCGTAGTAAACAAAGCGGAAAATGCAACCTAAAAATAAGTGATTAAAAGACTGAATGCAGAGATTTAGCAATCTACAAATTAAGTGTTCAGCTGTGTGATAGACGCTAAACAACAAATTCAATAAAAACGGCTTCGAATTAAAATCAATAGTTTCCCGACAGACAAGCGACTGTGATAGTGAATGTCATAATGACACTAAAATACCGAAATGTTGATAATGCATTGGAAATAATGTCAAACACTCCATAAATGGGGACGATTAAAGTCGGAATCTCACTGAATTGCCATCTAATTTTTAAGTTGGCAACCATTACCTAAAGGCAAACAATGGTGCCATCAAAAAATGAAGATGCTTCTGGTTTCTCCTACGTTATTCAACAACGATAACCAGAACATACTTAAAATGATGGCAGTTATTGGCTTTTTCAGATCAACAATCTGAAGGAATTGTATGTTACCCCAAAACCCCCCGTATATCGAAATAAGAAGTGTCGATTTTTGTTGGCCAAAGGAGATAAATATAGTGCAGAAATCAAAAGCTACATACGGTGGATTCCTTATCTCATGTTTTTTAAACAAATATTCTAAAAAGTAAAGAAGATTAAGACACGCATTATATGATTGCGTAAACTAGTGGTCGGTTTACACGCAACGCTTAGTCAGTGTTTCAGTACGTTTCTATTTACAATTCCGAAAAAAGACACATAACTGGACATTCCAGCCATACAGAAGTGATATAGAAACGAGAGAGCCTTTGATTTTACATGATGATCAAATGATAGATGTTATTGGTGTTATGTTCAAGCCCAATTCCTGCGCAGTTTATACGTTTATGGATATGTTTTAACTTCAATTCAAGCCTTTTGTCGGATGTTTCGGCTTCTTTTTACAAATAAGTGTTAAATTATCGGACGAGAAGCTTATTCAGTACGTGAACTTACTCACGAAATGCAAGGAGTTTTAAAAGCAACTTTCTGTTTCTCAAACACAGCCCACGCTGCGTCCCCAATAGTCTTAAAGCAATGGAGTAGATGTCTTCCTTTATAACAGATCACATTGCGATTTATTATGGAATGTAGCGTTTGTTAGAAATACCAGCCTTTTTAGCAAAAAGAAAAATTCCGAAAAAGTAAAAATGGGTGGTACTAGGAACCCTTACATTTCAAATGAAGAGGAAGCATATTTGTGCAAGAAAACGAAAGAGTAATTCAACGTCGTTATGCATACTTTGGAAAAATTTATTAAGTAAAATTTTTGGATTAATATGCCTCCATATTACGTGAAATGTAGTGTATAATAGTTTGCAAACAGCCCAAATTTCGAGCATGTATTCCAACAGGGTTTCACAAGAAGTGATGGTTGTTTTTTTTCGGTCTTCGGAACCTGAAAGACCGAGGTTTTTTTAGTGAACAAGAGTTAGAAGCGCTGAAACCCACAGGCACAGCTCCCCAAGGCTTTATGGTTTGCCAAAGATTCACAAACCAGACGTTCAAATACGGCCAATAATGGACATGTGCAACTCACCCTATCATGCAATTGCAAAGTGGCTGGCAGAAAAGTTGAAACCAATTCAGCACCAAATAGCACCGCATAGCCTACGGGACACGTTTTAATTCGTCGAATCCATAAGAAACACTAATATCAACGGTAAAACGATGTTATCCCTAGATGTCGCGTCACTGTTCACCAACATTCCCCTCACAGAAACCATAGAATTTTTGTGTGACGAGATTGTTAAAAAAGAGTTCCCAATCGGCATGACGATCGGAGACATGAAGCAATTACTCTTAAGCTGCACTTTAAACGTGCAATTCAGCTTTAATGGCCAATTTTACCGCAAAATCGATGGGGTAGCGATGGGATCACCGCTTGGACCTCTTTTAGCGGATACTTTCATGGGCAAAATGGAGAGCAACAAACTTTCTCCTATTATAAAAGACCTTCCAGCCTATGCTCGCTATGTGGATGATATATTTATAATAGCAGACAGAAGACTTGATCTTGACACATTCTTAGATAAAGTAAATCAGGTGCACTTAGCGTTAACCTTCACTTTGGAAAAAGAGGACAGACAGTGCCTCCCCTTTCTGGACGTCCTCCTTAGTAGAGGATCTGATGGATCAATAATTAGAAGTGTATTTCGTAAGAAGACCTGTACAGGGCAATACACTAACTATTACAGTTTTGTGCCACTAAGTCAGAAACGAGGCCTCGTCCGCTGCCTCACGAACCGAGCTAGGAGAATATGTTCTCCAGAGACACTGGAGGACGAACTCACACTGCCTAAAAATACCTTACAAGAAAATGGGTTTCCCGATAATTTCATCGATAAGTTTATGGAGGAACGTCCACCAAGACCGGAGGTACCGACGGCTGAGAAGAAAACCGTATTTCTTACATTGCCGTTTCAAGGTGATCCAGCAAGCGAACTTCTACAGCTTCGTCTGAACGCTGCAATCGCGCGTACATGTCCAGCAGCAAAGTTAAGATTATTGTTCTCAAGCACTCCACTTCTTCGCCTTGAAGGCAAAGATAGACTGCCGTTCCAGACCACATCAATGTGTATCTACAACTTTACATGCTCCTGTGGGGCAAGTTACATTGGTCGAACGATTTGACGTCTATCCAAGCGCATGCGAGAGCATCACCCTGCGTGGTTAAACAGAGGCGAAACTAAGTCGATATCAAGCGCAATTCTGGCTCACTTGGTAGACAGCGGTCATCGGGTAGACGTCAACCAAGCATTTAGAGTCGTCTATAAAGTTCCGGCTAAACACTCTAAGTTCCTGCGTCAGCGGATACTTGCGACGGCAGAAGCAGTCGCCATTCGCCTCACAAACCCAATTTTATGTGCGCAGAAAGCATTTGTAGCGGCCCTAAGGCTCCCGTGGCCAAAAGCCTTTTCAACATCCACCCTCATGCCTCTTACTACGTCGCGAAACAATGATGAGACAGCGGCATCAAGCATCCAAAGGCCACCGACACAGTCTCAAGACGTTGACACCTTGCGTCCTCACACAACCCAACAAAACCCGAGACGAGGACCACTGGATGACATTAACTTATTGTCTGACTCCTTCCCCTTCCCCTCTCCCCCCATCCCCATTTCTCTGTCCCCAATTAAGACTAGAATCTCATCCCCTTGATCCCCCCTTGATCCCTTTACACCTCTCCCCCTCTCTCCCCCTTGTTACTACTGATTGGTTTGCCTAAAACTTTCGTTAACTCTACCCTCCCTTATATTACTGTATTGCCTGATGAAGAATTAATCGAAAACGTTCGTTCGCTTAACTTGACTTCCTTAAAATAGATTTTTGACGTTGCAATCGTAAACGTTCCATTTTTGCACACTTGAAGACATTTTCCTGATTTAACTTTTGTTAATTATTTTCGAAGTTCGATTACGACGATGTTCAAATCTTTCTTGAAATGGTAGTTAAAACTTTACAGTTTTCACTGGCTTCGGTCGATTAGCCATAAATAAGGACCATATTTTATGTGCTGACCAAAACTTTTAGAGTAAGATGTTTCGTAAGGTTTTATCTGAATAGCTAGTTTTAAAACATTCTTTCTTATACAGTTGTTCATTTGACTTTGGGTTTTCGAAGGAACAAAACATTTCAGCTCATTGCCAAGAGAAATGAACGCCAACAACGAAAGTTGCAAATGCATTTGGCTAATATTGAATAAAGCTTCCCGTAGCAAAGAACCTCTTGGAAAAGCACTTTGCTTAGCTGTTTCGGTGTCGAATGTCTCAGTTCAAATCTCTCAGCCTTGTTAGTTTATTACTCAATTTTGTGGCACAAAACTGGGCAGATTTGCAAAATAACAGTTTTGTTAAGTTATTTCGCTTGCAACCTCACCATTATATCAACGCAAAAAAACATTGTCGGTTCTCTGAACAAAAATATTTAAAAATTGTCCGCTTTTTATTAATGCTCTTTCATATAATAACGCGCGACAAGATGAAGTTTTCTTCCGCAGCGTTTAATGGCTTAGGAAATTCCTGAGCTATCAACAAACCTTGAATTTGTCCCCACTTGGCCCAGTGCTGTCCCAACTATATTGATTTGAACCAGGCTCTTTGCTTATGCACAACATTTGCACCCCAAGTCAACTCAAAATACAAAATAAAAAACCCCAAATATGTGCTCAATCATCCACTCAATGTTTTATCTCCATATTTTATCAGGCGTACTATCTACTGCGAAATCTTTCAGTGAGTTTATTTATAAGAACCTACGTTTACTTATATTAAGGGCCTTTGACGATCTTTTACAATTCAACTGGCGTTCTCGCATCCTTTTTAGAGCAGATATTAATTATGCAACCTTAGATTTGCCAATGTGTTTCTAGGCCTTTCATATAATCCAATAATCTTAACCAATGTTAAATAGTGGCAAATCGTATGAAATATTCCAATTAGTTAAGTATTGACTAATATTCAGTCCCAATCATACCCTCAAAGTTCTCGAACCAAATGTTGACAACCTGTGAGTGCATAGAAGTGTGGCAGTCTGAGATTAATTCCAACACTACTAACTCATCTTTTATATGCTGCTTAACCTTGCAATAGCGCGCGACAATCTATCCCACACGCTCTTGTTCAATCGGCAGCGAAAGCTACCAACACCGTCCGCCTCACAATCATGGATG
>JAYGXS010000003.1:41632895-41667255 GCA_036362985.1 Ligula intestinalis
TACCTATGACTAAGGATTCCCGACGGAATCCGAAACGTCAGGCAAATTAAACTCTTGCTCCAGTGATCGCATCTTCATCTTCTGAACTGCTCGTCTCACTTGCTCGCTGGATGAGAGCACGTGACGAAGGCAAAATGGGGCATGCTATCTAGATTGACTTTAATGAGGTAATTGACGCCATCCCTTACCAACGTCTTCTTCATAATAGTACGCCTTTATTATTTTTATCGGTACAATATTTTTTTAGCTGAACGCAAATCGACACCCACGAGTTAAACTGTGAGTTAAATTATGCCCGCGTGTTCTGCAAACAAAACTCAGCTGCCTTGTAGACAGGCTTATAAAGTCCAGCATTTTCCTGCTGCTTAAAAAAGATTATCGAAACTTTCAATCCTTCACTGTTGGACATACGACTGTTTAGCATATGGCACAGAATAATCAGGGTTGACTTGGATCGACCCTCGTGCCAGTCTCGTTGACACGGTGCCATTTATGGTGGTTAAATACAGTGTGCAAAGAAAGGCATGCGTTTCTTAACGAAGAATGGTCAAATTTGATGACTTATTGATGTGAGACATTGCTTAAAATTCTATGAGGTTAGTACTGTTACCTATATTACACCTTCAGCTCCTGAATTTGCCATGCCAGCGATGATTTTTCATTTTATAAATTGGGCTTGCTCCGTAGATGTGTATGTAACAAGTTTTACAGTGACTTCACACATATGTTGAATAGAGCAGTCTTCCAGTCTAATGCACTGCCGAGATACATTTTCAACCCGCTTAAGGGATCTACTAACTAGAAGTAGGTCAACTTTGGAAAATTCCAATGACACTAGAACGGAACGTAAACGGACGTAAACGGACGACAGCCCTGCCTACCACGGCACAAAAAACGCATCCTAACTTTGCTCTGCACCATCAGAGAACGGCTTAATTGCCGTTTTTTAGCTGCTACGCTTTTCCAGGGATCAGTTTCAATGAGGTATGGAACAAGGTCTACGGTGATCTGCAAGCTGTCCAGGCGATGGGGCTTATAGTGGATGGACCATGAAGAATGAATTTTTGTGATCACATCGAATTCGAAACTGTGGTGCTTATGGCCTATTTAATTAAAACTGCGCAGAATATTGCCTCCCGTACATCAAAACCTGTAATTTTGGGATGCACGAGAAGGAAACCCGGATGCATTCCTGCTAACGGCACACGATATGCCAAATTGGACGCGGTGCTCATCAGCAATTGCGAAGGTTGAACTTTAAAGTTTAACATTAATTAGCTGGATTGATAGACAAGTCAAATTACTGTCCATCGGTATTGACTGTTTGTACGTGTCAGCTCATGCATTGATTGAGTAATAAAGGATGTGGCTTGCTTATAGGCTTATTCGATAAATGATATTCCCGGTCACATTTGTTTTCATATCTTCGGGGGTCCAGATATAATGTCGTGCTCATCATATAAACTCTCATCCTGCAAGTTGTGAGGTGCCAAGAAGTACGTTACCTCTTATTTGACCAAAGAGAAACTTGGCTTACGGCATTTGGTTTAACGCTCTCTATGTAAGTTGCATAATTCCGGACAGGTGAAAATGAAGTGTATAGTTTGCATTTTTAAACAACTTGGACAATTGTGATTCACAGATGAAGAGCGTATGCAACAGTATTTCTCCAGAATTCTAAATGTACTTTAAGCATACTAAACTTAAAATAGACGACACACCACTTCTGTGGTCGACTATTTATTTGGATGGAGTTTTTTACTGTTCATTTTCCGGGTGTGTTACCAAATGTCCCTCTCATGTAAGGTCGTTTGTTAGGAAACGCATAACAGCGTTTCAAGGCTCTGATTACCAAGTTCAACAGGTAAACATGTTTGTTGAACTAACCTTATCTTTCACTGACACCAATGTTTAGCTAAAGTTTCATCTGGATGGTATAATCCTATTTGACATTGATTTTTGAGTTGTACAGGTGGTAAATAATGCAGAATATTCAAAATATATTCAGCTCTGACTGCCATTTATACATATTCCACTAAGTGCTAATCGAATGCTACATACTTTTTTATAAACAAGTCACCACACTGTTTAATAGGGTATCAGCGGCATCGCATTTTTCTTGCATCCCGACAGAGGGCCAAACGACGAATAAGCAAATGGTAAACCAAAATAGTTGAGGACGCTTTTCTTAATCTTTCTGTGCGACAGTCGTCGTGTGGGCATATTACACAAGGGGCTTGCCTCTATAAATAATTGCACGAGGCTTTACACGCAGAGGGAAGCCAACGCGTATAATCGGTGTGTTTTCATCCGAGATTCATGCGTACGAGTGCATTCCATTTCATTCACATTGCTTTGACTGACTACTTAATTAGTGTGCCTTTTGATGCCATTTTCAACTCGGATATAGTTTTTTCAAATCATACACGGAAACATTCTTCTATTCTGCTTTTAAGCGTTTATTGAAAAAAGGATTATTATTTAGTTGTACATCAATTTTCTAATTATCAAATTTTCAGAACTTACAAGTTCCATTCAGATAACATCGGGCACATACGTCTTTTGATGCCGCTCCTGAAGGATGCAAATTAGTCCACATCCACTGCGTAAGAACGATATCCTGCCTTTTTGCGACCATAGAGGAATGTTTGCTTGTCCTTAGCCTGAGGATTTGAAAACCAAACAAATGCATTTTGCATTTGTATTCGCCTCGTTTTGTTTAAACAACTACAAAAGCCGCACGAAAATAATTTGTAAAACTGAACCCTTTATAACGTTGTCTATAGAAGAGAATATGCGAGTTCCAGGAGGCAGTTCAGAAGAAGAGGACGCAATCACTGGACCAAGAGTTTTATTTTCCTGACGTTTCGGATTCTGTCGGGAACCCTTAATCATAGGTGATGGTAGCATAGACATAGTTAAGTGCACATGTGCTTTTTCATGCCTTAACACCTGCATTTGTTCATCCATCAGCCTCTTGGATGACAGGTTGTGCACCAGTTTGTCATGTTTGGATGAAGTTGGACGAGGTTGCTTGCAAAACTTAATTATAATTGCTGCCTCTGGCTTCGCTTTGTGACCGCGGACTCTTTCGGTCACCCTCTGCTGGAGCAGTTTGGTACTATTCTCGCCCATGATGCATATTTGCGCATAAAAACGATTATGTTACCATCACCTATAATTAAGGATTCCTGGCGGAATCTGAAACGTCAGGAAAATAAACACTTGTTCCAGCAATCGCTTCGTCTTCTTTTGTAACGTTTAACCTAAATGAATGGAGCATTTTTTAAATATACATGACGCTCAGTGCTTTTAAAATTATTGAATGGTCTATTCGCCAACGAGGATTCAGGCGACGTTGCACACAACAGCTATAGAAACGTAGTGTTTTAAAATCTTATCCAGGGTCGTAAAGTATCTGCCAAAATCCATGGTGGAGTGAAAAAAAACATGAATAATTAAGAGAAATTTGGCAGACTTGAACACTTAAACGGATTCAATGGTGATACATCCGTGACTTCGGTGGGATTCGAGATCGCATAAGCAAGTAAGGCTATATTACAGGAAAGTGGCTGCCTAAATGACCGATGAACACTAAAGCCTTTCAGACCACAGGTTAGTTTAGTCGGTTCCTAGCCTTAACTTCTTTGTACGCACAGTTAAAAATTGAGCAGCATATAATTTTTCATCCCACAATTAACTATTATGTAATGTTCAAAACTCAAGATATTGAGAAGATAAGTATGCATTTTTTTGCTCGATATCTTCCATTGACGTATCTTTAACCTTGTTAATGTTGAATTACAGAACATGTAAGGTTTTCTCAGATTTTGTAAAATGCTAATTTTTTCTCGCAAAGGAGCATTTTCATTAGGAAATTTGAAGAAAAATGTGTGAGTTTGTAGCTAGAAGTCAGTTTCCTTTAACTTATGCACGATAAGGAGTGTAATTCATACGTTTACATATAATAATTATCATTTTCATGAATGGGCTATTGAATACAAGAGGAAATTTGATTGGAATCCTTAAGGTTAATAGTGTACGGCAACATTCATGTTACTTTAAAGGTCCAAAACAGCAGCTTTTTAAAACATCTACACGGCCTATAGATTTCACCAATCTAAAATAACAAGCATTAGCCTGCAAAATATGAAGTTGACATTGCACTACATTCCACGTAGACGACACTATTTTGTCGATCAATTAAAATGTTTTCTAGAGTCGATCGGCATAGTCCAAAACCCATAGTTCATTGAAAAAAGTAATCATTTTTTACTTGTTAAATGGCTGTTTTGATTAGTGCCCCACGTGCATAGTACTCATACAACAGGTTGGTTGCATTGCTTGGTGAAATTCCGTATGCGAAAAATGAAGGCACGTGTTCACTGGTAATATAGCACGTTTAAAAGGACATGCGAAGCGTGCTGTCGTCACTTGCATCAACATTTTGTCATTGACAATGTGAATTTTAGCCCTTGAAACGTTTTAATTCAAAAGAGCTTGTTTGACGGTCGTTATGTTTGTAAGTCCGATGTTAAGGTATGCAGCAGCACAGAGTCTCTCCCGTAGTAAAAACACAACAGGATTTTTACACGTTTTCTGATACTTTATACGCAGGCAATTAGATTTTACCGCAACTGAAAATGCGCTCTAGAGCGCTAGCAGATAGCTTTGTCTGCAAATTTACTATATAATAAAGTTTTGCCGAAGGGTAGTACTATAAAGTGCTCGTTTTTTTTAACACCGGGATTATTTTAACTCTCTCATTTCATTTTTGTAGGCGTACCTACTGCCTTACTATCACCCGGAGGATTTGTTTCTCTGAAATTGGCTGAGTTCACTCAAAGAGAATAACTGATTTAAAAAAAATATTTTGATGAATGAAGCATGTTCCATTTTGGGGTGTCTATTAAAATTTATTGCAATTATTGTGCATCTAAAAATGTCCTTTTGTTTACCGGCTTATTGATATTAAATTATAACATTTGTGATAGGTTACCCCATTTTTATCGTACCTAATGACTCTGTTCAAATGATTTGCACTACAGTATGATACTGAATAAAGGTCAAAGCGTTATCTCCAAAGTAATGCAGTAGTCTTATGACGTTTTCACTTTCAAAGTGGCAAAACCATGAAAAAACAGGTTTTCTTAAGAATGGTACTCGACTGTTAATGTCTTTCAAAAATTAAAGAAAAGCCCACTATTTTCCATCGAAAATAAATTTTTCGTATTTGTGCAAAGGCAAAATTTTGGAAAAAAAATGATCACGCGAAATTCTTTAAGAAATCAAACTCATTGTTGTATTGTTGGTAGGTAACAAGACTCACTTTCTCCTGTTTGCTTTCTAAGGCATCTGCGCGCGTTTAGGTTGGTTAGGTTATTATCGCTTTTGCAGAGAAGATTTACTTCGCAGGCAAACATTTTCTGGCAAAGCTCAAAAGTGCCGACCTTTCTAAACTACATCTCTGGTCAATACCCGTGTGTATGAATTCTCGCAATTTTGTGATATTTTTCGTACTAAAATGGACACACAGAAATCTAATTAATAAAAAGCACTTTTATAAATACGCATATTCTTATTTGATAAGAAGTATCCTCTCTTTAAAAGTTTGTGCACGAAGCTAGGCCATTTTCCGGTTTTTGAAATGATTTTTATCATTTTTATTTTGAATACCTTACGATGTTCATGCAGGAAGCACAGCATATATCTTTTTATAAATGCTCCACATAAGTATGGTAACCTACTTCAGTCGACTTCTTAATTGTTTGAGCACTATAAATTTTCTCCTTAATGACAAAGAGGAGTGTATACTGCTTTATACATGAAAAAAATATAGATTTTGAACTTTAAGTCCTGACCACGAATACAACAGTAAATCAGGCTGGTATATGGTCAGATTTTCGAAAACATTCGTAAAACTTCAACAAACTTTGCATGGAGTTCAATTTTGAAAAGTATGGGATTAAAAAGTGCCCCCTTTAGGCTTTATTTACATTTATCAGGACATAAAAAGTCGCTTATAAATGGCTACTTCCTACGTGTCCGAGAAATACCCTTCCAAATGCCGGCCACATGTCGTATTTTAAGAATCTTGTATTTATGCTGCAAAGTAGCACACGTAATAGCCACACTATAGTATTCCTTCCCAGTGAAAAATGAATTTCAGATTTTCGTTTACATATTATGAGTTCTTTACTGTGTTTTAGTTCTCATAATAAATAATCAAAAATGGGTATTCATTCTTATGCAGTTTTGCCATAGATACTTCTTTACTGTTTTGTTTTATCCTTGCGGATGTAGTCAGTCATAACGTGTATATTAATACCATGCTCCATGACAGATGCAGCTTTGCTTGGTGTGATCGTGAACTCTTTTCAATAGTCAATTTTAAAATGTTTAACTTTATATTGTGCTGTTTATTAAAGTAAATACTTTCTTCTGTTTGGAACTTCGATAGGCTGCTACCTTCTTTTTTACGGCTTTTATTTCAACTGAATTATACGTATTGCAGAAAGCTTTTTGTACACTCAAGGATGAAAAAAATAATTAAGACACCACGTAAGCTTCAGGGGAAAAATTCCATCTGGTGAAATATGCTGGGCGTGTCGACGGAATGTTGTGTGGGATAAAAAAAATCAAATTGGACAGGACTGTGTGCACAAAAATTCGGAGTTCAAATGAAACCAAATGACGAGGGCTGTTGTCCCACTTATTTTAGACTTTTTAATTGGTACTCTGCTTTCTGTTGTGACCCCCGCGTGGAGTCGTCCATGCACTGTTGAAACGTTGATGTGGGTGGCTGTTGTAGGATGTAGCGAGCCTGTGATTGTACAATGTGATACGGAAGCTGTGCCGTGAAGCGCCTTGCACCAATATACTTATCAAATCCTTCCGGAAGGACCGATGCTCTAGGTGGGGCGGAGTTATGACGTTTGAGTCGCATCATCGCCAAGGAATGAATATCAGACACCGATGTTTTGGCTTCCTCGAACTTATTCAGATCATCCAGGATGGAACAGGAGTTGTGGTTAGCCTCAGTGGTAAAAATGTCCCTATTGCCATAATTGATTACGGCGACACACGTAGCGTCCTCTTTTTCATCACCCCTATGTCTGTTTCTGCCATTAGCGCCAGGCAACAGCCTTCTCTTTCCCGTCCTATGAATAGAAAACCATTGCCTTTGGATCACATGGTTGGTAGAGTCAACATCTCGCTCAAGGGAAATTTCTGAGCAACAATCACCATCCGTGGAAAGGCTGGGTGCATTGCACAAAAGAGAAGTCGCGGAGAGAGCGAGGTTGTTGATGGAACTGACAAAATCTGGTGTTAAAAGATTTGACTTAGGCAATTCGTAAGCCTGGAGGTAGCTCATTTTGCCTTACCAGTGACAGCGTTTCTTTTCACCCTGAGTGTTTCCTTCTGTTAGTTCGTTGTAAAAAGGTTGACAAATCGAGACAAAACAGACGGCCTTCATTCGCTTTCTAGCGGCTAACACTGCCTCGCGAGATGATTGGCCTAACCAATATCTGCAGGAATTATGAAATGGAAGGCAGCCAATGGAATTTAAGTTGGTCAGGCCAGTTACCAATGTAAACGGCATCAATGCACTAATACGTAAATTAACGAGGATTTTGTAATCTGCTGCTGCGGCGCTGTTTTTTCCAGTACTATTAAGATCAGTTGTGCCAGAACCATGATATTATTAACATGCGACAAAATTGAACGAACCACAGCAAATTAATTTGATGCCTATGCTGGTGGGTAGTGTACCCTAGAAATGAGTTTGCCGGTTAAGTCCTTTGGCTGCTCGGGAGAAATTAAATCACTTCAGTGTCTTTGCATCTTTTATATCTAAAGTAGTCAAAGTTATATGTCCTGGAAGTCTTAAAGCAAAAGTATTACTGTTTCTCCTATTCTGTTGCTTTTGGTAAGGAATTTTCCGAAGTCTAGCAATCGCCCAACCAACTACTCGACTGAAAAAATACTTCAGAAATGAACATCAAGGACGGAAGAATAGCAGTTTATTGGCACAGTATTATGGGGTATTTAAAGCTAAATGGGAACTTTTAGATGTCTATATGGTTGGACTGCAATCGGACTACTCCGATACTGTCCTCGGGGGATTGGTTCAGGGCCATCGGACTCATCCGAATGGTTCAGTGGAACAATAATCCTTTCGTCATTTTGCGTGATATCACTGCCCGAATGGTCTGTGGGCGGATCGATCGTACGACATAGGAAAGAGGTGTCAGAAAACCGTGAGAGCGAGCCAGTCATGACAGTTTTTTCAAACACAAGAGACTGCTAAAAATTTATAAATTCACTCTAGGAAACATTTAGTGGTTTTTCTTACGCATACTAATTGCGAAGTACACTAATGTGGCCTGAGTTGACAATAATATATGCTATTTTGCCTACCGTCCATTGAAACTCTTACATTGACCCACTAAGGCAAACATCTATTGAATTTAACAAGAAAATTCCTGTTATGCGAAAATGGCACACGCTGCATCCGCAAAATTTTAGAGCTGCAAACATACAACCGTTCCCAAAAAGAGGACATACTGCAGTTTAGAAAAGACGATGAAATCTTTAAGAAATGCGGAAAAATTAGAAAATTAAAAAAAATCAGGGTAACTAAGTAAACATAATTTTTAAATATGGGTAAACCTTGTGCATTTAAAAAAACCAAGTGAATAGAGCAACATAAGCAGACTTTCTATTTATCTATTGCAAAAACCTTTCTGGCTATTGCCAAACAGCCAAAAGTTCGACCAGGTAGGGTAGTAGGCAATGCCTTTGAAGACCCTATTGAAAACGGTATGCCTGAAATATCCAACATAAAATATGTTACTATAAAAGCGTGAGTAACATAAAGACAAGTACAAATTTTAGCTGCGGGTATGGTCAACATGTCCGTGAGAGCATTCAGGTAGTCTCTTGTGTGCATAATATATCCAACATAAAATATGTTACTTTAAAATTGTGAGTAGCATATAAAAATGTAAAGTTTTATCTCTAGGTTTGTCCAAGACGTAGATTACTCCTACTTCCTTGTGCATATGAACGGTAACAGTTAAGTCAATGCCCATCCAGTTTCCATTTAAATGTATCTGTGGAGTTCGCCATTACGACCTCGGGCAGTCCATTCCAGGCACCGATGACTTGTTGTGAGAACGACTGCTTGTGGATATCTAGTTGCGACAAGGTTCCCCGCAGTTTGAGGGAATTTCCGCGGAGGTTGGTTAAAGTGGCGAATGCGAAGAAGTCATCAAACTTCAGGGCACACTCGCGATTCCTCACGAGCCGGTACGTCTGTATGAGGTCGCCTCGGATTTGTCTATACTCAAGCGGGAAAACATTAAGTGCTTCAAGTCTACATTTGTAAGATGAAGATTTAGGCACTTCACAATTTTTGTTGCCCTTCGCTGAATTCTTTCCAGCATCTGGTAATCTTTTGCAACCATGGTTGCCACGCCTGAATGCCATATATCAGATGTGAATGAATAAATGTTCCATATATTTTGCCGAATAGTTCTTTATATATGTCGACAAAAGTTCGCTTAAATGCAAACAGAACACTGTTCATCCTCTTGGCAGTCCTAACACACTGTAAAGACGGTTTCAAGGATGGCACAATAGTGATACCCAGATCTTTTTGTTCGTTGACGTTCGACAGTCACCTTCCATCGAGTACGTAGTTGTGCAAGTCATCCGTCTCGCTCACTTTCTTCGTCTTGAGTCGCAGTGTGACACACTTCTCAAAGTTAACCCTCATTAACCATTTTGGACCATTCACCTAGGCGGTTAAGTCCTTCTTGCAGAGTTTGTTCATCATTAGCGTTTCTGATGAGTTGCCATATCTTAATATCATCTGCAAACAAGACTCCATTACTGGCCAGTCCATGCTTACAGTCGTTGACATAGATAAGGAACAATAATGGCCCAAGAACGGAGCCCTGAGGCACCCACTCGCAACTGGCACTGAAGAGGATTTTGCGTTTCCGACGCACACAGACTGCGATCGGCCTATGAGAAAATCTCCTACCCAATTTAGTAAACTGCCCCTCATCCCGGATTCGCCCACCTTGTAGAGTAGCCGTTGGTGAGGGACACTATCGAAGGCTTTTAAAAGTCTATGTAAACTACATCTACGGTGGTATTTTCGTCTAATGACCTGGACCACTGCTCCATAGAATAAAGCATATTGGTTAGGCAGGAGTGGTTTCCTCAAAACCCGTGTTGGGCACCGTCAAAGATGTCTTTTTCTTCGAGGAACTTCATGGTGGTCTTTTTGATGATCCTTTCCATAACTTTACAACAGATGCAAGTTAGGCTCACTGGTCGATAGTTGATTGCGCTGGTTCTGGATCCACTCTTGTGAATAGGGTATATGTTCGCAACTTTCCAATCGGATGGGAGGGGGCCTCGATCAAACGACAACTAAAAAATGTGCGTAAGCAGTCTGGAAAGTTCCGAAGCCAGCTCTTGCAGTAGCTTTGCTGATATTGTGTCTGGACCCGCAGACTTAGCTTCATTAAGCGCTTCATTAAGTTCATTCCCTACATCTTCTTCTGTGAAACAGAGGTCCTCTATGATTCTGCCATTACTCTCTGCATTTAAGCCTGTCGGATTAAAATGCAGTCTCTCAATGAAAACAGATGCAAAAAACTTGCTAAGGTGTTCTGCCTTTTTGCGATAGTCTATAATTTCTTCATAATTTTTCACCTTTTAGTACTGCAACTGTGTCTTTGTAGTTTAACATACTATTGATGTAACTGCAGAGCACTTTTGGCTAAGTTACGGCCCGCTGTATAATTTTCTCTTCGTAGTATTTCCACGCTTTTCGAATGTTCAATCTTACCTCGTTCCACTTTTGGCGGAATTCTTTGTAGTGTGAAGGCTGGCATGTTGATGCGTACCTTCTCAAGAGTTTGGTCTTGCGGTTTATTTGGCTTTTCATATCTTTCGTTAACCAGATGGGCATGCTCACCCTTTTTACTTTTTCAGCGAGCAGTTTAGATGCATAACTTGACTTATAAGATACCTGACAGTGTTCCAGTCGGCATGCGGACTACTGGTTAGAAGGTCTTACCAATTTATTGCTGCTGGTGCATTTCTCATTGCGGTGTAATTTCCGCGCCATTACTCTAATCAAACCTCCGTATTTTTCGGTTGATTGATGTTCGAAGCATATTCCCACATGATCATGACATGATCACTCTTTTCCAGAGGCGCGATTGACCTAATTTCGTTTGTACTAATTGGGTCTTTCGATAATACGAGGTCCAAACAGTTTTATGTTTGTGCTTCTTTTATTCTCGTTGGGAATCCAACATTCTGCACTAGAGAGAGGTCCCCCGTCAGCTTTATGAATCTGTAGCTAAAAGACTCATGAGAACCCCTAACTGATAGCTCATCCCAGTTAATCAGTGAGGCCTTAAAATCTCCAGTGATCAGCGCGTTTCTATTTTGAGCCAGTTCACGCATTAGTCTAAAAATGGTCTCGCCACTCTCTGGAGATTGATTTGGCGGTCTATAGACAGTCATGAAATGTAAAGTGGATGCACCACGCGTTTTCAGTTTAAGCCATAGCACTTTACAATCATGAGATGAACTAATTTTGCGTTCTGACGCAATGATGCCCTTCTTGACAAACATAGTTATTTAACCTCCCCTCCTATGTATCCAATCCCGACGAAAAACTTGGTACTCACCTGGTACAATTACGGCATCCATTACGTTGGCCTTTTACTAGGTCTCTGTAATGGATATGACATCCGGCTGTAGGTCAGCCATAGAAACTTTGAGCTCGTCAATCTTTTGAAGCAAACTCTGTGTGTTCATATAACGAAAGCGCAGATTCGCCGGCATAGAGTTCTGAGTGATTTGTGGGTCGAGGTAGCCGGAAGGTGTTTGTGGATTAGCTACTTAATTGCATGAGTTTTGGTCTAATTTTTGTCTGTAAAACTGGGCGTTATTGGCTATCTCCAGAGGAATGACCTCTGTTCGGTGATGATTTCCACGTTCATTATTCGCCGTTTCCTCTTGCCCGCATTGGATCTCCTGTGGAGTTCAGTTTTCAGTCCCATTTACTTCTCCCCCTCAGCCGGCGAGAACTCCCGCTGAAAAAAGCCGTTGGTACTTGTTTCGTAGTTGCGACTTCTTATTCAACAGTAGCTTTGCTTGTTCTTCGTGATTGAGTATAAATTTTATCGGTCTGGGTTGACCCGAGGCCGCAGATGGACCCTTCTTCAGGCCCATCCTAAATGCTTTTAAGACGGGCACCACTATTTCCTCATTTTCATGTAGGACAAGTTTAACGTATCCGTGAAATAAATCCATATCATGGTCAATACTGTTCTTTGGGGTCTCCAAAGAAAATTCAGGCATGCCGTGTATGACGATGCACTGGCTGCGATTAAATAACGGGCTATGAGGTTTATTATTGGACCCTACCGAAGTGTGGGCATCCTCAATTTGGGCTGTGAGATCGTTAAGCTCCGGCATTTGATTATTGGAAGGACCCGACCGCTCCTCTTTCGTTCCAAGGCCACCTTTTTCTGTGGTAGTCGGTGGCGTCTTGTCTCTTCGGGAGACGTGACCAGACTAGTTCTTACGGGTATCTTAGACACCGCCTGCTTGGTTATTGGGGCTGTGTTAAGCAAGACACCCCTTAAGTAAACAAAATGTTCAGACCCTTCATCGTGGTCTGCTGGTCCAGTAGCGACGCCGTCTGCCTGTTGGCACGACGTACAGGGTTCGACTCCCGGGTCCTCTACATTTTCCTGTATTTCCGACTCCTCGACTATGTCGAGTTCCACTACTGGTTCTGCTGGAGTTTGCATATGGAGTATAGAAACCTTCGCTGTTTTATTTGTATTGGCATTTTCTCGGCTTTCAGCCATCTCCAACATCGAGCCATGCGTTAAAATATGCAAAAATGAATTAACTTCCTCCAATTCCGTTTGAAGAAATATTATATCCTTTTGCATCACTGAAAATGCTTTGGAAAGTTCCATGTCTGATACGCCATCTAGGTCTTCGTAATTTGTATGAATTTGAAAATAGGCATCCCTAGAAATGTAATTTAATATAATATACTTCGGGAAACGGTAACAAACTTTATTCGTAAATTTTTGACACTAGCACGCTAGGTCATCTTCAAACGTGAGCAAATAGTGTGATGAACAGTTCACATTTTTAAACGTGTCAAAAAATCGATAATGCTGTGTCAGTTGTGGTCATTAGCCTGCTTTTGCGGTTAGTCTATTTTCCAGGCCTTTTTAGAGTTGGGGTATATTGGATCCAATTCAACGTGCCTGTTGATGCAGGATTCGTCGGAATTCATAGCTTCTAAAAATTCGCGACCCTTCTTGCATGGGTAAGAGCCGACACTGCAAGTTTTGTCCCATGCAAATTGGTGCTCAGATTCTACTCTGTGCATGTCGATCTCGGACAATTGATATCGTCCATTTACCGCTCGCTGATGTTCACGTAAGCGTGCGGAAGCCAATCGTCCTGTTTGTCCGCAATAAACTCCATTGCATCAGCTACAAGGAATTTTGTAAATGACCTCTTTCTGTCTAAATAGCCAACCCTATTCTTAGGGTGTACAAGCTGCTTTCGTAGAGTATGTGTTAGTTTTTGCGCTACTTGGATTTGATACTTCTTTAGGTGTCTTTCAACGAGTTCAGACACGTTTTTAATATATGGAAGTGTTCGCCAATTTCTTGGACTAGGCGCTTCATCGGAACATTCTAGTTCCTTTTTGTTTTGTTTAAACTTTTGCTGTTTCATGCATCAACGCACGAACTCTCTGGGGTAGCCGTTTTTTGAAAACAGTGTGAATAGGTAATTAAGTTCGGCTTGGTAGAGTTCGAGGTTAGAAGAATGCGTTTTCGCTCGATTCATTAGGGTGATAACAGTACTTCGCTTGTGAGCAATAGGGTGGTTGCTCTTTAAATGAAGGATAACATCAGCTTAGATCTTTTTGCGGTAAACCAATGTTTAAAACGTTCCATCAGTATTACGATGTACGAGGACGTCAAGAAAGGGGAGTTTGTTGTCAATTTCTTTTTCGAGCATAAATGTGATTCCAGGGATTGTTGAAGTGATAATGTTGTGCAATATTTCCAGTTGGTCCTTTTTTAACAATGACAAACGTGTCATCGACATAGCGTACCCACAACTTGGGGTTAACTAGTGGTAGGGCCATGGTTTCTAATTTTTGCATAGTTATTTCGGCCAAGAAGCCTGAAATTGAATACCACATGGTGCTCCTTTTATTTGTTTATAGTATTGTTGAGCGAACAATAAATTCGATTCCAAACATAGATCTAAGAGTTCAAGCAGGGCAGATGAAGGTAAGTCCATTTAGTAGGAATTAAGTAATTCTTCTGTGTATTGTCTTACTAAATATAATGGTATTGATGTGAAGAGAGAGACAACATCAAATGATATCATTATTTCGTCAGCTGTTATTTCAAGCCCTTTTCATTTGTTTAAAAACTCCATGGAGTTGTTGATTGATGTTTCACAATCTTTTGTCAATGGGTTAAGTTTTCGAAAAAGCCACTTTGCGATTTTTTAATTGAGTGCGCCGATTAATGATACCATCGGTCTTAGTGGTATTTCGGGCTTGTGTATTTTAGGTAGTCCATAGATTTAAATTATGTTTGGTTCAGTTTGTCTTAGGGACATCGCAATATCTCCTGATATTTCTTTCTTCCCTGTAAGACGTTTAAGTATCTTTTCTTGCAAATTTAGAATTCATGATATCAACAGAAAACCAAACTGAAAAAAAAACAATTCACAATCCGAAATTACACTGTACACGCCTTAAAAAAACCGAACCCCCTGTTCAGTGTTATCACAAGAACAGAAGAAAGCAATTATATCTCTCGAAACAGACAAAAATAACGTCATCTTTCCTGCATATAAAGAAGGCTCAACCGCCATCTTGAACAAGGCAGATTACGATGCACAAATGCTATCACTACTAGAGGACAAGTCAACCTACGAAACCCTTAGTATGGCCCCACCAAAATGCAAATATTGAAAATGTACTTAAACGTCTTACAGGGAAGAAAGAAATATCAGGAGATATTGCGATGTCCCTAAGACAAACTGAACCAAACATAATTTAAATCTATGGACTACCTAAAATACACAAGCCCGAAATACCACTAAGACCGATGGTATCATTAATCGGCGCACTCAATTAAAAAATCGCAAAGTGGCTTTTTCGAAAACTTAACCCATTGACAAAAGATTGTGAAACATCAATCAACAACTCCATGGAGTTTTTAAACAAATGAAAAGGGCTTGAAATAACAGCTGACGAAATAATGATATCATTTGATGTTGTCTCTCTCTTCACATCAATACCATTATATTTAGTAAGACAATACACAGAAGAATTACTTAATTCCTACTAAATGGACTTACCTTCATCTGCCCTGCTTGAACTCTTAGATCTATGTTTGGAATCGAATTTATTGTTCGCTCAACAATACTATAAACAAATAAAAGGAGCACCATGTGGTATTCAATTTCAGGCTTCTTGGCCGAAATAACTATGCAAAAATTAGAAACCATGGCCCTACCACTAGTTAACCCCAAGTTGTGGGTACGCTATGTCGATGACACGTTTGTCATTGTTAAAAAAGGACCAACTGGAAATATTGCACAACATTATCACTTCAACAATCCCTGGAATCACATTTATGCTCGAAAAAGAAATTGACAACAAACTCCCCTTTCTTGACGTCCTCGTACATCGTAATACTGATGGAACGTTTTAAACATTGGTTTACCGCAAAAAGATCTAAGCTGATGTTATCCTTCATTTAAAGAGCAACCACCCTATTGCTCACAAGCGAAGTACTGTTATCACCCTAATGAATCGAGCGAAAACGCATTCTTCTAACCTCGAACTCTACCAAGCCGAACTTAATTACCTATTCACACTGTTTTCAAAAAACGGCTACCCCAGAGAGTTCGTGCGTTGATGCATGAAACAGCAAAAGTTTAAACAAAACAAAAAGGAACTAGAATGTTCCGATGAAGCGCCTAGTCCAAGAAATTGGCGAACACTTCCATATATTAAAAACGTGTCTGAACTCGTTGAAAGACACCTAAAGAAGTATCAAATCCAAGTAGCGCAAAAACTAACACATACTCTACGAAAGCAGCTTGTACACCCTAAGAATAGGGTTGGCTATTTAGACAGAAAGAGGTTGTTTACAAAATTCCTTGTAGCTGATGCAATGGAGTTTATTGCGGACAAACAGGACAATTGGCTTCCGCACGCTTACGTGAACATCAGCGAGCGGTAAAGGGACGATATCAATTGTCCGAGATCGACATGCACAGAGTAGAATCTGAGCACCAATTTGCATGGGACAAAACTTGCAGTGTCGGCTCTTACCCATGCAAGAAGGGTCGCGAATTTTTAGAAGCTATGAATTCCGACGAATCCTGCATCAACAGGCACGTTGAATTGGATCCAATATACCCCAACTCTAAAAAGGCCTGGAAAATAGACAAACCACAAAAGCAGGCTAATGACCACAACTGACACAGCATTATCGATTTTTTGACACGTTTAAAAATGTGAACTGTTCATCACACTATTTGCTCACGTTTGAAGATGACCTAGCGTGCTAGTGTCGAAAATTTACGAATAAAGTTTGTTACCGATTCCCGAAGAATTCCTCCATCGAATTCGTCATTTGTGCCTATTGAGCTCAGAGGGTCCCTAGGCCTTTTAGCTTGGGGCGATTTCGTTGCGCCATCCATGCGGTTTCTGCCCTCGAAATTTGCGAATAGGGCTTTTATCGAGAATTACATCAGTGGAAACTGTGCGCGTTGGTGGTGTAGTGGTAACGACCAAAGCCCGTGTACCACTGGTATTGGGTTCGAATTCCATTCGTGGCAGACATTTTACAAGTTGCGCTTTAGGTTTATTTTTGTTTTCCATCGTAGATTGAAGTAAAGTTCAACGATATTAAAGCTCTCTGCAATATGTATAAAGCGATTAAATGTATGAAAATGATACTGGAACGACTCAGCCGTTTGTAGATAACTGAATACACTGGCATTGTTGGCAGAAGGCGGTCACAGAGATGTTGCTCGTTTTGACTAAGGCCTGCCGTGGCTTCTGAGGCTGGAGATGTTGTGGAAACAAATTCAATAGCTAAGAACGAGTGTTCGCTAGAATGCCAAGTGGACCGAAATCCCGAAAATAGTATTTTCCACGGAGGACGAGAAATTTGAACAGCAATGTGCCCGAAAAGTTCAAAAGGCGTTATCAGGAGAGGAGACCGTTTTCCATCCGTTTACATATCGTTTGAGATACTTTTGACTAAGGTAAAGACTTGCTGGCTTTATTGCGTTGATAAGGGCATCACACGCATATGATATTTCATAACATTAAATGTAGCTGAACCGATCAGTGACTAGTTGTTTTAAAGTTAAATGACAAGTGAAATTGAAAAAGCATATTCTTCTCTATTTCTAATAAGAAATCGTCATTTTACAAATCTACATGTAGCCATTGCGGGTGTTTATTAACGACTAGGTTATATCGTCCTTGAACTAGTGGAAAACACTTTTTGTTAACCAGCGTCTTCAATAAGTCGTCAATAAATACGGGTTCGCTTCTACGTGCTTATCAAAACCTTCAAAAATCATGCGCTTAAAGCATTTACCGAAATAATGAGTTTAAGAACATATGTTTTGTGCTCTCTGTTTGGGTTATGTTTGTAGCCGCACACGAACTTGCCAAGGCATTATCACTAAAAATGACTGTGCATAACAAATTTCGCGAACGAGTATGCCCTTGATTAATTAAGAAAATTGTATAACAAACTACCTCTTTAAAATACGCTTGGATTAGTTATTTCGATTTCCAATAGCTGCATCCTTAACCTTTATCGAAAATGAATTCAAAATAAAAATGAAACAGTTTGACCAGTTTTTTCTCTGAATATGATCGAACTGATGTTTCTGTGTGCAAGTAATTATTTTGTTTAATTTTAGGCCACTCTTAAGATTGCAAATGCAAAAAAGAGTGGCAGAAAATATGCTAAGGTTTTTTAAAAGTGGTAATCTTCTGACCGTTCTACTTCAAGTTTGGCTATTCTTTCATAGTCAACTGCAGAGGGAATATGTTTGGACAACTTTAGTGTACGGCGTTACAGGTACAGGCGATGGCATATCGCGGATGTTCATATCTATATTTGCTCATGGTCCAACTTATCGACGTGATAATTACTTGGTATTATTGCACAAAAGGTAGCTCGTTAGCTCGTTTTAAAAAGGAATGCACTATTCTATTCCTGAAAAGAGTAGGCTTTCTCATGCTTGTCTTGACCTGAATTTTATCAGAGCGTCCTCTAAAAATGTATATTAAAAACTACTCTGGCTAATGTCAATGTTCTTTTATATAAAAATACTCATTATAAAACGGTTGTGGTCCGCAGCAATTATTTGTGTAGGAAATTCCTCGAATATAACGTAATTTTGGCATTTGCCCGATCTGCACATACACTGTTTCAAACTGAATTCTCTTTACTTAACGGCACTTTGCACACAAAATGAATTTTCTAATCAAAATATAAAAAAATTGACTGTGTGCTAAATCTTCCCCATAAAATCAACTCTTCACGTTTCGTGAGTTAGGCAATCTACTCTACTGAGCGTGTTTCATTTGCTAAAATCCTTGTCGAGAGACAAAACCTAGGTTTAATCTCACGAAATGTTTTCAGGTACCCACCGACGAAGTACTCATCGATTATTCAAAAGCCAATCGGAGCTAGTATATTTTCATTGCGGAATAACTGTACTATATTCGCAATCTGCTAGAAAGCACGTAGGAAACTGGGAAAACCCTGACTGAATTATTACCTGAAGGGAACTCAAAGAACAGGCGCGTTGACCTTTATCTAGTTGCTGCGCTGTCAATGCAGCGAATCGCTCACTCTGTTGGCTACGTCTGAGTCTTTTTAAAATACAGATAAATTTTATTCACTTTTCTCCGTCAGTAAACATCCCCCTGTCTTAACTCAGAAATTTAGTTGGTCGGCTCATTAGTATCTAAACGCTTTTCTCGATCATTCCGGCAAGTGATGTGAGCCTACCTGCTGCCAGTACTCGCAGGTACTTGTAGAAAATGGGCTTTTTGCGTTAAATTTTCACTTAAACAAAAATATAATCGCACTTTTTGCTTGCAAATTTTAGTGAAACCTTCTTAATTGCGTTTTAACTCAACTGCTGGCTTCTAACCTTCTCAGTCGCTTGCATTCTCATAACCGAAAGCTTTCAAATGAATCCTTACCTAGAACCAATTTGGTTTCATTAAAATTAGGACGCAAGCAAATATTTGTGAATTATTCTCTTTCCCTTTTTATACTGGCATACCATGGGGATCAAGCCTCATAAACCCAAAATCTGATCGGTATAGTTGCGAGGTCTTATTGACCTTGGACCCGAAAGGAATTCCGAAGGATTTCATTTGAAATCCTACTCGCAGCCAGCTCCTTCTCCCGATGTGTTCTCAATACCCTGCATCAGAACCTATCCCAATAAGGGAAATGGTGCAACGCTTCAAGCGACGAGCATTCATACTCAGATTATGTTTACTGAGATAAGTATACCATATTGTTTTAGTTACCTAGATTATCTGTTATCTTTATCAATGATTGCCTTCTCTGTAGTTAGTAGTTACTGAACGACAGCTAGCCCTTGGTAACCCTCCACAAACTGTTTTGGTGCCAGTAACTGCAGCCATTTAGGTGGATTTAAATCAAATTAATTTACAAAGTACCTGGCAGTTACTAGCGCACTCGTGTGAGGCACACTAGAGTATAACATGTCGGAAGTACGTTTAAAGATATTAATATTCTCTGGATGGAGTCAAATCGCAGACGAGTAAAGTACTAAAGCCTCATACAGACAGGTTTACTACTAAGGCAACCGATTTGCCTCTGTACGGCGAAAAGCGTCTTGACAATTCAAAGCTTCAATGTTTTGTATGTACCGTGTTGAACGATCGTCGACAACCCTTTTTTCTAGGAACCATGACAATTTAGGACGGTTTAATAATGAAACGGATCCTTCGGTGTATTATCTTTCTTTCCTGTAAAACATTCGGTAAACAAGTGAATGTAAGAAAGTAGGGGACCTAGTCAACACCTGACAAATCTGGCTGGTGCAGGTATTCTCGTTTAAGCATTCAACGGCGGTTTCTTGCTCAGGTCTAAGATGACTGCCTCAATCCTTCCGAACCTCTACAAAAGTGGAAAAGGCGATTTACTGTCTTGCATTGTTATCAAACCTGAACGTGAATCCCTGTATTTTTAAGACACATATTAAACCACAGTTTTAATCCAAGCTAGGTCTATTTTCTTAAATGATGTCTTATCTGGTACCCTAATCAGGACATAAGAACAGGAAACGGTTAAGTTTTATTTAAGTGTTAAGCTTGAGGTTATGAAAAGGACTTATTTAAGAGTAAAGGTAAGTTGGGGTTAACTTAATGGTTCAAATTGTGTTAAGGGTTAACTGTAGGGTTAGTTTTTTATGCTTGGGTTGAGATTGAGATTAGAACTATGCTTTAGATTTATTTTAAGACTGGTTTTAGTGTTAAGATACGGAAAGATTTACCCATCCTGAACTTATACAGATGTCCAGCCCTATTACTTGGGTACGGCTTTCATATCTTTGTGTCCCGTTTAGGGAAGGATGAACAATCCTTACCTAATTTGTACTGTGGTGTGCCAAATTTGAAACTTGAGGAAAACACAATTTTTTGCTTTAAAAAGGTGGATAAACTCATTCCTATGATTTTGATTTTCAGATCACATTTAATTTACGCATACCGAGTTCACCGTTTTATAAACAATCAGCAGCTATTCACAGTTGAATATTTTAAAGTTGATGGCAGATGCCAGGAGCATCCTTTGGAAAAGCTGCCTTATATATACTAAGCATAAAATATAAAGGAAAAGAGGGTATAAAAATCTGCAAGCATACGTTAAATTAAGTTAAGGTTAGTTCTCATGTACTGCGCAATTTTTCAAAATAACTCGTAAACATCGATAAAACAAAAGACTAGTATATAGAAAAAAATCCACAACTGATTCTATTCCTACTGACGATTTACTAGGGCTTTATCCAAACAATCATAAGACAGTCATATATTTTAGCGTGTTTACTTTTTGTATACATTTAAGTCAATTCCATAAAAAAGCACAAATTAAATTCAAAAGATTCTGTTTGTGCGCTCCAGAAGTTTCTTATCGTTTCATGGTAAGCCAAAAATCCAATTTGCATGGGACCTATTCTTAAAAACACAGGCTTACAGGTCAGAAAGGGTATTCTAAAAGACCGACAGAAAAAGTAGATTAGAAAACAAAACGAGGTAATGCATGGGCATGACCTTGCTTATACGCGTCACTCTCGTGCGTACAAATATACCGGGCAGAAGCTATCAGATAGTGAAAGGAGGTGAGCTTTTGTTTCGATGGCATTTGATGCAAATAATAGTTGGCTTTCTTGTTAGTCTCCAAATGCTGCTCGATTCCCTGCTTTGTAACAAAATTCCAGGCAATGTACAACATAAAGGGGGCTTTCAAATATAAAAAAATTATTTTGTTACTGTCTGCACCATTGAACAATTTAACCTAACCTTAGACATTTCAGTCCATTAAGTTTTAAAATCCTCTGTACGATGTCGTGTGAAGCGTAAACAGGAAACGACTAAACATTCGCGAAATTTGTTGTCATATGTAAACATAACGTCCTTGTATGCTCTACACAGAATTTACTAGCGGATTAGTAGCAGACGGTCTACCGCTTATGAAGTCAATCATACTAAGTAGAAGGATATCTCTTCTATTGCTTTGGTAGGAAGATTTCTGGTAAGGTTGATAATAAAATACTAATCACAAGTAGATCATTACTTAGCTGGAAGGACTACCACACAGGCCTAACTTCTCACCCTTGATATAAAGGGGGACAAAGAAATCAAACCTTAGATAACCCTAAATCCATCAGACGCAGTTGATACAAAAGAAAATGACTTAACAGTCCAGCACGTCATTGGAACCTCCATTCAAGTTTGCTCGTTAAGGTGGGTCGCCGGATCAAACCCCTCCAAATATGGGCAGCACAAACGATTGGCACCAGTAAACCCTAACCCGCTCTCATGATCCCTTACACGGATTGTTTCGTTATGGAGTCTTTTCAAAACGATTAAATAGATTCACGGCTACACTCACCTCGGAACTGGCTATCAAGCTTAACCTTACTATCTGCACAGAGTTAATTCGGCTCTAAAGGTCTTAGATGTCAAATCAGCGAGGTTACATCCATTTTTGTTCATGAAGAGAACGGAAGTCAACTGTCACCTATAAAACGTCCGTGGCACGAGTGGTAGTTTAAAATGGTTGCCACGGCATCCTTATCACCATCTATTTAGATTTCATATTGAAATTGTCATCATTAATGTTCGACAGGATCCAATGGTCAAACGCAGATAGACGGCAGATTTCTCCGTGACCTATATGAGCTTCAATAGATCCCAGGCAGTTCAAATGATCGTACTGATGGCTAAGCACAACCACTATTGTTTTAAACCTTAAACAATGGTAAATAATCGTAGACGTTCGTAAGAGCTTCCAAAAATAACAAATGTGGCCTTATAGATAAATAATTAAAAGTTGTCACGATATGTGCCTTCGTTTTTATACCCAGAGGTACTGACTTTTCGCTTCAGAAGGTTTTCGACATGATTGTTGACGTGTATATCACGTTTATTGCTTTAAAACACTGGATTTCCACTTTGTCAGTATTCCATGTGAAAGGTTTGAGGCATCGAAGGGGCGTACTGTTAGCATGTTTCAAACAAAACTTTTGTATATAAAACAATGCATCAAAAGAATGCCAACTATATGATTAATCTCGTTAAAAACACACCAATGGCCTCAGTTCGATTGAAATTAGAACCATTTACGTGCCAATTTATGTTACTTGACTGTATATCTGTTCAGTCATAGATCAAATCATGCTTCTCTGTATTTTCAATCATTGCGATTTGAAGGTTTACTATTGCAAAGAGAACTGCTTGTCTATACGATGGAGAAAAGCTTTTGTTTTTTGCGTTTGATAAGAATGAAGTCGACTGTTTTTCTTTGATCTAAGCATAAGCTCACTAGGCCGATACAACTGAAAACATACGGCAAATGAGTTTTCAGGTGGCGCGTTAACATAGTTCCGGCCTATGAATCGCCTAGGAAAAATATTAAAACGTGAGGCTCTATAAAAAATGTCATATTTTCCAAAAGCACTGTTTTTATTTGCGTAAAATTGCGCACAGCTTGGGAGTAAGAGAGTGCAGAAAAGGCTACATGGTTGTAGGTCAGCAATGTAAAGAAGGTTTAAACTTACCGAATTAGGAATTCACACATAAAAAACGTTAAAATTTTTCATCAAAATACCAGGCGGGATTAAAATGAATGTCTCCCTTGCGCAACACTTGATTGGTAAACAATTTTAAGATACTAGTTTCAAGCGAGTTGCCCATCGTATATGCTATTGAAGTAGTATTAAAATGCATCTTTTATTTTGGTCCCAGGGATGATGATTAGGAATACTTGTTGAATTCGATTTCACATAACTTCCCGCGTGACGAAGAATACTTCGATTTATATGACAAAGCCCTATTGTCTCGTGGTAAAAATCGCTTAAGGCATGTTCTGATGTGGTGCTGTATGTGACTTCATGTATATAAGTTTGATGTCTGCGTCCTTTCTTTGTTAATTGTGAATAGCAGAACAGATTTGGCTGGATGAGCACGAAAGTTGCTGGTGAATGTTCCTGTTAGCTACTGCATACGCATCTAAGGGACTGGATGGATTTGCATTGCCACTATGCAAACTGAGACGTTAGTTACCTAAGGCTTCTAGTCATAAATAACTGATTTAAGCTCGAAATTTCAGAGTGCATTTCAGCGCGTTAGTACTCTTGGGACTGACAGCAGTTAAACCGTAGTTTTTTACAAACCCTAATAGAATTTTACGTCCATCAGTCATTTGTATAGCACAAACTTTTGAAAACTGCTCTTAAATGGGACTTAATTTCCTATATTTTTGATTCTATCTACGATGAATCTTTGATATTTTAAACACAGAAAGGCCTGAAATAATACAAAACTTCAGTGTGTTGATGAGGTGATCACTGAGAACTCGGATACCATCCCTCCGCCTCCTACTCGAGCAGCTCAAAATGTCGTTTTTATCAGCGTTGGTTTGGATTGTACAGTCCTGCGAATCCTGCAAACAAAATTCAGGTCGACATTAAACCAGGTAATTCAGCGATTATCTGGACAGGTTATTTTGATAAGTTGAGAGGATTTAATAATAAGAAGGGCTTTAGTTTGGAAAACTGCCCTCTTATTTAAAGTTATTGGAAGAAATAGGCTCTCACGTTTGCTAAATCATGAGTGTGTTTATGTAAAATGAAATTCGTATGCTATGTGGAAAGAAAGGACGAAAATATCTTCTAATAAACATTGTGCTGTGGAAGAGTTCCATTATTTAAAAAAAGTGGAATAGTAATCGCTTCTAGTGCTAGAAAAGTTTGTGCAAAGTTGATCAAATGGAACTCAAGCGAAGTTTAAGGAATCGCCTTTATTTTCAGAACCAAGCAGCAGTAGAAGTTTAAAAAATTATATTAAGCTATTCTGTAAAGTTTTTCAGCAAAAAATGCAGTAACAAAAGTTCTTGGTATGACATTTTCGTTTGCTGCACAGCTTGTTGTACGCGCAATCAAAGTTTCTGCATGCAACTGCACAGACAGCCAATAGAAATGCTTATTTAATGTAATGCTTGTAGAAATATAGTTTTTTTCAACAATAGGTTCCGCTTAAGTGTTATTTAGAAACCCAACAGACAGACGATTGATAAGTATTTCAAAAAATGGTCATATACATGGCCTATTTTTTTAATTTGGACGTTTAATACGGATCTTATTATAAATTTTCTCAAGCGAAATATAATCAGTTATTGAGAGAATGGTATGTTCTTTCATCTCTATCCAAATGTAATCGTTTGTCTTGAGGTAAAATACGGAACTTGTCAAAAGTCTCCAATTTCACTGTGACATAACCTTGAAAAAAGTTAATATATGCAGAATATCGTCAGCTTTATATCCAATAAAGGCATTTTTTAAAGAGGAAACTTATTATGAAAACTTTTTATCAATCTTAGGATAAACAATATGCATGGTATCTAGCAGCCATGTTGTATGCTGGAAAATGTGGTTTGCTGTTTTGAAGCATTTCGACATTTGACCAAAATGGCCATCACCGTAGGAAATAATATCCAAAACCTCGTTTTTTCGGTAAATGCTGTTTAGTTATATCTTATTTTAAAGGGTTTGATGTAAACGTCAAACAAACGGAGAATAAGTAAACTGATCAATTAACACAGCAAAAATTTCGCAAATAAAGAGAAAATTTATTCAAAATATTCAATAACGACGAATGTAATCATTCTTAAATATACAAAATGTTTCGACTAAACGCAAGTTCTTTTTGTATAAAAAAAGTGGTTGCTTTAAGTGTTATACTTAACAAAATTTTTGAATTTACAGCTATTTTTGACGTCTTCACAAGATGGGGGTTAGATTTTTTTATTTTTCTTAACAACGACTGAGTACCTCTTATAGTTCTTTAAGTACTTAAAATGCCGTATGTTGCTCATTATTATTTATAAGTTTTCATAAATGCGTTCCCGCTGGTATGGAAAAAACAATCAAACATTTACAAATTTAAGAAATTTGCTAGCAGCACTCGCACAACTGTATATCTTGAAGACTCTTCAGGGGAGTTACGGCATGCCTAGGACAGTGCTCTTTGTGTCGGCTTACTGCGGTCCTAAATACTCAATTCGTTCGAAGACAGTTCGGTAAATACGCTAACTCAAAAAATTCTCTTCGCATATCAAGTTTACAGCTGGATAACAAGTGCAATACGCAACTTACTATTTTTTGTAGATTCAGTGCATCAGCTGCTGATGATTGTTTGAATGCGGTTTCCCATGAGTAACTCGGATGAGATACTAGGATACCTTATGCTTTTGAAAAACCCGGACTTTGGTTGTAGACATGCGCGAGCGCAAGCAATGGCAGACTGTATGCTGACACTGGTAACTCATACCTAAGATAGACTGCTCATCTCGGCAACTTGTTGCTTATCCTCATGGGGTTGAAAGGCGTTTAAGACCCGGATGTTCCTGTGCGCGTGCAGTTTGACATGTTAAACGTAAACGACTGCCTGTGTGCATATGCGCGCGTTTGTCTCAGTCAGTCAAACTGAGCCTACTGTTGATATTTCAGCGCATTCTTAACAAGTCCACGTTTAACAAAATTACATTTAAATCGCTGTTATTTTAGACAAAGGTGTTCGTACCTTTTCCGTGGTTGTCAAGATGGGCCTCCGGGTACATGGCAGCGCTTACTGTGAGGTCAGCGCATATTTCTTCTTTTTTCACACGAGGCAGTGAACAGTGCAATCACCGTCAGCTGACATTGATTTCCGACAGTTCGGTACCGGTTTGTAAACTACCTAAAAATTCCAATGAAATTCCAATAGCGTAAGCTGTACTCTATTTATAAATCAATTTGTTCAGGATGTAAGAAACACAATGAAAGCTTTTTTGCATTCTGCACTTCTAAGTTTCATAATTCAGTACCATAATAAATTGTCTTAAATTAGTTAGATCACTAGAAGAAGCACATGGACAAGTTTGGAGAGAGCAATCGTATCATGGCGACTAGTCTAGATGAAGGGAAAAGCATTCAAGGAACATTTAACGGATGGAAAGTCGGCCTAAGCAGTACACAAACTTTGAAACTTTCTTACCTGTCCATTAAAACAGTAATTTGGTTTGTTTTTGTTTAAAGGGCTAGCAAACGTTTTTTTGAAATGACAGCATTAAATAGAGCTTAGAAAGACCCAGGACATGTTTCGCGAGAACGGATATCCTGATACATTGATTCCAAAGAATGTTATCGAGTGACCAACATTTCAATCCGTGCTGGCTGGACTAAGAAGAGTCTGTTCCTCGAAATTTACCTTGAAAGAAACGTTACCGTTACCTTCTAAAAAGCCACTTCCATCAAGATATCTGGTGAACCATCTTAGCAACACGGATTCGGATATTGTATTCAACCAACCATATCGTAAATAGGAATATTGAATGCAGGTTGCCTCTGAAGGCTGCCGCAGTAGGCACTTTCTTCTGATGTTGCTCCTATTGAGCAGGTTATATTGGTCGCACGAGTCGAAGCATATCCACTATATCCAAGAGAATGTGAAAAGCCGCCCTCCCTGCATGGCTGGGACAAAGGAAAATAAAGAGCTTAAGCAGCGCCAATTGTTTGCATACGGTTACAATCGGGCATCGCATGGATCCAAATGAAACTATTTGTGTTATCTGTTTAGTCCAAGCTTTCTTGCCTAAGCTGCTGGAAAAGCGTCTTATAACAAAAAAAGAAGGGACTGTTGTTATTTTATGGAAAGTGGCCTGCTGCACACAGAAAAATCTTGTCAAACGGTAGATTAGTCCCGCAAGACTCCTGCACCAGCGCCATGTTCTCACATTCCATTCTGATATAAATCCCTCATATACCGCACTGCTCCTTATTGTTCTCCCCTATAATCTCACACCCAGCTTGCCTTCTATGACGAAATTTATCTGTGTTAAATTTGCAAAAATTCCCATCAGAGAATTCAGAAGAACAGCTGGCGAACATACGTAGCATTCTACAAATTCTCCTCGAGCAATTACATTTATATGGGGAGGGAGTAAAACGTAACATGCTGCCAATTATATTCATCCTTAAAGGCAAATTAGCCATCGGCAGAAAGGGGTGAGGTGGGGATGATATTTCTCACCTGGTTGCGAGGCAATAAGAATATACTGAATCCAGAGAGGGGGAGTGCGGGAATAGGAAAAAAGCGCGGAGAGAGGCAGGCAGCTTGGCCATGCCAAGCTGGGGGTCTGCAGTAGCCTCTCGTGCGCGCAAAAAACCGGCTTCCTCTGACTGTGCGCTTCTCTGTAAATCGACAACATTATATCTTCGGAAGATTCATGCGTGTTCTCTGAACTCTAAATAGTTGTTGAAGGCTTCCATTTCGGTATCTAACAACGTGTGAGTCCTAACAAGATCTCTCCATGAACAGCAGCGGCAGGAGCAGTCTTTTCTTATAAATAACTTTTCGAGTAAGAAAAGGGGAAAACGGCAAAGCAACCGTTTCACAAAAGCGCCGAATACGCTGTTCGGGAGTCAAAATGAATTAAATCACTAAGTCGATTTTTTCACGACGTTAACTCGAGGGCAGAAATTGTAGACTGAAGCAAAACCAAAGTCAGGTATTACTATGAATTGCAGACAGAGGCGAAAAGAGGAGCTTCGCGATTTTTTTAAAGTAGGAGAGGTTTAGTGGATGCGCTATTTTAGCTGTCTAGTCGCTCCCTTCCCTGCATCAGACCGATTCTATGGGATGAGGAAAATAACCAAGTCAACGAAAGTTGTCGGTCACATTAACCAGCTTAATGGTAGTTTGGTTTACGCAACGTTTTGTGAAGGAATGAAAGGACGGTCTGTTAGCTGACTGACATTTAATCAGAGGCCCAGGCTTCAGTTGTCTCTTGAATCGCTTCAGTCTCAGCCTGACTAATTGTCTACGATTCTGTAAATAAGACAGCATGACGAGGGTTTAGGTAAGGCATTTGTGAAGGTTACTCCGTTCGCCTGAGTCATGACTTTCTGTCTGACTGGTATGTTTTCAACACAACTTTAGGCGTCTCACTTTGCCAAATAGGGTTTATAATTATCTTGACAGTTTTATGCTGTATTTATAAAACTCTGCTATGTTGCCTATAAGGTCCAGTTCTCAGTATCTCGTCTGCATCTCCTCTGCTCGTACGCTTAGGGAGCAGTTAAGAACGTTTAATGAATAATAATTATGCATGAACCTGTAGTGGCAACGTCTTTTCTAACACATTTTCGCATTCGGGTGCTCGGACCAGGTTTGGATCATTTTATAGGGCATTCCAAGAAAGCTCCCATGGCCTGCCATTAGAAAGCTTTAAATGTAATTGATTTTGACTGTCTTCTTGCTAAAAGTTCACTAAATTTGGTTTGAGGAGCAGGCCAGGTCAAAGGCAACTGTAATCTCGAATATTGACCTGTGAAAGGAAGATTCAGGAATACTGCAACAGGTTCGTACTGCCAATAACAAGGGCCCTTTGTTTATTGTATCCTGCCCTGGCACACAAGATCGGGTGAAGACCGAAATAATATACACATAAACACAAAGTGTTCCGTTTAATTGATAACAAATAATCTCAATACCCGCCCTTTCTTCATTGTGACCCTTGCCGCTACGCATCGATATTATTCTTTAGTACGGTCGCAAAACCTTTCGTAGTCTTTTTGGTCGAAGACATTGACCCTCAAAAGGCCAAAGACTCTAGATACTTTAAAATAGAATGGACGTTATATTGCCTCACAACACGCATCTATATGCTTGCACAATATCCACGCGAGCCCGAAAATGTTATTGTGCAAGCATGTTTATACAGTACATTGTCTAGTCCAGGAATTGTTAGCCGAAATTCTGAAGCGTGGTATGATTCGAACACATTAATTAAGTACGGTTGTAATACTGATTAGCATACAACTCAATCTCAATACATTTCAGTTACCTAAGGATGCGGGCATCTAAACGAACTTCCTTCTAACCATCAGAAAGAAGCATATTTTGTAAAAAATGGCTTCTTAAGATGAAAATCTTCTGATCATTTACTTTTACTGCCCTAACAAACTCAAATATACGTTATAGATATAAGCACAAAATGTTCTTTCTTATATTTATTTGGTAGGAAATTACGGCGTCTTCAAATGTTATCCTCGAAGGAAAATTTTTTTCCGGTTTTATATAAGTTCAAATAAGAAGTCTTCTTACGACCATGAAATGTGTGTTCATAAAGCAACGTATCTGTCAATTTGTACTTGCCACTTATAGATTATAAAACATGGTTCACAATCATAACAAGATGTTCTAGAACTATATCGTCTCCACCTTCCACTGTAAGGAAATATTTACTTATCCTAATAAAGAATGCACACAATATAACTATTTCAGTCGTTAAAATCAAGCGTCAGGACCGGCAGGATTTAAGAATATTCGGCAATTTAAAATTTGTCTTACAGAAAGATGCCGTTTCTTTAAGTACAAAATTTGAAAATATGTGGTTTTCTGCCAAATAGGTTCGAGAAAGAATATAATGTGCATTCTTTCTATAAAATATATTGGAATTTATTATTACTAGAGCAGAGAAGATAATTTAGAAAAATAGCAGATTGTCCGAATACCCATTTTTTCCAGAATATGCTTCCTTCTGATGGTTAAAAGGAAACACTTTCAAATGCTAGCGTCCTAAAGGGACTAATATATATTAAGACTAAGTCGCGCGCTAATCAATATTGCAAACATATTTAATTAATGTGTTCGAATCCAAAGCATATGTCAGAATTTTGGCTGCCATTTTATGAAATAACATTTTTAACGTATGTATATGCATGTATATTTTGAGAAACAGGCGTACGACCTAGCTGACCCTGTTCATGTAAAGTCGAGATGAATAAAATACTATGATATGCAAACAGCATGACATTTAGTAATGCATTACATTTACTGAAACATTTTTACAGCAAGTAGATTTGTGGTGCAGTATACCTAAATTAAACTAATGAATCAAATTTCAAGGCTGGCTGGAGATAATCTTTCAGTGAAAGTAGTCCCTTATGAAAACGAAAGCATTCTAACTACCATTTGGACACGCTAACAGTATTTCACGTCACTATTTCACATCGGAGAGAATTTAATGGTCGAACCATGCGCTTAATGAAGGAAAATTAACGTGGGTCTAGGCACGTACAGTCACGCCTTACCTTATACAGATGGCCACGTAAATGATTCATGTTTTTAACCTCAAAATAGATCTTCAATTTCCGCGAGCAAGTAGGTCCGTGGATAGTACGGAATTCCATAGCAGGTCAGAGGCCATTTGTTCATAGGATAGGGGAAATAAAGTCAGGTTAATCAGTCATAAAGTATAAGACAGAGTGTCCATAGTTTTGTTGCCGTCGTTGCGTTTGCTCGATGGACTCACCGCCTTTCTTCATTCATGGCCTCTGTGCTGGTAGTCCAAATTCTAAACGCGGCTTTACGAAAGAACTGAAGATCCGCGCGAACGGTACGCAACGAACTGCTATGAAAGCACACTTGATGCAGTGCATGACGTTCGATACCTATTGAATAGTCTTTTAAATATGTTCACAGGAGAGTAGGTTTGCAGTTGCCAAAAACCGGAATATTTGGGATTGTTCACGCCATTTAAGTGGAGTTCCTTGCATATAGTATAGGTGTTTAAGGTAACGCTTCTGTCTAGATTTCAAGTGTAACGCTACACATTTAACTTTAGTTAATGTAGACAGCCATATTGTGTAACACATAACCAGTTTATCAAGATTTTATTGTTGTTTCTACGCACCGCCATCAGGGTTAACAATTTTAATATCAGCCGAAAACATAGCAGTGCTACATCCCAGATTCTCAGTGCATTCGTTTACAAAGTATGACACAGGAATAGTTCAACTTTCATGATGAAATTTGACTTGGTAGTTTGGCATAGGTTGATCGCGTTATTTTGATTCACTGAATGGATTTAATCCTGAAAATGCCTTCTTAGTAAGGAAAAACGCCCTTTTAGTTAAGTTTATTAAGGGTAATGGATGTTACTTTTGGCAAAATTGGGAATCGTTTCATATCGAAACAAACTATTACATTAAAGTGCATTGTGCCATGGAAGAACTCTGAAGTAAGTAAGGGAAGATTAAAACACATCTTTTTCAATACCGTAAAACATCATCTAGAATTTGCTCAACTGTAAGTAAATCCAATTTTAAGGAATCGCATTTTTTTTGGAAACAAGGAACAATTTCAGTTTAAAAAATATTTTTGCCATAAAATGCAATCGATAAGTTTTCAGCGCGTTTTTTTACCACATCAAGTACCAAAGACGTAAAAAAAAACTTATCATATACTATTGTGATTGTTTAGGTGAAACGAGATCTTATTAAATCTTAATCATGAAGAAATATACTTTATGTGCATTTTAATTTTCCGCTTATACGTAATTTAGACACGGGCCAAACAGAAGACAAATAATTGCTGCAAATACTACCATACATATGGTCAATCTTAGCTGCGTTTGCAAGCTTATAATAGATCCTGGAAGAAATCCACTATAGTAAAAATTATCCAATATAAAAAGGAAAGTGAGTTCCCTCCCTTGCAGTCAAATTGAGTCATTAATCTCCAGGTAAATTAAAAACATTGGTCAAAAATCTTCATTTTCATTTTGACATTACCTTGGAAAAGGTAATATGCACAGAATTTTGTCGTCATTCAGCACACTAGCACATTCCTAGCTTTATTAGATGTAATGGGTTTGAATCTACCACGACACACTAAGTCTTGTGGCTTCAAATCTTTCCACCTCATGTGATAATCCAGCTTAAATTAAAGTATTTTATACTTACTGGTACAGTTGCAATACCCTTTTTTAACGTGGTTCTTGTGTCAACTTCGCGCATGCAAGGTCCGAGTGGCACTTAAAAAAGCCCGGTACATGCCGCGGGGTGGGGAGCAGCGCGTGTGTGGCACGCGTAGGCGGGCTGTTAGGCTTTTTCATCGAATATGCCTCTTGCCCGCCTCCGGCTTTCTTAACAGTGTGTTGCCAACAGTACATGAGAAATAGGGATAGAGAAAGCGTACTTAACGCTTCGCAATTCTACCTCACTCTAAATCAATTCACGAAAAATTCACCATTCTCTGCTCGTTTCGTTGGGAACGTATTTGACATCCTCATTTACAATGACAGGAAAGCCCTCCAGAGGTAGGTAAAAATCGAGGACCTAGGAGATTAAGAATTGTATTCGTGAGCCTAAACGGTTGCTACTTTAGGCTTTCGGAACCTAGCACTACCAGGGGCGAAGATATAGCATGATGTACGTGTGCACTGAAAAGTAATAGACGCAATCGCTGGAACAAGAACATTACTCGCCTGCCATTTCGGAGTCACGTTCAAATCCGTCTTGTAAGACAGCCCACATATGGATAATTCTTACACAATGAGCTGCTGTGTTTATAGGATGTAGTCGCTATGCTACTGCATATGAATGACAATTAAAGGCTCCCCTTCATCGAGGATTGTTGCCCCTGGTACTTTTATTACTTGATGGCCGGCAGTTGGGTTGCCATCTGCTAAAAGTGTATCAATCTTGTTCAGCGGTTTGCTCGGCCACTTGGCTCAACGATGTTAGCATTGAAAAACGTGATCGTCTGCGCGCGCTCCGAATGGCTGTTTGCTTTTCCCAAACGAAGTCTCAGCACAGAACATGGTGGGAGGAAGTAATTAGACTAAGAACGATGCTGAATGTCCATTAATCCTGACTCAATTAACTCATAGCTGACACGATTGCCATCGCTCGCCACAAGTTCGAATTCATCGAACATTATTTTTTTGGCCAGGATTCTTTAAATGAGCCGCAATTCTGCCCTGCCATCGCGAGTTCGGCAATTCGCAGAGAGAGCTGTCTTCCATTTTATCAGACGTAGATGTTTTGCACGTAACTGCACCAGATCTGATAAACAACTACAGATGTTTCTTCTTATTTTAATGCATATTTTAATCGCATTACTTGACACGCGCATTATTGTGATGCTAAGCAGACGCATATATTGGGAGGTTTGTTTGGTAACCCAAACCTTGACAAGTCAAATATGAAATACTTATTTGTATTTAATTTCGTATGAATAGTGAACGAAGACTGCTGTTTGTCTGACATTTTCGACAAGAAATAGTACTACTGTGCTAATAAAATGCATTATGGTGTGGCAGGGATGTTTGCACGAGTCCGTTGCGAAAACGGTTCAGCTCCAAAACCTTAAATATCGACACCGAAACTTAAACGTGTAGTGATGGGTTAAATTCGTGTACCTTGTGTCCAAGAAAACATGGATAAGATCCCAGTCACCCTTTCTAAACGCCTAATACAGCGACCGTATCACACAAAAAACTTCAAAAATAAGACCAGCACCCGAACATATGCTGGATTTTTGTGTACAAAAAAATGACGTTTTCCTTTCTTAGCAAAAGCCGGTTTCATCCACGTTTCCTCCTTTTATAAGTAATGAACGTATCATGTGTGGAAA
>JAYGXS010000003.1:41669507-41686159 GCA_036362985.1 Ligula intestinalis
AATTCACGAGTACAATTCGATTTTCCGAAGATCTTCTTTCTTTTCATAATGAAGTGTATTTTTTATCTTTTACATCATTATCATATAAAAGTCCTGCTGATAATTTCCGCAACTCATATATAGTAATTAAGGCTGCATATGCCTAGAAATTAATAATAATAATAATAATAATAATAATAATTTGTATTAATAGACTGATATTCTTATCGTTGCTTGCTTTAAAATATTAATATTTTACCTTGCATCTAAAATTTCCTACTCAAAGGGATACATTAACTATATAACCAACGTTAACCATTTTGTGCAAACGTAAGCGGGTCAGACGTTTCTGTTTTCGGAATAAAGCTTGGTTGTAGGACACAAGAATACGTAGGCCACCCTCTTAGAGCAAGTGGTCTTGTATTAAATTCCACAGGTATCAGTTACACTTAGCTTTCCAACACGGGACTAGGATACCCGGAATGAGATGGACGCACGTTGATTCGATGGTCTGTTCATGTTTATCCAGTCCTGTGGAATTGCGCCCAGCGTTTTTTAGAAACCAAATTAGGTGAAATGCAGACGGTGTATCCTACAATGCCTGGCGTCCTTGTTTAAAATCACACGGTTAAGGTATTTCATCATTCCTATGAGCGGTTCCTCAGGCACTGAGTGAACAGCACGCTAACTTTAACTGGCGCATAAACGGACATTCAGACAGTCGTAACCATACATACCGCTCTTTGGCTAAAGCAATGCACATCGCAAGGACAAAAAAAATTTCGGCCAGTTCCTACAAAAGCATAAATACAGCTTGTACCCCAATTTCACAAGCGCTTTCTCTCTAGCATGTCTTACAGCAACATCACATGCGCTGAACTCGCTGGTGGTCACTGACGTCCGGAACAAAGGCTCGGAAGTGTCTCGAACAAGAAAACTCGCCTTCTAGTGACTTCCGACCCCCGTTAATAGTTGGAACTTAGTCTGATAATTATAGCACTCTGATTCTCTTCCATAGCTCAACCACTTAAAATCATAAAGTAGCTGTAGCTACCCTCTGATATGTCTTATCATGATGAAGTGTAAATTCGTCAAGTTCTGCGTGGGAAAACCTGTTTCCTGTATAAACAGACTTAATCTTACTTGTTCATAGGTGACCGTATAAGATTTTGACCAATAAGCCGCTAGAGGTCGCATCCATTTGTTATTAATGTGCGATGTCCACGTTGAGATTAAAGGTTTCGCAATCGAAAAAATTTACAGTTTCTGAAGCACGCTGGGCATATAAACGTAGTGTTTTCCAAGCGAGGCAAGAGAAGAATAACTATGGACATGAAAAAACAGAGATTTTACAACAACGAAGCCAACGCATCCCTCGTTATTTATAACGTGTGCTTAACAGGACTAAAATGATCGTCAGCACAGAATCTATAACGGCGAGATAATTGCACTACTTAGCGACAGAGACTGCCTAGGCAGAATTATTAGCCAGGAAGTAGGACTGCGACAAACAAAGGTTCCAGTGAAAGCCTGCCAAATGTTTGAGTATTTATCACTCCAAGAAGAGACAATCGTAATTAACTTTCCTTGATAATTGACCCGGACATACGAGCAAGCATCGCACCTTATTTGACTACTGTCGATGATCATTAGATACGGTCATTGGTTAGGCACGTGGGCGCAGGGCAGTCGCGTCTTACACATATTGCATCCCTGGCGCCCTCATCATTCTTATCCGCGAAAATCAGGAACGTCAGGTCAGTAGATGTCATGTGGTCGCACTACATAATTACTAGTCACTGTGTAAAGGCATTCCAGAGCTGTAGCTTGAAACTACAAGCCTAATGGAGTAGGATTTTCTGTGAACGCAATTCCCATGATTGAAATTGCACACTTATTGTTCCTCTTTCCTTCGAGACCTATGGTAATTATGGTGTACTTGAGAGCGCGGATTATGCGAAATCACACTATTGAAATCAAGGTTAGTTTAGAGGACTAGTGGATATACAGCAAAACTCAATTGAGATCGGTATCATTCGCTACTTGCTTCTATGAAACTTTTGTTCACTGTGCATAGCCTAGGTCTGTGGGACACAGGTAGGCGAACTGGTTAGCTCGGTAAGTCAATGCACCCACCACGTCACACAAAAAGGTCTTCTGCTTATGTAACTTCCATATTTTTCATTGTCTATCTTTGTACAAATGCCGAGACAACGCAAATGTATTTTAAATAAATAGCAATGGTACCTCACACGCTCGGTATGCTTATTTTCTCGATGTTAAGATGCCAGTATGCGCTACTTGAGAGGAACTGCAGGGCACTATGGTTTATGCTCAGTCCTAATGAAAAACAGACGTATTCCCGTATGGATCTCTCTGACAGCTTGCCTGTGGACACATAATAGTGGTTTTTATTTTCCACACTGACAACCTACATTCATATCTGTCCTCGTTTTTTTATCGGAGAGTATACTTATATAAAAGATTGCTCCATTGTCTCTCAGATATCATAGAAAACAAACCAACGGTTCGTATTTTGTCATAGTTTTAGAAAGCCGAGTGCAACGGAGATGGGCGTGTCTTTGCCGGGCCTACATCACGTGTTTATCTCTGTTTTCAAATTTTTTCGTGCGAACGAGTATTTTGCTTGTATAGTTTGCATCTTCTGACTATCCCGCTTATTGCCTCATTAGCATCGGCCGTGTCCCATTTTTGCAAGCGCTTTTCAGCCTTATCTTTTATGGGATACATAAGCGGTTTTCTGATTCATTAACTGCAAGGGATACGCCGTGAATATGTTAACTTACCGGCTACCGATTATGTGGGAAAGTTGTTTGGGTATCTTGGCTATACAAATTTTGTTTATATGTATGCACTTTCAAGGTCATTCCAAGGTAGCAAATGAAATAAGCCGGTTAACTTTGCAAAAAGACAATGAAGACTGAAAAGACCATTTTTGGCTTATTAGCTTTCATCAGCCAGTTTTAACCAACATGGAAATGTGCACCTGCCGGGATCAATTAACAAACATGCATGCATTTTGTACGCAAATGGGAAATAATCAAAAGTAGTCTATGTGCGATAGTTTGCCTTGGCGCGTGTCACTCACTTTGTCATCGCGATCATCGATATCGGAGCTAGAGCACGGAAGTAGCCATTTCTGATTGGTTGGTTGAAATTATTATTAAATATGGTGCTACCAGCGCCTAGTCAAATTTTATATAACAAATGTCTGTACCAAAGACAAACGAAGAAAAAGAATCGGAAATCTTCCGTGGATTACCCTACATAAAGAACGTCTCCGAGGCCACTGACCGCGTGCTCAGACTGCTAAATGTGGCATGGGACACCGGCCAGGAACTACTCTCCAGCGCTCAGTAATGCAACACAAAGGCCGACTAGCACCGGCTGCAACGTCAGGTATGCTTTACCACTTCAACTGCATAGACTGCCAAACCAACTACAGTGGCATGACGGATAAACGACCGAAATCACGCATGCATGGACATAGGTAAGCCGTAAAGCGGAAGGATAAACTCTCGCAAACCGCCATGAATAGTTTTGAAAACGACTATCGGTTCGACTTTGACGGTGCTAAAGTGATAAGTCGAGCCGAGAGCAAACTAGCGAGGGCATTAAACGAGGCCTGGAAATCGGATACCAACTCAATTAACCGCAGCAAATAACTTCACGGGCAACATGATGCCAAAAGTTTGCACTTTCGCATGAGCTGTGGTCCAAAGTCACGAGAGGATGACAGACCAACCAGGAGCGAGCAGAAAGCTCGTTTTTTAACTCATGTTTTGACCCAAATTTCTATCTCCGATGATGTACTCGAACATTAGTGCGGAAGCTCAGATGAATAAACATTCTCCCCCAGATATCGCCTTACTTTTTCCTACCATAAATATATGGAGTGGAAACCAACACAGCCAACGGAGACCTACAGTATATGCCACGAATCACGTAACATTTCGACATAGGCGAAAGATTGATACTCTTTCGCTAATCGGTATTGACTCAGGTTGTGATACTGATTATCGTGTAGTCTATTCTGAAGTTTATTCTATCATGATAGGATGCAGCCCTTTTAATGAGCTTTGTTTTGACTACCAGCAAAAATTACCTAATTTAAAAACTGGCTCCTTGAGTAGTATACTTTATTATAATTGATTTTGACTGCCTTTATAAATTCAAATATATTTTATGGAGAGCATGCACGAAAAAAGTATTTCTTGTACTCGTTTGTTAGTAAATCACGCCTTATTTCAATTTCATGTTCAAAGAAAAGGTAGCTTCCGGTTATAAATAGTTGCACATTAGCCGAAAAATTTTCTAACCTAGTGACTGCTACACTCGAATTCAAGGTTTAAACACTGCTTACTGTGTACATCCTGCTTGAGGAAAAGTACGCTTTCGCGTAGTGTTTGAGAAAAGCCACATAGTTGTCGTGAAATATTGAAATATATATGAGACACATTTTATGCAGCATAGGCAACATTAATAAATTTGCGGATGCGATGTATTATGAATAAACACCTCACAATTGTATAAAGGCTCATAATAAGCTCCTTTTTTATAACCGAAAGCTTCCCTTTCTTTGAGCATAAAATTGAAAGAATGCGTGATTTGCTATCAAACAAGTGCATTCTTCCGTTGTCCAGGCGGTCGCAAAAGTATGTTTTGCCTACTGTAGTCTGCCTCTAAATAATGCAGTTCCTGGCAGTTCGTATATAAACGGCGAATCAAGTAGCTTATGCCACATTGAGAGACGGTTTACTATCGATCAGGTGCCCTTTAATAGGTAATCCAACTCCTTGAAGGAAATGCCATTTAACTGAATGCTCACTTCGGCTGACTATCTGGGTGTTTTTTACTTTTCCGGATATAGCGGGCATAGGAAAAGTCTTGCCCATGTACATTTGTTTACCGATCTGTATTTTTTAAATTCAAATTCGTTTTTGATGCTGGTTTGGGGAGCCCCTTAATGAACTCCGACTAATTGATCTTGAAAATTGTAATGCGAGCAAATCGATTTTTTGTCTAACATCACTGCTTACTCTTGTCGTTAAAAAAGCAATAAAAAAGCAACAAATCGCGAATAAAAACCAACTTTGTTTGCCTGACGGCTCGGATTCCAGTTCAAAAAACGCCAGAAATGGGAGTTACAGTAGTGACAGGATGCAGGCGCTGGGCTGCTGTATACCCACGAGTAATGCTGAACACACGCGAGCCAAATGGTCATTTACTTGAACTAAGTTAAACTTCTGTTTACAGGTATCGATGGGTCTTCGGCCTCTTTTGTATGTTAATAGAATATTTTCATTGCTTCTTTATGGTGGTTATCATGTGGCAGTGGGCTCGTCTCCTCAGGGGGCAATGGTGGCGTCGGGTTGATAGCAGCCATTGCACGTGTTTGCATGGTTCGTTGGTTGGGTTCATCAATCGTCCTGCTGGGTTGACAACTTCCCGCAAACGTGCGAACCGTGGTTGCCACGTCCGTTTTCACCTCTCGGTTGCTGCCAGGCTAACGATCATCTTCACCGTTATCAAGTCTCAGCGCTCGCTCGCGTTCGTCTGCGTTCGCATCTTGTTTCTGGTCCCGAGGGGCAGTGGACGCCATGGCTTGCCTTCCGTTTGCGACGGCGTCTGGCAGTCGTGCACGCAGGTTTGTGCTGTTGGTTGGCACATCTGGTAGACGTTCTTGTCCGTGGTCTTGTTGCCTGTGCTTAACCCATAAAGCTTGGTAGGCTGCCGGCAGCGTCACGTGGCGGTTAATAGAATTACCTGTGGTATGCCAGGCTTCGAGCGTCTCCCTAGCCGTTTGGTCACTTCCTTGCCCCAGGAAATCGCCAGCTTGAAAAGCAAACACATATCTGTAGATGCACCACTTTCTGCATCTAGAGAGAGTTGGTCCTGTCTGCGCACCACTCTTTCGTGCTCGGTCATACGGGTCTGCAATCGCTAACCTGTTTTCCTGACATAGTTTACTTTGCAGGAATTACATTTGATCCGGTACATGAAGTTGACCGTTTCACCTCGGGAGAGGGGAGCCCTTGGTTTCATTACCAACTGTCGGATCATTGCCTTGGGTCTATGAACGATGCCGGTACCCAAGGGTTGCAGAAGTGGAGCGGCTGCTTTAGAGACCTTTGCAATATAAGGTAACACCCGCCAGAATTTTGGTTGGTTGCTCGTTGGCTTTCTCTTTGGGTTGACCCGTCTACTACGCTCTGTGAAACTCCGAGGGTACACGTTGGTAGTGACCATCTGCTGTACATAGCGAAGTTCGACCAATTTGTCGGCTCTTTCGCTGCAGTGAGTTTCAGCTCTTTTTTACAGACTTCGCACACAGCTGCGTTTGTGACGCAACGGGTGGTTGCTTTGGTAGTTCGGGATCTGACGTGCGTTGGTGGCTTTCCTGTAAACCGTCGTCTTCAGGTTCCCGTCAGTTTGCGATGAACCAGTACGTCCAGGAACGCCATCTGCCCATCGTTCTCTGCCCCCATTGTGAATTGAATATCCGGAAAAATTGACTTCAGGAGGGCATGGAAGTTCGTGACTGTTTCTGGCTTTAAAATGATGAAAGTTTGAAGACTTTATAAACAGCAAAATTTAATGGATCCATAAATTTCGCGAGGGCTTTTCAGTTGCCAACCCTCATTGCTTAACGGGAATGAACGTCAGAGAAAATACACAACTAAATTCATACAGAAAAAATCGATAAAAAACGGCAAGGTCACTGTACATGGCCAAGAGGCATTCGATAAAGCTGAAATTTAAACGCTTTAGATAGCAAAATAATGGTGAAAAAAAGTACATACGGCAAACGCCAAGGCAATTGGCCACCAGAGTAAATGAACACTTACCTAGCTGGTTGCTTAAGCAAAGAAAAACGAACTCCGCACTCATCAATCACTGAACACCTGCTAGATACGGGCCACTCCGTGGACCTTAAAACCTCCTTCAGATTACTTGTTCAGGCACAAACAACTCGCACCTTACGCTACCTGGAGCCAACTTACATAAGATGGTTTAAACCCGACCTATGTTAATAATTGGAACATGTAGTGAACCTAACTCTACCTTGGTAACACTGGCTCCTTGTTAACACATTCCCCTCCCCAAATTTTCTTTCATTTTTGCCTAGACGTTTTTTCACCAATTTTTTTGCTGTCTACAGCGTTTAAATTTCAGCTTTATCGAATGCCTCTCGGCCATGTACACTGACCTAGCCGTTTTTTATCGATTTTTTCTGTATGAATTCAGTTGTGTATTTTCTCTGACGTTCATTCCCGTTATGCAATGAGGGGTGGCAACTGAAAAGCCCTCTCGAAATTTATGGATCCATTAAAGTTTGCTGTTTATACAGTCTTCAAATTTTCACCAGGGAAAAGAAGCTTTAAATGACGAAAGTGTCGCAATTTTGGCTTCTGGGCGGCGAACACTAATGCTTATAACCTCTGCAGGACCACTTGGACGATGAAGCCGGAAGCAATGATCCCATTGGTGTACCTTTGATTTGCTCTTACACCGTCCCTTCAAAGGTAAAGTGGGTTTTGAGGCAGGACTTCACCAACTGCATGAGATGTCTGCGTTGGAGTGTTTTGGCTGCCTCTATACAGCGTTTCAAGTAGGTTGCTGAAAGTTTCAATGACCAAGCTGTATGAGATCGAGGTAAACAGTGAGGTGACGTCGAATGATATCATGATCTCGTCTGCCTCGAGGTTTAAACCAGTGAGTCTCTCTAGGAAATCTGTGGCTGATCTGACTATCGTATTGGAGCCCGAATTAAGGGAGTGCAAGCATCGAAAATTCCATTTGGCCACGTTAAACGTGGGTGTGCCGAGCAATGACCCAATCGAACGAAGTGGATTATTCTCTTTGTGAACTTTGGGTAGACCTATAGTCTTGCCATCGCTGCATCGTTTGGTTTGATGGCCAATCGTCCCGCTCTGGTCATCGCACCATTGTTCTGTAGCACACTGAGTGTTGAGTTGATTTGTGTTACCAACGTTTTCCTTGAGTTCCGTACACACTTTTGGTATGCTTGGCGATCCTCAAGCAGTGTGGTGGCCTTTTGCAGGTATTCTGTCTTGTCTAATTCAACCGTAGAACGCCCTTTGTCTGCTGGTAGTATGACTATTGTCATGTCAGCCTTCAGCGTCTTCAGGACTTTCTGTTCCGTTCTCGGGATAACCGGGTGGCGTTTATGCGTCATAACAAGGGAGGTAATTTGTTGCCGAAACAGGTTTTGTGTCTCTGCGAGCTCATAGGTGTGTTTAAGGACCGACTCGATGGCGGCTACCAGGTCAACTGGGTTGGAGTCTGAAGTGTTGAAGCCGGCAGCGTGTTGCAGCACTTCCATCTGTTCTAGCTTGAGTTCTTTGGATAACAGATTGCGGACCAGTTGTTTGTTGTCTTCTTCTGCGAAAGAACACGGTTTGCGAAATTTGTCCATCCGCTCCCTTTCTCTTGTGGGTCTCAGTTCTCTGGCTCGTTGGTCAATCACTACACGGAGTAGCTCTGTACCGTTCACGCTGATGATCTCTGAGCATGTTGACGATGATTGATCGATCATCCGACCGTACTTGGGTAGCCGAAAGTGACAATCCTGGATGAGGATTTGAGTTATCCGCCTGCCATGCTGCATCACCCATTGCCTCGCCAGTATTGTGTTCACCGGCGGCTTGTAGGACAAGCTCTCCTGCCCAGCCGATTTTACTCATGTATACAGTGACAGTTCGTGTGACTATAACCGTTGACAATGGAAGCTTTATGCTTCTGAAACGTCAGGACGATAAACATTTGGTTCCCGTGATTGCACTACATTCGCACATTCTCTTGTTGCGGTGGAGTACGTTCTTCGGGAAATATAATTTTGAACGAACAGTCCAAGTCGACATGCTTATTGATGCATGATGTGTCCGAGTGCATCGCTTCGAGGAATCCACGTCCTTTCTTGGAGGGACATGTAGCGACAATACGAGTTTTGTCCCACGCGAACGTATGCCTGGTGTCTAGGCTATGCATGACGACTTGGGAGTAGAGGTCTAGTCTTTTTATCGCCAATTGGGGTTCATGAATGCGCACAGAGACGGGTTTTCCGGTCTGGACACAATAACCGGCATCACATGATCCACATGGGATTTTATAGTTAACTTCTTTCCTGTCTAAATAGTTCACCCTATCCTCCTCAAATGTCTGTCAACATCTTCAGACACGTTTTTGATGTAAGGAAGGCTACGCCATGTATATGACATCTGACTGCTACTGTCTGAATCTTTTTTCTTTGACGTTTGTTGTCTCACACAGTGACGTATAAATTCTCGTCGATATCCATTTTGGGAGAATAACTGAAATAAGTAATTCAGACCTTCCTTGTGGCCTTCTTTGTCCGAGCAATGCGTTTTTGCTCGATTTAACAGACTGTTAATACTGCTTCTTTTATGAGAGATAGGATGGTTGCTATCATAGTTTAAGATGGTCTCGGCATACGTTTTCTTGCGATAAACACTTGTGTGTAATGTTCCATCGAGCTGTCGTTGTACAAGGACATCGAGGAACGGGAGCTTGGCATCGGGTTCCTTTTCGAGTGCTAATTCAATTCCCGAAAGCGTGGCGTTGAGCGTGTTGTGTAAGTTTTCCAGTTGGTCCTTCCTCACGATAATGAAGGTATCATCAACATATCGTAGCCAAATCTTAGGGTTAGCTAGCGGAAGGGCTCTCGCCTCGAGCCTATGCCTTGTCACTTCAGAAAGGAAGCCTGATATAGGTGATCCCATAGGGGCTCTTTTCAGCTGCTGATAGTATTGTTTGTTGAATGAAAATTTGGTTTGTAGGCATAGGTCCAAAAGTTCAAGCAGTGCAGTTGCAGGAATATTAGTCTTGTAGGTCTGTAGTAGATCGTCCGTGCACTCCCTCGCTATTTCTAGCGGTATAGAGGAAGACAAATAGATGACATCGAATGAGACTATTATTTCATCCGCGGAAATCGCGACTCCTTGTAATTTCTGTACGAATACCATAAAGTTCTCGGTGGACGTTTCACAGTTTTTTTGTGAGTGGTCGGAGCTGTTGGAATAACCATTTGGAAATATTGTAATTTGGCACTCCGATTAGCGATACCATCGGTCGTAAAGGGACTTCCAGCTTATGCACTTTAGATAATCCATATGCCGAAAGAAGCCTCGTCGGAAAAAGAGAGTTTTACTCGTGCATTTTCGAGCTGGTGGCACTAGCTCTTCGTCATAATATCACCAGCTCGAAATTTCACGAGTAAAACACATTTTCCAACGAGCCTTCTTTCTACACTTATCACCTCGGAATGCAAACTTCCTCATGAGACACACTGCAGCGACGAAAGTGGGAAAAAGGAGGAGATTAAGTATTTGCATGTTCTATACCTGCCAACGGTTATCCTATGTCCTTTGTACGCAAGTGTCTTAAGAGACCCCACCTTGAGCGGTCGAAGGGAGAGGACCCCATCTTCTGGGTTGCAATCCCCTTTGGGAAAAATGTATCAGAGGCAGCTGCTAAAATCTTGAGACCATTCGGGATCGGTGTGGCTCATAGGCCTGCGTCAAACATCAGACAGCAAATCATGCGGCCCAAAGACCCGCTACTGTTGATAGAACAATCCGGTGTGGTCTACAGCATACTGTGCCAAGACTGTGATGCAAGGTATGTTGGTGAAACGGGCAGACGCCTGGGCACAAGATTGCACGAGCATCAGCAGGAAATCGACCGCAACGGTAAGCCGTCTAAGTTCTATGCCCATGCACAGCAGAAGAAACACGTCTTCGCCTTTGACAAAGCAAGGGTCCTTGCTCGAGCCAATGAAAAATGGCTAGATTGCTGCTGGAAGGGTGGTTTTCGACTGGCACACTTAACAGAGCCATAGACCTCCACCCCGCCTACCAGTGTGGAATCAAACCAACCTCGGAGGTGCAAAGTGGAGAAGCCGGCCAGGAAACTAATCACCGCCGCGCCCACGAGGTTGAGATCAACTCAGGAGGGCAGGAAAACTCGTCAGTCGGCGATGAGCACGTCATCCAGCACGCTGACTTGCGACAGCCGATACGTGAACAGAAATCACAAGAGCCCACCAGCGATCAATATTACGGTCAATCCATATCGATCAGGCAGGTCCAAGTTCGTGCGTCGAGCGCGGATACAATAAAAGGCACGCGGCAAGGTTGCAACAGTCCCGGCGAGCAGGAACAACCACCCAGTTACTCTGACGATGTAACCGAGAGAGTGTCCGAAACGTCAGTCTCAAAATAAATTGGTCCATGTCCTCGTACTTTCTTCTTCCTATTCTCTGGGTTATAGTGAAAACGAAACTTCCTCTGTTATTCATGTATGTATATATATATATATATGTATATATATATATATATATATATATCAATACACCCGAAGATTCGAGGTTCGTACATCATATCGTGTGTATCATCTCCCGAAGATGAAGAAGAAGAAAAAAAGAATGAAAGGGGACAATTTCGTGGACCAAAGTATATTTTTGACTGACGTTTCAAAAGCTCACTCGCCTCCATCGTCAGAGTACTGTGCTTTCTCTTCCGTGGTCCTTGAAGGAATCCGCCTTGCCGCGAGCCGGGTGTAATATCGGTGCTCACTGCATGTGTGTTCGCCTGCCCAATGGCCGCTGATTGGCTTCGACGTTTTTGGCGGATCTATGTCCCGTTTGTTCCCTGCGCTACTATTGTGGTTGCCGCGGTGTCAGCTTGTATGCCAGCCTTCCCCTCGTCCAGCGGTTGATCGATCGCAAGTTGGTTCTCGCTCGCAGCGTGAGAAAGAACGCTACGCCGGTCGTGTGATTGTTGATCGCTGCCACCTTCTTCCCCCGTGGGTGTTGGCTGTTGGCCCTGCGTGGCTTGTTCGCCAGGCCATGGATCGATCGGCCGTTGCTGTTCGCTCGCAGCGCTGCTTGTGCCTCCCTGAGAAAGCCTACCGCTCCGGTCGTATGACTCGCGATCGCTACCACCTTCTCTCTCCGTGGATGTCGGCTGTTGGCCCGTTCTGAGAAGATGTAAGCCCGTTGCGGGGCGCTTGGTAGACGGGATTTAAATCGATGGATTGGTTTAGTGTGCCCCTCAAGGACCAACTTTCGAGGGTGCGTTACTGTCACGACCGCATCCACAAATCCCGCCAAATGATCGAACAGCTATCCTCAAAGTTCCGATCGGTCCTCACTGCGCAAGAGCTGGGAAACCTCGAAGCGACGATCTTAGACAACGAACGACGCCACTGCCGGCTATGTGATGACCAGTTATCTGCCTTCCTGTAAATTATCGTTCTGAGATTCGATTGGGTTTTCTATGCACGAGTACGTCTAGAAAGGGCAGCTGATCGTCTTCTGACGAGACCAATAATCCCAGGTGGCCAGGCATACACTTGAAGCAGCCCACAAATTCGCATGGGAGAACACACAGATTGTTGGCACTTATCCAACTAGAAGAGGCTGTAAATTCCTGGTAGCAATGCACTTAGCCAAGGCATGCATCAACAGGTACATCGATTTGGAAGCTAGCTACGGTTACCTCAAAGCCAAATTGAATGCGCGTGACAAAACACAGCAAACAGCCAAATGATGGAAGGCACATAACATCTACCAACACAGACCAAAAATCCTGCCAATCGGTGCACACGTCGGATAAATATTGATTTTCAGAACGTTTAAAAATTTTAGTTGCTTGTTGCACAGTTTTCCGCATCTGAAGACGACCAGTTGGTCCGCGTTGAAAATTTACGAAATAAAATTCGACATTTTCCCAAAGATCCCTTACTGTCATAACTAATATCTTGGGATTCCAATATTTCATTAGACGGTGACTTTGACTGCCGGGCCGCTAGCAACCGAGAAGTCAACGCGAACATAACAACCGCAATTTGCACCTCAAGGGGAAGGTGTGAACGTGACATGACGTCGGCCGGGCCCAACCTTCGAACGATGCGCACCCGATCAATGGCAATTATCCCGCCAACGCCACCACCCCCGGATAAGACGAGCCCGCAGCCGCATGACAACAGTCATCCCCATGCCTAGCTAAATTTTACCTATAAATATTGTGAACGTTCGTGCATTTACCACCTTTGACAATGGAAGCTTGTCTGATTCCGAAACGTCGGGACATTAAATCCTTGGTTCCTGTGATCACCTTGCCTTCTCAATCATGTCCAGGAACACGCATTTTCGCTTCTATCAGCAATATATTCGGGCGCGAAGCGCTACAGTCAGCACGACGATGGGAAATCTTTGCACTTCGCGTGGCTTCAACATACGCGCAAATAGAATTTCTTCACAGATGCCTTGACAATGGAGTGTTTCCGAAGAGCTTGACCCACAAGCCACCGGTGAACACAATATTGGCGAGGAAATGGGTGATGCAGCATGGCAGGTGGATGACTCAAGTCCTCATTCAAGACTGCCATTTCCGACTGAACAAATACCGCCGGACGATTGAAGAATCATTTTCAATATGCTCAGAAATCATCGGCGAAAACGGTACAGAGCTACTCCACTTAGCAATTGATAAACGAGCCAGAGAATTGAGATCCAGACGAGATAGAGAACTGATGGATAAATTTCGAAATCTGGGTTCCGCCACAGAAAAGGAGGACGAACAATTGGTTCACAACCTGTCATCCAAAGACCTCAAGCCAGAGCAAATTAGAGTGCTGCAACACGCTGCCGGTTTCAACACCTCTGATGCCAACCCGGTTGATCTGGTAGCTGCCATCGAGTCGGTTCTTAAGCACTCCCATGAGCCCGCTGAGACGCAAAACCTAATTCGACAACAAATTACGTCTCTTATTATGACGCACAAATGCCGGCCGGTTATCTCAAAAACAGAACAAGACACCTTAAGGACGCTGAAGGCCGACAATACAATCGTCATAATACCGGCAGACAACGGGCGGTCTACGGTTGTACTAGACAAAGCCGAATACCTACAGAAGGCCAAGGCATTACTCGAGGACTACGAAGCATACCAGAAGTGTGAAGGGGACCCGATGAAAACGTTGGTAAATCAAATCAACTCCACACTTACCACGCTACAGAGCAATGGTGCGATGACCAGAGCAGAACGATTAGCCATCAAACCGAACGATGCAGCCATGGCAAGGCTTTACGGCCTACCCAAGGTTCACAAAGAGGGTGTTCCACTTCGTCCGATCGTGTCACTCCGTGGCACACCCACCTTTAACCTGGCCAAATGGATGTTCCGACGCTTGAATCCCCTTACGTCGGGCTCAAGTACGACAGTCCGATCAGCCACGGATTTTCTAGAGAGAATAACTGGATTAAAACTCGAGGCAGATGAGATCATGATATCATTCGACGTCACCTCATTATTCACCTCGATCCCGCAGAGTCTTGCCATCGAAACCGTAAGCGACCTCCTGGACAGCCAATATATCGAGGCAGCCAAAACACCGAAACGTGGACATCTCTTGCAGTTGCTGAAGTACTGCCTCAGAACTTACTTTAACTTTGAAGGGACAATCTACGAGCAAACCAAAGGTACACCGATGGGATCACCTCTATCTGGTTTCGTCGCTGAGGCAGTCCTACAGAGGTTGGAAACGTTAGTGTTCGCTGACCACAAGCCCAAATTTTGGGCGCGTTATGTAGACGACACTTTCGTCATTATCAAGCGGGAAGGAGTCAACAACTTTCATGCCCTCCTGAACTCCATTTTTCCAGATATTCACTTCACAATGGAGGCAGAAAACGAAGGGCAACTAGCATTCCTAGACGTTTTGGTTCATCGCAAGACTGACGGGAACCTCAAGACGACGGTTTACAGGAAGGCCACCAACACTCGCCAGATCCTGAGTTACCAAAGCAACCATCCATTGTGTCACAAACGCAGCTGTGTACGAAGTCTCTACAAGAGGGCTGAGACCCACTGCAGTGAAACAGCCGACAAAGTGGCCGAACTCCGCTATCTACGGCAGATGTTCACCATCAATGGGTACCCCCGGAGCTTCATAGAGCGGAGTAGGCGGACTAACCCGATAAGAAAGCCAACGGTCAGCCAACCAAAAGTCTGGCGGGCGCTACCGTACATCACAAACGTGTCTGAAGCAGCTGCTCGACTCCTGCAGCCATTGGGTATCGGTATCGCCCACAGACCCGAGGCAACGATCAGGCGATTGGTAATGAAACCAAAGGCCCCCTATCCCGAGGTGAAACTGCCAACGTCGTGTACCGGATCAACTGCAGTTCCTGCGAAATGAACTATTTAGGGGAAACGGGCAAGCGATTGCAGACACGTATGACCGAGCACGAGGGAGCGGTGCGCAGACAGGAAGAACGCTCTCTAGTGGCAGAACATTGTGCAGCCACTGGGCACAAGTTCGCTTTCAAAGACGCTGAGAGCGCAGGGCGTGGAAGCGACCAGACGACCAGGGAGACGCTCAAAGCCTGGTATACCACAAGTAGCTCCATTAATCGGTGTGTGACGCTACCAGTTGCCTTCCAAAGTCTACGGGAAAAGCACAGCAAGCAGAACCACAGCCAGGAACGCCGACCAGACGCCCCAGCCGACAGCACAAATGAGGGCGCAGGACCACCCGACGCAAACACAAATGAGGGACAACCTGTTTCGACCACAATCCTGCGAGATGGCCAACAGGATGGGAACGCGGGTGAACACGAGCCCACGCCGATAAGAGACGGCGGTGACTTTGACTGCCGGGCCGCTAGCAACCGAGAAGTCAACGCGAACATAACAACCGCAATTTGCACCTCAAGGGGAAGGTGTGAACGCGACATGACGTCGGCCGGGCCCAACCTACGAACGATGCGCACCCGATCAATGGCAATTATCCCGCCAAAGCCACCACCCCCGGATAAGACGAGCCCGCAGCCGCATGACAACAGTCATCCCCATGTCTAGCTAAATTTTACCTATAAATACTGTGAACGTTCGTGCATTTACCACCTTTGACAATGGAAGCTTGTCTGATTCCGAAACGTCGGGACATTAAATCCTTGGTTCCTGTGATCGCCTTGCCTTCTCAATTATGTCCAGGAACACGCATTTTCGCTTCTATCAGCAATATATATATATATATATATATATATATATATATATATGTATATATCCCGATCATCATCCCCCAAAGAAGACGAAGAAGAAAAACAAGGCGCTGTCGTGGACCACACTGTAATTGTGTGGAAATACACTATTTTTCATCATGAGAGTGGTGAGTTGTGTGTTCCTGCTTGCCGAGATTTGAAATGCCGCGCGACCCATCTGGTGTTGTAGCGATGGCTGACGCATGAGCTCTGAACTTCGTGCTGTCCGTGGATTGGCTGCGGTACCTCAGTTGTGGGTGGCTGGCGCCCGTGTGCGTCATCCGTTGCCTGTCCGTGTGTCGTTACGCGTCTAAGTTAACCGGTCCGGTAGTGTAACCACTGTCCGACCTCCCCTCTGCGCCGGATGCGCGGATGAGCCCTCGTTCCGGGTCCGGTGTCCGTCGGTGGGTAGGTGACTCATCTCGGTCGCGTGCGCAGCGAAATGTCACCGACGCGGCAGGGGAGGGGAACTAATCGCGACTCAAACGGCCGACGTAAGTCATCAATCGACTGACGAGCCCAAACATGTGTGCCGAGTCCGCGATTATTTCCCTGATTGTTG
>JAYGXS010000003.1:41686259-41697570 GCA_036362985.1 Ligula intestinalis
AGCATAACCGTGAATACCAGCTAGTCGGACAACGCAAACAAACGCACTCACAGACGGCGCGCTTGGTCCACCACTGGTGTCTATCAGATGGGTCATAAGCACTTCATCGAACCGCAGTTTATCAGCGCCTCGCCACCTGCCATTTGCTGTCACTGCTGATCGGGTCTATATTCACTCAGAAATGTGCGAACACCGATCTTTGCTATTATGTCTTGGCCGGAATCGGCCTGTTAGGCGGTCACCCGTTGGGGACCTCTGACCACCACATGAACTTTGTTTAGTTCGGAAGCCTATTCAATCCGTGTTCGCACATTTCTGAGTGAATACATATGTATACTGACAACGGTTAGGGAAAATGGAATTACCCTTACTAGCTTATGTTTCCTCATCAGCCGAGGATTTTGACCCTAGCTTTCAGGAATGGCTAAATAATAAACCTGCGTAATGTTGACTTTGAGTCAAGCATTGTAAGCATTGACCCATGGACTGCTTGTCTTCTCAGTTGCAATCTTACACAGTGGCCATGGTACAGGACACTCACCTATCGCACTACAAAACATATTCGTCTTTTTGTGATAACGGACTCTGCATGAAGTTCCGTAATCAGCCGCACAGCAAGTGTAACGTAACATCACACCTTAAAAGATCTTAAATGTACGAATACTTCCACATCGCAGTTATGCACGTCTTTGGAGAACTACATCCATCGCTTACAGTTGTCATAGTTGCCATTTCTTAAGGCATCAACGATTTAGAAGGCTGATTTACACCACGTGTGTGACGAAACAATGTAAGACTTTATTGTTTGCTCGATTACAAACTCTGCAAATATTCAAAAACTTAATGTTTTTCAACCATAATCGCCAAATCGGTGTATTAATATGATGCTGTGACAGCGCTGCTACCCAAGAAGACAACTTGTCCACTCGCAAAATGAACTTAAATGCTGGATGTCTGCTAGTTACGGGTATTGGACGTGTTTTTTAAGAGCAGTTAGAGAGCAGTCGGTTGACTCAACTGAAACACCTGACACAATTACTACTTCCGGATTCTGAGGGATCAAAATTATCGAGTCATTTTCAAGTCACATCTCCTCTGTATGTTGATTACTATTCGCAAGGCTGTCAGTGGTCTTTTTATGCTTATCCACTACAGAGCACTTTAAGTTTAAGTACTGTAGTTTGCGATGCCAAAAAAACTGTTTTTTTTTTACAAATGCGAGAAAATACTCGTATTCCAGGAATTTCTATTGGTAAAGGAGACATATGGTCGAACACTGGAACAAAATTTATTTTTGCCTGAGCCCAAAGCCCTTTAAAAATTGAACACCTTATGAGGTTATTCGAATTCTGCCAGAAAACTTACTTTACCTTTGCTAGAGAAACGTACGAACAGATCAAAGGAACTCCAATGGGCTCCCCGATCTCTGGCTTAGTGGCAGAACTGGTTCTACAGGAACTAGAAAGCATCGCCTTCGCCCAACATGAGCCTGTCTTCTGGCGCCGCTACGTCGACGACACGTTTGTCATCATCAAGAGAAACATGCTGCAAAACTTCCATGACTTGCTCAATGGAATATTTCCTGACATACAGTTTACACGGGAAGAAGAAAAAGAGCAGCAGCTGCCTTTCCTTGATGTCCTCGTCAAGAGAACACCCAATGGTGAATTCGAGACGACGGTTTACAGGAAGGCGACGAACACAACACAACTCCTAAGTTTTCACAGTAACCATCCAGTTGCTCACAAACGGAGCTGTGTAAAAACACTCTTCAAACGGATCCAGACCCACTGCAGCAAACCAGAGGAAAAGGCACGCGAGGCCAGATATCTCCGTGACCAGTTCATGCGGAACGGTTATCCAAAAGCATTTATAAACCGATGCCTACGCGTTCGGCCCCGGAGAACCCAAACAGAAGAACCACCGAAGATATGGCACGCTCTGCCGTACATAAAAGACGTCTCAGAAGCGACTGAGCGCATCGCTGCGGGGCTAGGTGTTGGAATTGCACACAGACCCAAAGCTACAATGCGCAGCAGAGTGATGAAAATAAAAGACCGGCTTACGCAGAATGAACAATCGGGTGTAGTATATCGCATCCCATGCCTAAACTGTCCCTGTAATTATACAGGTCAAACGGAACGCATGCTCGGATCGCGTATACGTGAACACAAGCAGGCCGTGCGACTAGGCGACGAATCATCACAAGTTGCAACTCACACCTACGAAACAGGCCATGAGTTCAACTTCGCTGCCGTCAAGGTACTCGCCCACGCGGGAAACAAGACGAGCAGAGAATTTATCGAAGCCTGGTCCACGGATGAGAATTCGGTCAACAGATGTGTCGAATTGGCGCCAGCGTACAGGGCCTTACGCTACTGCAAACGATCACGTCCAGACGCCCGCCGTAATCAATTTGCCCAAAATCCTCCATAATCATCCCACTTTCGATTCTGACGTGGCCATTTGGCGCCCAAGCCTACATTATCCCTCGCTTCTCTTCGCTTTTCCTAGGACTTTTTTAATTTCTCATCCCTCCCACCATAACTATTACTTGTTTTGTTGACGATTCTATTTCTGTAAATATTTCCACACAACTTGTCGGTCTTGCCTACTAGCACTGGCTAGCACAGCCCTCAGTGGCAAGCCGGCAACACACACAATTATTGATTTTCTACACGTTCAAAATTTTAGTTATTGTACACCCGCCCCAAGTAGCTCCACATTTGTTGCTGTTTCTCCACCTCTGACGATGGGCTCTTGTAAGAGCTCGAAAGCTCAGGCAAAAATAAATTTTGTTCCAGTGTTCGACCATATGTTTTTTTTTAAATTAAACAGTCCACTTACATAGGCAGGCCTGTGGAAACTTGCCGGGATGCAGATAGTCAGGCATACCAATGTGTGGCAAGAGCTCACGGGCAAAGCGAGATAAGGCTGATTACTGCTCCAGTTTCTTGCACAACTCGGGGTTTCTTGCTTTTTCGGTAGGGAGAGAAGCAGACTGCAGTAACACATAAAAGGAATATAACCTTTGTCCTCAGTGTCCACCATAGCCTTTCTCTCGCCTTCATCGGTAAAGCTTTTCCCGCCCCTAATAGGAAAATAATATGCAGAACAATGGCTTCGTATGCTTCGTAAATAGGCGAAAAGGTGGGCGTTCATGAGTGATGCTTCATAGTAAAGTACCTTTTTTAACGAATCGCTTATTAAAGAAGGCTTTTCAATTCATCAAGAGCGTATGCACTAGAAGTCTTCGTGGTTGAATTCCACTGTCTCCAGCAATGATACTTTATGTTTAAATTAATCCATAAATATAGTCTGTATGAGCAGGAGCGTCTTAGAACGCATTAAATGAGTAGAGGATTTCAAGAAGGTTATGGTAAACACAAATCGTAGAACTTATGTTTTAGGCGATCAATTGAAAACATGAAAAAGTACAAAGGATTCGCGGTAGTTTTAAATCCACCCTGAAACTTAATGGGCCTTGCTGTTGCCATAAGCAATGTGGCAAGTTTAAGAGGGACAAATGCTCGTGATTCGCGACAAAAATGGTTTATGGTGGCAGCCGCTAAGTATTCCCTGGTCGGTTTCATGACTTGTGATTTCGAGAACCTTTCATTTCTGTAATATTCTAATCTGCAAACTCCCTGCCGTTTAAAATCGCATTCCAAACGATACCACGAATAAGAACATTTTTATTCTGGTAGCATAGTTTTGGAACATATGATCAAAGACTAAGCAGTTGAATGGTTGCTTCACTGCATAGTACACAAAATATCAGAGTAAGTTCGCGCTGAGAATTTTTTTTAAATGGTATTTTAGTATTCATTGTGATTATGTTATTTTATACTCACTAGTTTGTATAAACATACAAAATTTGCTTTTAGCAAGCAAGGTTACCCATCTGACACGAGCTTTCGCGCATTCATCATTACTACCTGTAAGCAGTTTCTAAGCTATTCGCAGCGGCACTCTGTCGTCTGCTGCAATTTTTATCCTTACCTAGTACTCGAGTTAACGTCCTTGTTGGTGGTGCAGGCATCTAAATAGAAAAATAAGCACATCATACTGACATCGTTTAGGTGCGGTTTCGGCAGCATCAAAAGAGATTTTTTACAGTCGCATTCCGTTTCTGGTCAATGACGCAAAGGTTAAGCAGCTACAAAAATCTTGTTCTCATTAGTCAACTAAAACAATCTTTGGCAAATATATGCGCTGATAAGGCTTGATTTCGAAAGACCCTGCGCGGCAAGTTGTGTTACATAGAATCTTTATACTGTGTTGTAATGCTCGTCTTCCTAATTTCTACCATTTTTTTCTTGCTCATTACAAAAATATCTGCATTTTTAGTTAAAACGTGTGATAACAGAGTATATTGTACTTCCTACAAATATCTCCACACTTTTCACTTGTAAAATTGTGCAGTGGTTTAGCAGACTTAATTAAGCATTCCATAAGGTAGGGTATTTAAATTCAGCTGCATTATACAACGTCTTATTGTGATCCTACATATACTGCAGGTCAGGTCAGGTTTTTATTGAGGGAAATATAGGAATATACATTTGAACTCCCTATTGGTACAGTTTTTTCAATGCATTTGATCTGCAGAATATTTCAAAACAGTGGCGTTGCCAGAAATTTGAGGGCCGACAGTGAAAAAACTCCTAAGGCATTGTTCAGAAGTCAAGGGGTTTGAATGCCATTTGAGAGATTTAAGGAGAAAAACTGTCGACCGGGAGGTGGGGGTGGAGGGGGGTGCAGAGTATATTCGAAGCGGATGGCCTGTGCTAAGAGTGTTTGAAGCATGTCAGGGAGAGTCCATCACGGTTTTCGCCATAATATCAAGGGTCCCACAAAGAGAAGTTTGCGGAGGTCACGCGAACCTCATCGAGTGTCGGCGATGCGCCCATCGTGCACCCTTGTTGGTTTAACTAAGCTGCCTACTAATTGACAGAAGAAATGTTATCGGTAGTTTTATAAACAAACATATATCCGAAAATCAGTGAGTAGTATGTTTATATACATATATCTAGATATGAAATTTCAGTCTCGCCAGGTCTAATTTTAGTGGGCATTTCGGGTATGAAAATCTAAATTTCTCTTGAATGCATCCACAGATGGAGACATAACAATATCCTCGCGGAGAGCATTCCAAGCTTCAAATACTCTATTACCAAAGAAGAACTTGCATGTGTCTAGTCTGGCCCCTGTTATGCGTAGTTTGAAGAGATGCCCTCTTAAGTTCGTCGTTGTTGCTAACTCGAAGAGGTTGCCAGGTAGAAGATAACAGTCCTGCCCGCGCATTATACGAAATGCTTGTATTTGATCGCCACGTAGCTGTCTGTAGCTTAACGGAAATATGAAGGCAGCGTATGTAGCAGAATTTAATGGCACCATAAATTTCGCGAGCGCTCATCAGCCGCTTCCGCTCGCTGCATAAACAGAATAACGAATGGTAAATTACAGAATTGAATTCATGCAGAAAACACGATCCAAAACATCAAGGTCACTTAATTTAGCCAAAAGGCAGTCAATAAAGTAGGAATTTAAACATTGTGGGCAGCAACAAACGCAGTAAACTGTCTAAGGCAAAAACATCTAAGGCAAAAATGTGGGAAGGGGGTGGGTAAACAAGGAGCCGGTGCTACCACGGCACGGTTAGGTTCACCACGTGCTCCAGTTGTTTACATAGGTCAGGTTTAAACCGCCTTATATATGCTGCCTTCAGGTAGCGTAAGATACGAGTTGTTCATGCCCGAATAAGTACTCGGAAGGATGTTTTAGGGTCAACAGAATGACCCGTATCCAATAGGTGTTCAGTGATAGAAGAACGGGGAGTCCTATTCTCCTGTCTTAATAACCAACTCGGCAAGTGCTCTTTTGCTCTGGCGGAAGCTGCTGATGAGCGCTCGCGAAATTTATGGTGCCATTAAATTCTGCTACATACGCTCTCTTCAAATTTGTACCTGGGAAACGATGTTTCAAATTAACGGAAATAGATCGAGATTAGCTAAACGTCTTTCGTAAAATAAAAAGCTCTGACCGGTAACCAGTTTGGTCGCGCGCCTTTGGACCTTCTCAAGGGAATTTAGGTCTTTCGCGGTCCAGGGTTTCCATGCTTGTGTTGCGAACTCCAACTTCGTCCGCACAAATGTTCCAAAGACCTTAGCAAAACAGTCTTTATCGAAGGCACAGAAAGCCCTTTTGACAAGATACAGGACGGACATCGCAGACTTGGCTACTTTTGCGCAGTGCAGCGAGGGCTTGAGAGACGTAGAGATCCATACTCCCAAATCTTTCTGCGCGTCCACTTCCTGCAGTTGGATGCCATTTAGGCTGTAAACCATGGGGTTCTGAGAGCTGGGTCGGCCAACTCGTAGGATACTTCATTTATTCTCGTTAAACGGCAAAAGCCAGTCTTGAGACCAAGTTTGAAGATGGTTTAGGTTTATCTGCAAACGTTCTTCGTCAGCTGAGTTTTTGATGCCGTTCCAAATCTAAATGTCATCGGCAAACATAGCCACATCGCAGTCCAGTTCACGGACGGAGTCATCAACGTATATAATGAACATTATAGGGCCAAGGACAGAGCCTTGGGGGACACCGCTCTCGACTGCAAGGTCTGCCGACTGCTGGTCACCAATATGGACAGTTTTGGAGCGGCCAAGTAAGAAGCTTTGAATCCACGTCAGCAGATTTCCTCGAACACCTATTTGGCTGAGTTTATGCAGAAGTCGTTGATGTGGGACGCTATCAAAAGCCTTCTTGAAGTCGATGTAGATTACATGAAGCGGATTTCCTCCATCAACTGCCCGAGTCCAGCATTCAAAACAATGGAGCAGGTTCGTCACGCAGGACCTGCCTCGGCGGAACCCATGTTGCGCATCCAATAGAAGGTTCTACTGCTCTAAGAAACGCATCAGCTCTCGCTTTACTACTTTTTCCATAATCTTGCAACAGATCGAAGTGAGGCTGATTGGTCTTTAACTGTTTGCAGAAACCTTTCTGCCGCCTTTATACAACGGTGTGATCCGTGCGGATTTCCAATCGGCGGGTAAACAACCTGCGTTAAACGAGGTACTGAAAAGCATAGAAAGCGGTTTGGCTAGCTCCTCAGCAAGTTCTTTCACTAATTTAGGCGGGATGTCATCGGGACCGGATGATTTCCAGTCTTTTAGTGCCATTAACTCCCAAAGAACGGTTGCTTCGGTGAAGGCCACATTTTCAATCTTTGGACCGTCATCTAAGCCATAGTTTGGAGGGATGAATCCGATTTCAGTCGTAAAGTTTGATTTGAAAAATTGTGAAAGATGCTCAGCTTTTGCTCCATCCTCACTCATTTCTGTTCCGTCGCTTGCCTTCAGAAGGGGAACTGGGTCCCGGTTTCGTGTGGTCTTTCTTAAGTAGCCATAAAATAGCTTCGGATTTTTAACTGCTCGAGTTATTAAATCTTTTTCAAAGTCTTTGCGTGCTTTGAAGATAAGTCGCTTCACGAGGTTCCTCTGCGTTTTGTATGCATTTAGGGATACCGGATTTCTGTCTGCTCTATACTTTTTAAACAATCTCATCTTTTTTTGTTTATCTCTTTCCTCAGCGCTTGAGTCAGCCACTGAGGTTTGTTGTTCAGCTTCTTCCGTGTAATCGGACAGTGGTTTCTCAGGAGAGTATGCAATAACTCACTGAACCATTCCCAGTCATCAGCTATATTGCCGGACAAAACCAATTCACAAATTATGTTGTTTATTTCGGCCTTCATTTGATCAAAGTCACCACGCCAAATATTTCTCCTAACCTTGGTGGTTTGTTCGGGTACTGAAAATATAGAATAGTCCCAATTTAGTACGATGTGATCACTTTTATCTAGAGGATGTAGAGATTGCACCTTGTCGATGCTGTCCAACGATTTCGTAAGTACCATGTCTAGGCAGTTTGATTGCTGCCCCTCACGCACCCTGGTGGGAAATCGAACATGTTGACTGACAGATGCATTAAGTGTCAGAGCTAGTAAACGCCAGTCGAATGCTTGCTCTGGACCTCGTGCCTATGTTGAACCCCAATCGATAAGCGGGGCATTGAAGTCTCCCATAATCAAGACGTCGGGCCGAGCAGATTATCTCGCTAACTCTTCTAGTAGACCAGTGTCAGCCTCGTGATCATGTCTAGGCGGACGGTACATGGTCAGAACTTCCAGGCTGGGTGATTCCGGTACCTTTATAGTAAGCCAGATGGCCTCAGTGCTGCAATGAAACCGCTCTGTTTTTTCCGAAACTAGCAGTCCATATTTGACGTAAGTTATAATTCCTCCTCCTTGGTGCCCTCTTCTATCTCTCCGGAACACAATAAAGCCAGGTAGTGCCACTTTGCGGTCATCCACGTTTTCAGACAGCCAGGTTCTGTCAGAGAGATAATATCGGGAGAAAGGTCATATATCTGCACTTTCAGTTCATCGAACTTGGACAACAGACTCTGTGCGTTGGTGTAGAAGAATTTAAGTGACATATTTTTTAACGAATTTTGTCTCGGTGGAATTTAAAACTTCGTTTGACATCGGCTGTGTAAGCCACCCTCAGGCCATTGTTCGAAGTATTATCGGTTGGTTCAAGAACCTCATATTCTTATGAATAATTTTCTTGCTCGAGATATCCAGGCGGGTCTCGCCATTTTTTCTTCACGAAACTAATTCTGCCACAAGTTCCCGACGTTTGAGCCGTTCCGCTAGTGAGTTCTCCTGCTGAAAAAACTTTTTTGTGCGACTGGCGAAGGCTGGTCTTTTTTGATAAGATCAGTTTAACGTATATGTCATTTTGAATCACAATTTTAAGAGGTCGTGGTCACGGCGTACCTGTGGCCCCGTCAGGTTTTTTCCGATCCGAAATGATTTCAGAACTGTAAATTCCAAACCTGGCTCGAACAGATCGTATAGAACACGGTTGAAGGATGCCATGTCCTCCGCGTTATGGTCTGAACTGACTGAAGTACATTCTTCTAGGCCCTGGACAATAATACAGTGCTGTCGTCCCTGTGGGTGTTGGAAGACTTTTTCTACAGTTTTTTGTCATATTGGCCGCTGTGTGACTCGAGCTCAGGATGGCCGATGTAGATTGTTCCCCAACATGGGCCTCATTTCTTTTGCTTTTTGCATTCGGGAAGCCAAACCCTTCGTTTTTGCATGTCATTTCGGTGTTGGATACGGTCTCTAAGTTGGCCTACGAATCCGTGTCTGCGATCTGGGAGTTTGGGTTGGCAGTGGGCCTCGAGCTCGGACTGGCTGGAGTCAATATTTCGCCAGTATTGACTTTGCTGCTGTCGCTAGGGGTGCTTGCGAGGTCAGGCACGCTAGGCGTTGGCACAGTCTTGCAATTTTTTATGAGAGCCTTAGGTTTTGGTGGTGGCCCAGCCGTCCCTTTGTTGTTCGGCGCATATATAGTGTAACATGCCCACGTTTAGGAAATATGAATAATTTTTCGCAAACGGGCGTTAGCGCATGCATGAAAACTTGTAAATAATAATGAACAACCGTAGGCGAATTTGATACTTAAAAGAAATCTAAGAAGTACTAACCGCTTGCTCAGAAAAACGACATTTGATGTATAATCCCCAAGGTCCGGAGACGTAAAATTAACTGCAAATAAGATTAATAGATTTAAATCTTTGCGTAAGTTAAATGAATTACTTAATCACTTTTTTATTTAAAAGTAACTTTTCCTTGGTGAAAATATTTTAAAAATATTGTTGTTATTTAATAACAATGACTTACAGGTGGACCTTTGAATGCCGATAAAGTTTCGAGCGTTCTCAGTGCCTTCAAGCTGTCGTCCATAAATTCATATTCCGTTTGACGTTTATATCAAAAGCTTTAAAATAAGATATTAATGAAAAGAATTTACCAAAAAATTAGGTCAAAGATATAAGTTCGTATGAAGATGGCCATGTGGGCCATATGTAGAAATTCCTCCAAACAGCAAAAAACGTTGTAGAGTTAAAAGAACGTCCGCAAAAAAAGTCTGATATTTTTCTTCGTAACATTACTAAAAGAACTTTCTATAACAGGCTACCTCTTTAAAAAAAAACACCGCAAATAGATATTAAGTGGACGAATTTCTGTGCATATAACCACTTCCAAGTTACTGACAAAATGAGAATGGACATTTTTGAACATTGTTTAATTCACTTTGAATGGAAAAGGAAGAATCCACTTTTCTCTCTAGGCTGGATTATTTCCCGATCTAGAGGATTTCTTCCAGACTATGTTCTAAGCTTGCGAACGCAAAAAATGTGGCTATATAGATGGCAAGATTTTGACGTTATTAATATTCTGTCCATTCCGTTTGTAAATTACGTATTAATAGTGTACAAAAAAGTATATTGCTGCATGATTTAGATATGACAAGATCTGATTTTACCTTAACATTCACGATAATATATGACCTTTTTTCGGATACGTCCTAAATACTTGATGTGGTAAAACCAAATGTGCTTAAAACGTTTTCTTGCATTTTGAAGTAGAAATCTTCAAAGTTGAGCAAAATAATAATTTTTAAAACTGAAATTGTTCCCTGTTTCTGGAAATAAATGTGATTCCTCAAAATTGCCTTCACTCGCGTTTGAGCAACTTTGGACTAAATTTTCAAAATCTGGAAGGGATATGTTTAAAACTTTCCTTACTTATTTTGGAGTTCTCCCGCAAAGGAAATGTATATTACTAAAAGGTTTGGTTCTGTCGTGTTAAGGTGCATATGACATTCCTTTGATATGAGACAGCTCCAAATTTCGCCGACATTCATGCCCATTGTTATATATGCTAATCTTCCAAGTCAAATTTCGTGATGACTGTTGCACTATTTTGTAGACATATTGTAACTTAGACACCAATATGAATAACTTAAGTAAGTTTCATGTGAATTTCGAAAAAAACTTCTTCGTTTTGCTAGCTAACCGGAACAAATGTAGCTATCATGAAGCTGGATTTAGAGCCCGGCTATGAAAGATTGATAGGCACAAGACTTGGTTATTCGGCCATTAGCAGAATCGCCCGCCTTTGGAGAAGCGCCTTGACCAGCGAACCATTGTTACAAAGATTGAACGCCTGGTTGTGCTTCGGGACCATTTCGTAGGATTGTTTTTCCCGTTTAACACTGGGTGTATTCACGTTCATTAATTAGTGTTGTATCTTTCGTCTTCGGGTGTCATAGTTTCGTCCTGCAGGGATTTCCACTTGCTGTGATTGTCTGCGTATGGTTGAGTCGCAATCTTAGAAAAAGGTAATGATGATGATGATGATGATGATGATGATGATGATGATGATGATGAT
>JAYGXS010000003.1:41697580-41711940 GCA_036362985.1 Ligula intestinalis
GATGATGATGATGATGATGATGATGATGATGACGATGACGATGACGATGATGCGAATTCTGAAACAATAAGTTGATTGGTCAGACAGTTCGATGGATCGCTCGAACCAATCATCAGAGACCGCTGCAGATAATAGTGAAAGAGGCGTAACGAAGACAGCATTTTTATGACGCAAGTTCATGCCATCCCAGGTTTAGTTCAATTAACGGATATCCTGTTCATCCCTAGGGGCTATACAGTATGCAAAAATTGCCCGTAAATCTGATTCGGAGTTCTTAAATGCCAAAATTTCATCCCCATTGTTCCTTCTTAGCGTACTGATTACTCAGTAATATCACTCGTTATTACTGGAACTGGATATCGTCGGTGCAATCCTCTATGGCTAGGTACTATACTAACCTGAAGTCTTAGCAACTAATATAATGTTGAGATGTCATTACGCTCTTAAATTGACTGTTGGGCCAGCGACCCAAAAGTTCGCGGCTCAAACCACTGCAGCACTTGCGGGAATTTCGGCCTCATTAAACTTACAGGTGTGGCTGATTGCCGTCGAATGAGTTGCAACCTGAGAGTAGTATTCTTCCTCCCCATTGCTACCGTGTGTTCGACCATCCCGGGACGGAGTGGTCTCCCAGTTTCTCCAACGTGGTTGTTTTGTCAGTAACTGCATCAGATAAGGTAAATGATCCCAAACGTTTAATAAACGCAATGGACTTCAACGTCATGTACTGTGCCGAAGTTTTGCCTGTGCATAGTAATTAGTCGTATGGGGAGGACGAAGGCGACCAAATGCACTAGAGACATTGAGCGAAATTTCTGAGGACTCCTTGCTCCAGGAATCAGCAACGGAGTTGACATGTGAAAAAATAAATGACTTGAACGTGGACTCAACTATTCATTGCATTATGTGAGCTCGACTGGGAAACGGACCACTAAATTTCTTATTAAAACAATCGCATCGTCTTCTTCAGATGTTTTTCCTGATACTCAACTCTTTGCTTCTAACTGTAGTATCAGTGTTGACTAATAAAAGCTTCTCCATGTATCAGGAAAAAATGTCCTTACTGAAGACTCTGTCTGTTTGCAGACTCATGAGCAATCAGCAATGAAGTAGATTAGGTGAGGCTGGAATCTGACATGGATTGACAATAATACTAACAATTGGTATAGCTGCCTGATGAGGGCTAATGAGCTAAAAATGTCCATTACAGTACTCTTGTTTTTCTGGGTAATGTTCTTTCGCCTATCATACTAGCCGACGCGCGGCTGCCGATGCGTATCGAGAGTGAGCCCAAACACAGCACGGGATGAATGAGTCTGAAAAGTGATCCATGAGCGTTCACCAACCAACCTCAATATTGCCTATCTCAACCGAAAAGACAGCGAGCCCGTAGAGCAGTGTTAGACTTCTGAACAATAGGTCACGGTCTCGAGCCTCATGGATCGCTACACCAATAGTTGGGTCCAGCTGGCTGATAAGCCATAAAGGGTTATTCTAGTCTCCCTTTTCTTTGTTGGCAATGTTCATCTGCCAATACTAACAGTTTTATTGAGCACCCATGTGGCTACTCTTAGGCTAAACTTCACAGAATATTCCCTAATAAATCCTGGAACAAATAGAAGGTAGGCATAATTCCTAGTTTGTGTTTCGGTCAATAGCAAATGAGGGATCCGACGCCCGCTTATTGACGTCTTTGGTGTAGCAAGGAGGTAGTGAATCATGAAGAAGAGCATATAATGATCAAAACCTCGTTTCCAGACAAAGCTATAAAATATTTAAGAAACGAACGCTTGACAGCCCGTTCTACCCTCACGAAAACACTTATTCCACTTTTCAATGCGGTTTTCTCAAGGTCATACGCGACCATAACTCAATCGACAGTTTGCTTTTGATGTCAAAGTTGCTGTTTTCCTTACCGTTTGAGGAGCAAGAGACAACAGAGAGGTTAAATATGGTTCTAGCGCTGAACCCTGAACTCGCCGTTATCGACCGAAGCCAATACATTAGAAATTATCGGTTACGGATCACTGACTAAAGTCATTATATGTGATTTTAACTAGAAAAATACGCTGAAGCTACTCTGCAATACTGCTTGACATGAAGCATAATATCCTTAATAAGGACCCTCTTTTGTTGAGCGACTAAGCTCGCACGGCATGTGCAATTCCAAACGGAATGCCTCCTACTTAATACGTGAATAATTTTCCAAACTGTTGACGCTGTACACAAATAATTAGGCTGGTTGAAAAAAAGTGAAATAAATTTCTTCCTCAACGTTGTTTTTGGGAAAGTATATCAGGAGAATGTATATCCCGTAACTATGCATTTTTGATAGTACTTAATTCACTCATCCCTTCATAATTTCAAATGTTGTCTTTTATTTTATGTGATAAAAAGGTGTGTTTTTAATGAAAATGCCCTTATACTTATTGTTTTGTTCGAATGCAGGGAGCTATGGATGTCTACAATACTTGTAACAAGATCTAGGTCCCCGAGAAGCCTTTATCTTCATAATTTTAAGAGTAACTAGGGGAATTATGAACGTTAGCCTACATGAGTACTTTTGTGAAAGCCTTTATACTACTGTGATATTGTTCCTCTTACATCAAAACATCATCATTCTTCATGCAGTAAGTTGCAAGAATGCAGAATTTTGTTCACTCTGTGAGGTAGGTTTGAACTTATGGATATTGAAAGCGAATGGAACTAGCACGCTTCGAGGTATGCATAACAAAAGTAACTGCACTTTATAATTTGATATATTCTGCGTTCAGATGTGTTATGGCATCGTGTGAAAAATTCCCTGAGATGCTGGCCCACGTTGATCTTTACCAGAAGATCGTCTTAGTTATATCCTCCCATCAAAACCATAGTTTTTAAGTTATGTTAATGTTTACTCAGTTTCGGTGATTGCTCGTGTTCTAAAAACCACCGTTGTTACTCTAACTGGTAACAGGTTTGCAATGCAAGATGGCGTATAATTTTGAGGGACTTCGAAGTGACAACGTCCATCTGTCGTCGAACAGATGGTCGTCTGTTAAAAAACGTTAACTTTTAAGATGCAAAAATTTAATGGTAGCCATCGCAGCTCGACTGTTTTTAAATGTTGGTGGCTTCCGCAGTCTAAATAATTCCTCTGATTCAAAAGCCGGCGTCGTAGCTTGGCTGAAATAGTTTTGGATTATGTTGCATGCTACTCCATGCCTCCACCCCACTTAAATAATCCTTTGTTACGGAAAACAGTTCAAAATGTTGAACTTACTTTCATGAAATATGTCGGCTACCGAAATCTTAATTTCTTTGGTCAAGTTGAATGATCAAGTAGTCGTGGGGAACACCGTTGTTGTTTAGCTAATCAGGCACTTAACTTGAACTTAGTAGGTTATGCAAGGGCTAAGTTGCATCGGACTGCATAGTTTGTGTTCTGAGATTCGCTCGTACCGGCCCCGGGAAAGACATATTCTGAACATGAGCACACATGGGATGTCATCTTACGCGATTTTTTGGCTGAAACAGCCAATGCACATAATGAAGCTGATCGAGGTGAATTTCCAGCAAACCCGTGAACACTGAATGAACCGTCAAGACTTTTTATGACGAGACTCGGATGCCTTTTTGAGTTCTGTAGAGCTGCATGCGGTCCTAGAGACTTAAAGTCAAGTCAAGTCAAGTCAAATTTATTAAAGGAAATATAGGCAAACGCCTTTGAACTCCCTCTTGGTACATAGGATTTAAGAAATGCATCGGCAAAGCCGAACATTCTAAAGAAGTCGTTGACACAGTTTCAAACGACTACTCGCTTGTTTCAAGTAATTAACTCACACGCAGTTTACACGAGCCAGCAGTGTAACTGAGGAAGAATAGCAGACAGTGAAAAAACTCCTAAGGCTGGCTCATAATTCAAAATGGAATGTCATTTTTGGTTTTTAGGAGAAAAACTGTCGCTCGTGGGGAAGCATGTGAATGATAGGGGCATGATGCTTCTGTGAATGTTGACGGTAGCCATGGCGTCCATGACGAGTAATATCTACACCCGAAGGACCATACGAGGAGGAGACCTCGGAGTCACGAGAACGTCCCGAAGACCGGAGATGCGACCATGATACGCCTTTGCTGTGCCAAGAGCCGAGGAACCCACCACGTTGTCAGCAGTCGGTCGATACGAGAAAGGGTGTGACAGGGCCGCATAGCATAGGACCATAGGTGCGGTAGGTGCGTCCTCAAACATGATCGGCGCAGATCGCATAGTGGGTAGAGACGTCATAGGTAGATAATGTCAGAAACTTATTTGGTTAATTATTAATAATAATACTACTTACAAGTTACTATTAGTATATATTTATAGCATTTATAGCATTTCGGATTTGGATGTAGAGCGCTTCAATTTTTAGAATCGGAATAGTTCAGCGATTGGATTTGGAGTACTTAATCGTGACGATACTCATTATATCGGTCTAGGTTTGCCTTAAAGACATCCACGGAAGGGGACATGACAATATCCGCAGGAAGGGCATTCCATGCCTGGATTACCCTCTTAGAGAAAAAGAATTTTATTGGGTCAAGTCTTGCCCCAGTCACACGTAATTTGAGGGGGTGTCCTCGCAGCCTAGAGGTGGTGGCCCGCTCAAAGAACTCATTTGTTTGGAGGCAGCAATCCTGACCACGCAACATGCGAAATGCCTGGATTAGGTCCCTACGTATCTGCCTGTAATCCAGAGGAAACAAGTCAAGATTTACCAATCGGGTCTCATAAGGGATGTTCCGTTGGCCTCGTACTAATTTTGTTGCGCGTCTTTGTACCCTTTCGAGGTTTTTTTGTCTTTGGCTGTCCAAGGTCTCCAGGCTTGGATGGCAAATTCCAGTTGAGGTCGCACGAACGTGCCGAATACCTTGCCAAATACAGCTTTGTCAAACTTAGCAAAGGCTCGCTTGATTAGATACAAGCTCGACATTGCGGATTTAGCCACTTTCAGGACGTGGAGTGATGGATTCAGTGAAGGCGTGAACCACACCCCCAGGTCTTTCTGAGCCTCAACCTCTGGCAGCGGCGTGTGATTCAGGTAATACGCCCTCCGAGGCGTAGTGCTGGTTCTACCAAAGCGCATTAGGTTGCATTTTGCCACATTGAATGGCATGAGCCAAAGGGTCGACCATTGCTCTAGTCTATGCAAATTTGCCTGGAGGTTTACTTCATCGTCTTGGTTGCGTATGACCTTCCAAAGTTTTATGTCATCAGCAAACATTGCGATTTCGCAGTCTAGTCCGCTTATGCAGTCATCAATATATATAAGGAAGAGAATAGGGCCAAGAACAGATCCCTGTGGAACCCCGCTCTCAACTGCTACCTCCGCCGACCGCTGTTCGCCAATACATACGGTCTGGGTACGACCAGTCAAGAAGTTTGCTATCCACTGCAAAAGGTTTCCCCTTACCCCTATGTGGCTGAGCTTATATAAGAGACGTCGATGGGGCACCGTGTCAAACGCCTTCTTGAAGTCTACGAAGACTGTATGCACCGTATTCCCTTCATCGATCGCTCGGGTCCATTGTTCTAGACAAAAGAGCAGATTGGTCAAGCAGGACCTTCCCCTGCGGAATCCGTGCTGCTTATCAGAAAGAAGTTGATGTTGCTCCAAAAAGTGCATCAGCTCGCGATTGACTATGCGTTCCATAAGCTTGCAGGATATTGAGGTGAGGCTGACCGGTCTATAGTTATTTGCGGTCGCCCGACTTCCACTTTTGTGGATGGGTGAGATCCACGCTGTCTTCCAATCGGGTGGCACTTGTCCAGTATTAAGAGAAGCTCGGAAGATAAGGTACAGGGGTACCGCCAACTCTATGGCTAGCTCTTTTAATAGCTTTGCAGGTATCTCATCCGAACCTGACGACTTCGTTTCTTTAAGCTGTAGAAGTTCTCGCAGAACGGTAGCTTCCGTGAGTGCAACCGAGTCTATGGTCTGGATCACACCCACACTGCAGTTAATAGCGGTGAACTCAGCCTCTCTCGTAAAGACCGACTGGAAGAAGCAGGATAGATGTTCCGCCTTTTCGTTAATCTCGCAAATTTCTACACCGTCGTCTGTTTTTAGCAGAGGAATAGGGTCTCTATTTCGAGTACATTGCCTAACGTAGCTGTAGAAAAGCTTTGGGTTTCCTACTACACGATTTATTAGATTACTCTCGAAGTTTTGTCGGCTAATTCGTATCAGGCTCTTAACCTTGTTTCTCTGTGCCTTATACCTATTGTACGATTCGGGGGTCCTCTCTCTGCGATAGATTTTGAACAGCCTTCCTTTGCGGTTTACTTCCCTCTTTAGCGTCGGCGGTAGCCATCGAGGCCTATTTGTTACTTTCTTTACCGTGATAGGACAGAAATCGGTAATTAGTCCGTGTAATACGGCTTTGAATGCCGACCAATCATCGAGAACGCACCCGGTGAATAGTTCGTTCCAGTCTATCTCACTCACTGTGGTTTTCATTTGTGTAAAGTCCCCTCTCCATATGTTGCGTCTGGTTACCGCACTACGATCGGGCACAGAGAAGAGTGAATATTCCCACTGTAGCACTACGTGATCACTTTTTCCGAGAGGTGGTAAACAATTTACAATGTCCACGCTATCAGGTGCTTTGGTAAGTACTAGGTCTAAGCAATTAGCTTGTTGCCCTTCGCGTAATCTGGTCGGATATAGGACGTGTTGCGTTAGGAAAGATGCCTGTACTGTGCGCAGGAGTCATCGATCGAAATTTACTTCTGAGCCGGGCGCAGAACTCACATTCCAGTCGATATGGGGGGCGTTAAAGTCTCCCATGACCATGACATCGGATCTCCTAGCAATTTCTTCGACTCCTTCTATCAGACTATTGTCTGACTGTTGGTTGCTCGATGGTGGACGGTAGACCGCCATGATGTCAAGGGTCTGTGACCCCGGTGTTCTAACGGTGAGCCATATTGCCTCTATATTACCCGAAAGGTTTTCGGACTTGTCGGACACGAGCAGGCCGTGTCTAACATATATTAGCACACCCCCACCTGGACGCCCGACTCTATCTTTTCGGAAAACTTGAAACCCGGGGAGAGCAATTTCCTGGTCGCTCACCTTCGTGGACAACCATGTTTCTGTTATGCAGACGACGTCTGGTTCCAGTTGGCACGTGATAATCTTAAGCTCATCTAATTTGGAGAGCAGGCTTTGTGCATTGGTGTACATGCACTTTAGTTTCTTTGTACGGTTTAACCCGGTTGTGACAGTCACTTCCTGACCATCGTTCGGAGTATTACGGTTTGGTTCAATGTTTTCTTCTGAATTATCTTCCCGTTGAAGATTTTTAGGCCTACCTCGCCATTCTTGTTCCTCGACTGTAGTTCCGCTACTAGTTCTCGGCGTTTCAGCCGTTCCTCCAGGGAGTAGTCCGGTTGAAAAAAAACCTCTTTATGCGCGTGACGAAGGTAAGTTTTTTTAGACATGATTACCTGAACATGTTCCTTGTTTTTAAATACTATTTTTAGCGGTCTGGGTCGGGTCATTTCTGCAGTATCTGCCGGCCTTTTCCCGATACGAAATGACTTGAGCACTTCAAATTCTTTACCTGAGGGGAACAGATCGCTCAGGACATCGTTAAAGGAAACCAAGTTCGGATCGTTCTGGTCGGTTGAGCGGTCTGAAACGGGTTTTGAGTTCGAGCCCCTCTCGCGGCAGATTTTGCATTTGACTTCTCGTTTGCATTATTTTCGCACGAGAGGTTAAAATTCCGCAAAAAGGATTCAGATGTGAAGCTTTACTTTATATGCGAGACAGATAGCCTAAGTCGTCGCTTAGCTCATGTAAGAATACGTTAAAGGCGATTCTCCTTACTTAAGACGATTGGTTTTAGAATTTAAGAAGCAGAACTTTGACGGACTACTAAAGCAATGTCTAAACGTGGAAAATTTGTTCAAAGTTGGTAAGAGCAGGCGCAATAACTGAGCTAGTTTAATTTCTAACTATGCAGAAAGTTACTCCAATACTGGTATCAAAGCAAATGTGATACAATAGAACTGAACAACAACATCTTCAGGAACTCTTCCGAGCTAATGGCTACCCAAACTCGTTTGTCAAACAAAGCAGACGCCGAGGGAACAAACGACGACTAGAACAAAAGCAGCCCCAAGTCTCTAGGGCAATTCCCTACATAAAAGGTGTCTCCGAAACAGTCTGACGACTGTTACAACCTGCTGGCGTGGGCATAGCCCATCGATCTCAAGCGACAATACGCCGCCAGGTGATGCAACCTAAAGACCGACTGCCTCTTAAAGAAACCTCTGCAGTCGTCTACAAGATACTTTACAATGAGGGAGACTGCAAGTATGTTGGGGAAACAGGCCGCAAACTGCAAACCTCTCTTCGCTATGGAGTGATAGTTTTCAAATTCCCTTGCTAATTACAGAAACTTGATCTAAAAGTTCTTTGAAATCTCCTCCTGCCAAGCAAACTAAAAGTCTTAAAAGTTTAAGGGATGAAACTCATAAAGATGAAGCCTCCGTATCACATTTTACCCTTCTGAACAAATTTACGAACCTTGAGAAGGTAGTCAATAGTCTTAGAGTAGAGATAGAGGAGCTGAAATTTTTTTCTCTATTTCTCCCTCGTGAGTAGAAACTGACGATGCGTGAACTTGAGCGAGGAAACCTAACGTACGGAGAAGCAGCATCCCTCACCGAAGCGTCTACGCACAAAAATGATCCGGCAGCTAGGGTGCTTGACGGAGTTGGTAGTCTGCCATGGACAGGGGAAACGGTCATTCCATTGGCTTCTCAGAGAACGAAAAAGCGCTCTCACGCTCCCAAAAAAGGCCAATTAAGCCCAAGGGCTAATATCAGTTGGCCGAGCTTGAGCACGAGCCAAACAAAACGGGCACCTTCGCAGGCCAAAACGAACATGAGCGCTGAACCTCGAAGCGAATCTGTCCTAACAAACCCTAGTGAAGCAGAAGGGGACGACAGTCGGAAGGTGAGTACCACTCGTAGAAACTGCATAGTCATAAACGGCATGACGAAAGGTACTTCCGATACCCCGAAATCAAGATTAGAAGAGGACAGGAAGTTATTTAAAGGACATCTGAAATTCCTTCTAAAGGGTGAGGAGAAAGTCGAAGTTCTAAAGGCATTTCGAATAGGCCGTATAACAGAATCAAAAGATGAACAACGCCAACCAAGACCGTTGAAGGTTGTTCTGAAGAGTGAGGCCGAGGTCCAGCTTTTCTTAAGCAGGAAACCAATACTCAGATACTCAAACCCGACTGCTTTTTTAGTGGGAGTTTTCCCCCGCGGAGCGGGAGAAATGGAGATTGCTAAAAGTAGAACTCCACAGGAGATGCGAACTCAGCGAGAGCAATCTTCGGATTCTGAATGGGGAGATCGTCCATGTCCCGAGGTCACTCCTCTGGAGAAAGCCGATAACACTAACAGCCTAGTCGGGATGGACAGCAGTCCATCTCCATCAGCACCGACAGCTCCCTGCATGCAATCTCACGCAAGAGGCAGCCGCCTGCATAAAGTGGTGACTAAGTCTAAATTGAGCTTTCTTTACACTTATGCCCAAAGTCTTCCCTCAAAAATTGATGAAATCAAGGCAGTACTTTCGGAACGGAAACCTGATGTAGTTGCCATAACGGAAACATGGCTAAAAACAGAAATCGCAGATTCAGAGATTTCGATTCCAGCATAACAGCTTTTCCGCAAAGACCGCCAAAACCGACAAGGAGGTGGGGTTGTTTTGTATGTCAGAACTGATATCTCTGTTGTAGAAAGAGAACACACTCTAGCCCTGTAGTATGAGTTCGTCTGGTTAAATATCAAGAAGGTGAATTCACAGAACCTTGAATTCCTGGCCGTATACCGACCATTAAACGTTCTGAGCGGAGCAGATGACTCGCTTCTTGGTCTGGTGAAAGAGGCTGCTAGCCACCAGGAGGTTCTCACTGTTGGTGACTTCAACGCCCCTGCAATTGAATGGAAAAACCTGACAGTGAAGGCGGCGTAAAACTTCCTTTAGTTCCAAATTAATGGATCTCACGCTTGGCCTTGCTCTAGTTCAGAACGTTAAGGGCATAACCATATTTCGAGAAAACCAGCGGGCTACTTAAATTTTTTTTATATTTAAGGCCCAAGGGGCCCTGTCGTTACAAACTTAGTGTTATTGTGAAAATAAAAATAATGATGATAAACAGTGAACTCTTATAAAATAATTGTCATCGACAGTTTAATAAAACTCCTAAATCGGTGGATGAGTTCAGCGGGCCACCGAGTTCCAAAAAACTATAGGAGAAAAAACTGCCTTACTAGGAAACATCGTTTGATGTGGTTAGTTTGGGACCTGATTTTGAGGGTTCGGGATGTTTATGGTCCTGGGAAAAAATAATATATCATTGAGTTAAGAAGGGGTCATCCGAGACAACAGGAGAAGGCAGTAGAAGTCAAGGCCCCATCATCGAGTTGCGACCCGCCAGATTCCAGAGCCAATCTCGAAGACCACAGCGAAGGTTGCAAAAATGGAGAAGAGTTCGCAGCCCTTGGAAGTGATGCTTGACTCTGCAGAGGACAGTTCTCACATATTTAGAAACCATTTTAGTATCCTGGGAAGAGCTTCAAATGCCAGGAGGACCCTTTTCAAAATCTACAACTTGGTTGTTTGGCAAGGAAACAGACAGTAACGACTTTATTTCCTCTAAATTTAAATGCTTTTGTAATTTGCCTTTAAAAATCGATAGGGTGGAAGACAGTCTAATATCGAATGGAAGGTTGTTCCAAATAAAAGCATATTTGGAGGTAGAAAAGCGAGAACGGTTAGATGTGGAGCTACGGGGTGGTAAAATTATCATGGAAGAGTTACTAGTGGCGTAAAGTCGATCTACCGGAAGGAGAGCGTTAATTTGTGGGAGATAAGGACTATTGTTAACGCGAAACAGAAAGCATATACCAGCTTCGAGTCTTCTTGCCCAAAAAAATTTAATGTTTGCTAATTGACATCGATCTGCATAACACATACCAGACCCAGAAACCGAAAATACTTTACGAGTCAAAACCCGCTGAACCTTTTCAATCTTACTACGGTCATGCTGGGTTATGAGACCAAAAAGCGGACAGCGGTATTCTAGTATAGGGAGAACAAACATGCAGTAAAGTTTAAACTTCATTTCTGGAAGGAAAAAATTATGCGATATAAACCCACATATCTGTGCGGCCTTGGCAGAAATTCGATCTGCATGAGATGATAATGCAAGCTTATTCGTGTCAGTAAGACCCAAATCCTTTAGTGCATGTTACTCAAAACATATATTTGAATCTATAAAGGCAGTCGAAATTAATGACAAAAAGGCATGCTTGGAAAAGCACATACCACAGACCACCATTTTCGCCCTCCGAGGAAATTAGATTTATTCGCGATTTAGGACTATAGGACGCTCTTGCAGCCTGTTGGGATTGAGAATATACTTCGCTTGCCCAATATCATCTCCCTCAACCACCTTCAGGAGGACTTATCTACGTTCTGCAAAATATTGTACTCTTCGGATTTTGAAGATCGTCGCCTCTACTGATTTCTCGACTTAAAAGTCCATTACTCCATCGTGCATTGCAGATCGAACTTCTACGAAGGCTGAGTCAATCTTCTTACATTGAATTTCCCTGTTTTATCCTTTCAAAGTTCTCATCTTAGTTTGAGCATTTGGAATTCCAAGAGGAAGTTAAGTTTTCTCAACACGACGACCCTGCTCAACTTTTGAAGTCTCTTTCTATCGAAGGAACCTTGTTCTAGTATATTTTCCTCAAATTTAAGGCAATATCCTTGATCAGGAAATCTATTTTCGCCGATTGTAAAAAGCTTTGCAAACATGTTATGCTCGACTTCTGAAGAGAAAAAGAAAGTGCTACCGGGATTCGAACACAGTACCACTAACATCGAGGACGAACGCGCTAACCATTACACCATCACAACACGGTCCAAGAGGCGTTCGAAAAGTGTCTTAAATTTAGCGCAGACGACGCAAGTAGACCAGCCGGTTTCCGCAAGCCAATTGATGGTCCAGATGCTAGTCGCCAAATTTAACCGGCTCGAACTAGAAATCCAAGAGATGAAAGAGCTTATCCACAGGTCTTTTATTCCGGAGGAGACTACACAAATAGCAGCCCGTAGTAGAATGAGGGGTGGAGTGCCTAACATAACCACAGGAAACATACAAGTGGTGTCTAAGATACCCGTAAAAAGCAGTCCGGTCGCGCCTCCCAAAGAGCCAAAGACTAAGAGCAAGAGGCCAACGGCTACAACACAAGAAGGTCGCCTTGTCACGAAAGGGAATCCGTCGGGCTCTTCAAATAAGCAAATATCAGATCAAAAGGTAGTCACAGCCCAAGTTAAGGAGGTCTGCACTCCGGTAGTGTCGAATCCCTCTCAGCGGTCCCCGGATAAAGGCCCCGTTGACCGTGCACAGAGCGTTACTAGTCCGGATGCCCCAGCAGACATTCCCATTTTGCGAGGCCCATCTGAGGATTCTGAGTTGTCGCAGGATAACCGAAAACCCCCAATCAATAGCAGCGGCCCTGACAAGGGCAACTGCATCATCATACAGGGACTACCCGAGTCCTCTGCCGAAACACCCAGCGAAAGAAGCGAGGCTGACAAAGCGTTATTCCAAGAGCTCCTAAACGAGCTGTTGCAACCATCTGAGGAAATATTTTATCAAAAAATATTTCGTCTTGGAATTCGCCCAAACTCAACTCAGCAGACTAGACCACGACCACTAAAGATCGTCCTAACCAGCGACACAGAAGCAAAACTTCTACTGTCCAGGCGTTTTCGATTGAAGTACTCCAGAAAGGATGTGTTTTTTCAGCCGGATTACTCTCCTGCCGAGAGGCTGAAACGCCGCACGCTAGTTCTAGAATTGAGGGAACGCAGAATCAAAGGAGAACCGAATCTCGTGATCTTCAAGGACCAGATAGTCGAAAGACATTCTGCCCCCTCATGGACCAAACCGATTCGCATGACCGCGCAGCTACTCCAGTAGCCTGCGTTGGGGCTTCAAATGGACCACGCAAGAATTCAAAATTGACATTTATGTATACCAATGCGCAAAGCTTACTTTCAAAAATGGATGAACTAAGGATCAACGTATCCGACCTCCTTCCCGATGTTATTTCGATAACAGAAACATGGTTGTCGGGCCAGATTGACAATCGCGAAATTGGAATCCCCGGCTTTCAACTGTTCCGGAAAGACAGAAACAACCGAAGAGGCGGAGGCGTAGCAACCTTCTTGAAGAACGGTTTGTATGTTTCTGAAAAAAGGGCGAATCTGTCTTGCCAAGAAGTGGTATGGTTAACTGTAAGAGCAACGGGTTCCCAAAGCCTTGATATCTTAACTGTCTACCGACCACCAAGGAACAATCCTGCGGCCGATGCCCTATTGCTGGATGAGCTTAAAACCCTCGCTACGCGACCAAATACCCTTATTGTTGGAGACTTCAACGCTCCTACCATCAACTGGGGCTCCTCCTCAGCTGATTGCCCTGAATCGGCATTCGACCACCAGCTCCTGAATATAACCCAATCCCTACTTCTCACCCAGCACGTCACATTTCCCACAAGAATTCGTGAAGGCCAGCGGATGAACTGCCTCGACCTTGTGCTCACTAAGTCGCTCGACAATATCGACATTGTGGATTACTTACCCCCACTAGGCCAAAGTGACCATGTAGTTCTCATGTGGGAATACAGTTTATTTTCTTCGCCTGCCCAACCACAAGACCTCCGTCCTAATATCTGGCGTGGTGATTTCGAGCAAATGAAACATGATCTCTGTTTCATAGACTGGGCATCCACACTCTCCGACAACGTTGAAGAAGCTTGGAAACAGTTCAAAGAGATAGTCCAAAATCTCATCTCTAGCCACTGCCCTATCACTCGCCGAAAACTTACGAACAGGCCTCGCTGGCTGAATCCATCCTTAAAAACCGAAGTTAACAAGAAGGGAAAACTCTTTAAAAAGTACCGAATTGATAGGTCACCTGAATCTCTTAATAGGTACAAAATGCAGAGGAACCGAGTCAAACGTCTTATTGTCAGAGCTCGACAGCAGTTCGAAGAGGATCTGTTAAACCGAGCCATGGTTAACCCCAAAGTCCTGTACAGTTATATAAGACAGAGCACGCGGAATAAGGATCCTATCCCCCTACTGCGAACTGCCGAAGGTGCCGAAATCTCAGACGACAAGGATAAAGCTGACCATCTCTCTCAGTTCTTCCGGTCCGTCGAAGTGACTGAACCCGGTTTTCTATCCCACACTTATGAAGACAATTCGATCCCATCTATTGATACAGTCCTCTTC
>JAYGXS010000003.1:41715081-41749692 GCA_036362985.1 Ligula intestinalis
ATGTAATTTGTCAATCGAATTAATAATGCAAATACATATAGACATAAATTTAAGAAAAAGCTATCAAAGCAAATGGTAAAAAACCAACCAGAAACCGACAGTATATTTGTACAGCCGACTAACTAGCAAGCGATTGCACGATTTGACAAGGAAAAACAATTTGAGAATAATACTGAAAATTGGTAGGTTAGCCAAAGTTTTCTTTTTTATTTCTAACTTACAGTGAGTCAGTCAACATTTTCAAAGTATATTTAGTGGAAAAGTCTCATTCAGAACCCGCTTCAAAACCTTGGCAATTATCTGATGCTACAAAAAGAGCCTTCCTATGGAGTCAGCATTCGATGTATTTTCGGCCAGATTACAAACTTAAAGACCAAATGAAAATTGTGCACTAAGTAGATGAACTGTTTGTGTGAAATGAGCATTTCATAGGCGTTAGGCAATCAGAATGACAGTTGACCTACTTAGTATTATATTATATATTTTAGGATTACGATTATTAAAACTTTATGACCTTAGTCTTTTCTAGTAGAACCCCACATACCTTTGCTTAAAGCAGCATGAACTAAGCTCTTATTTGAGGTTTAAAGGATCATTTTATTAGCGAAAACGTGGTGATAGAATGTATATGGAAATAATCATGTAGTAAAGGTCATGGATGGCCGAAGATAGTCCTCAAGTGAGAGTCGTTTGTTAGCGAAAACTAAGTTATCCTGTTGCAATTTGAATAGAGCTTTGTAAGCTGCGCCTGCTTCAGACTCTAGGTTTAGTTCACTCGCCGGTCACTGTTTTAGTAAAAGCCACGGAAAATGACCTGCATAGCTAACACTGAATACCGTCTAATATGCTCTGTCAACATTCACAATGACAGCCTCCACCAGCCGTGGTGGGGAAAGCTGTTGGTATGTTAAACAAAATTCTAAAATAATGCCATCATTCTATCAAAACTTCTTCGCGGTAGAAAAAAACTGCTGGCTCCAAATATCCAAACGGATAGCTACTTTCTCACGCTGCCAGTCTTTTCTTCTTACATGCGCTTTATGCCGCAGCTGACCTGAACCTTATGTGCTGCTCGATTGCATTTAACTTTGATCTTCCTGAGGTTCAGTGGTTTCCATCCTCCGTTACTGAAAAGCTCGAAGACTTTATTAATGCCCTTCCCTATAGTTAGTTCCGTGTCATCTCGGGATGCACATGGGAGTACAAACTATGGTGTCGTTTTTATAACATCAGAACTCGAAGCTGACAAAACGTTTCTTCCCAAAATAAAGTTCTTTTTAGGATTTCCGATTGGCAAATACGGCAGAATTATTAAAATATCTTAATTTCCACGACTGGTCTGACTTTTTCTTTGTTTGGAATCGAACTTTTTATTAACAAATTGCTGAAATTTTTGAATCCATTAATTTCTTGTTTTGTTCTCATAAGAAAATAATGAATAAGTCACTTTAAGTCACTTTATTAAGAGAAGAAGGCTTTCGCCCTTGAGCTCCCTATTCATAACCAAAATCGCATAATAGGTCCACCGTAACAATAGTACATAATACAAATATACAAATGTAGGCTTAACATCAGCGATAAGTGTGAGCCAGTTGCAAGGTGCTGCTACTGACGCTTTGTTCATTATATCTGCCACAGTTTCTCAGCAAATGAGAATCAAGTTTATGTTTAAAAATGTCAACAGTATTTGAGAGGACCACATTTTCCGGGAGTCCGTTCCACGCTCCAATGACCCTCTGAGAGAATGCGTTTCGTCGAACGTCGATACGGGCCGGTTTCCTCTGTAGTTTAAAAGGATGACCTCGCAGATGGTCAGTCCGAGCCATTCGAAGAAATCGTCAAATTCTAGGGCACAGTCTTGGCCTCTAACAATTCGGTAGGTTTGTATGAGGTCCCCGCGGAGTTGCCTATAATGGAGAGGGAAAAGATCAAGTTCGGTCAGTCTGTCTTCATAATAATAAGGTTTATTTGTAAAGCACATCTTTGGCGCCGTCAAAAACCCCGGAAGGCAGGAAAAAACCTAACCCAAACCCCTTCTTTCGCAGTGACCATTGTATTTGATTTGGTCTTTTGCTAGGTCAATAGTGTGCGAAATAAGGAGTTTGTTTTAAGTGAAAAAAACCTGACTTCTAGGAAACAAATCTAGAAAAACATGAAATAAAATATCTATACATTGTAGGTGTTACGGTTTTATAGTAAGAATACTTGGGGTCTGGAAAAAACTGTTATGTCCTTTAAATGAGGTATACTTAGCCGCGGTCAGTTTGAAGGTGAAAAAATCAGCTGAGGATATGGCGTCTACCATATGCATGGGTCTGCTCGATACGGAGATTACAATCGTTGTCCAGTGGCACAAGTTTGCTAATGAGACGGGACGTTGCAGATGTCTGAGGTGGGTCGAGGCAGCTGCGAAGCACCATCGTCATTCAAGTGTATCGGCAGAAGACATTCGGCCTTTCGTTTGTCGAATACCCTAGTAGCAGTTAACGTCTATGGAAGGTCTATAGAATCTCTATCCATAGTTATTCTAATATCTAGTCGAGATCTATTTTGGACCCCTTTATATATATCTATCTAATATCTATTTATAGAGATACATAGCGATCGGCCATAATGGCGGCTTTCGCTTTGCAGTGGGCCCCTTTCGTGGCAGAACGACCCATTTATTACGTTTAAACCCCCTTTCATTTGTTATAATCATAAGTCGGAAGACGTTCAGTAATATTATTAGAAACGTTTATTAAAATATTATCAAAACAAAAATGTACATGGACTCTTGGCCTCAGTTTTGGCGTCTTGATATTATTGTCCCGTTTGATCTTCGACTTCTCTCGAAGGGCCAGCCGTTATTTCTAGAAGTTATGTGAACGCTAAGTATGTATACGTAGACTTACCATTTGGCGCAGAGTGCTTTTTAAGGCGTGCCTGGCGCTGATTTTCGGTGTCTAACATCACTTTCAGACGCCGCTTGACGGCGTCCTCCAGTTCCGACACCTTATGTTTCCTCTCGCTATTCCAGGCGCCGAATAGGTCTAAGAATAAACTGTGGCGATGATATTAGGAGACTTACCCATCTGGGTCTGTTTCCTAAGAAGCAGAATAGTGTTAATGGGATGACTTACTGGTGAGGCCTGTGCCTCCCTGCCTACTATAAAATCCTCGCCGTAGATGCCGTTCTTCTTTTGGCGTTGAGAGAGTTTTCGGTGGAACATAGTGATATCTACAATCGCACAGGAAAACGAGAGTTAGTTATGGAGGTATTGGGATCATGGATGATCCACCTATCGCTATGACCACTTCCATCCTGCAGTGCTCGTGAACCACTCACTATAGGGGCTGTGCGTTGTAGGGTTCAGAGCACTGTTCGCAAATGCGAAGGATTAGTAAGTGGCTTCCTACCGGCTGTTTATAACTTCAATTAAAACATAGGTACCTTCAAGTTGATACCCTACGTACTTACAGAAATTTTTCGGCAAAGTAGCGTACCGGAAACACATCACTACGGAAGGGTCGAATTACCCTACCTAAGATGGGCCACATGTGAGTGTTCACTTTCTTATAAATAGGCACCCCATCTATTGCCAACTGCGCGTCAACGCTATCAGGCACAGATTCTGCATTACTCGGCAGAAGTTGGCGCAGTTTTCGTTCTAAACCTATGTGAACGTACTCACAGCTGCCCATCGGTACAACCTTTAAGTCGTACGTTGCCTTCAACAGCCTCTTTTCGTTGGTTGGCAAGTCCGGTATGAGTGGCCTAATTATGTCCATTAATTCGCGCAAAGGAGCGTGTTTTATGTGGTTTCGCACGGCCCATTCTCGCAACGACTGAACATAGCTATTCTGCTCCGTTTCCGTGCTTACAGCCTCCTCGATCACTTTCTCGTCCTCCTCCTCTTCGTCTCCTGTAAGAACCCAATCATCATCACTTACTGTGGACAACGCCTCCGGAATATCATCACCTAATTCACTACCAGAGACGTTTAGGGTCTCTAGTTCTGCATTTACGACCATAAAGTCGGCTGCCGCTCTCTTCTTCATGGCCTCTTCCACAGCCAACATTTCCTCCTCAAAATACTTCTTCAAACGGCGTTTTCGCGTACTCCTGGATTCACCCTTAAACATTGTTAGCAAAAACCGTTAAGATAAGAAATATTATAGGTAATAACAACAGAAATATTATGGAATAGCAGTGGATTTGTCAGGCAGTAGTTGCAGTACGTATACACGCTGCACGCCACGCACGTCAAATAATGCGGTTACGCGCGCGGACGGATGTCGCAATGCGCTTAAAGTGCGCCAACCAATCAGATGTCAGATTGCATTATTGCGGCAACCAATTACGTTACACCATCGCATATATCTAGCACTAGCCTGTGAACGTGCATCTAATAGATATCTAGTTGCTACTAGGGTCCAAACGTAGTACTAACTTGTAGTAACTAAACTACTACACTAGATGACGAAAGAGGGGTAAAAATTGATAAACAGCGATGTGAATTATAACGATATGACTCACGGGGTCCAACTGATTGTCCTTCGCAGTAGCCAAGATGCAAGGAAGATGGATTGTTCGAAGTTGGAAGCCCTGTTCGACCGTTAGAACGCGAAAGGTTTACAGATCGCTTGCGTTCCAGCCGTTAACCGTTGATCCTGAGCCCGAGGTTGAGCACCGGCGTAGGTGTCGTTAGCAGGGCGGCAGAAGGAAGTGTATGAAATGCAAAAATATACGAGAACTGCCAAAACATGCCATTTTTATGGTTGTCAGAAGCCCGCGCGTATTTTGAAAAGTGTGCCAAGTAAAACGTAGCAAATTATAAACAAACTTTCCACCTTAAAATGAAAGGTACAAGGACCAACACAACGTCCCCACCAGAATGTTGATGGAACAAAAATAAACTCGTTAAAAAACCACGTCCTTAAGGTTGGTAGGAAAACGAACATGTCTAAAGAATGAGTGGAAGGGGACGGTGGTACATGAAGGGGGATTACAGGGAGGGTGGCAGTGCTTGGTGATTAGGAGCGGCAGGCGAAGTGGAGAGTGAAGGTGCAGCAGCAGTTGACGAGCCAGGGGTCGGCGACGTGTATTCAGCGTAGGCCGGCTCTAGTCTGTCGATGGAGACCGTAGCAGTGGTGTCAAACTTTTGAATTATGAAATACTTGTCCGTCCGCTACAACACTTTGAACGGACCGTTGGACGGTGGCCAAAGGGGCTTGCAAACTGCGTTATGCCGTACGAAAACGAATTGGGTAGTCTTCAGGTCGTCGTGCACGAACACGCGTCGGGGTGTCAAGCGCATGGAAGATGGACGCAGTTGGGCGATGCGCTGCTTCACCTGTTGCGCGAACGTATTCGCGACATCGAGGTTGAAGGGGGAAGACTACATGTGCTCAACAAGCAGGCAAAGGGGCGTGCCATAAACAAGTTCGGCGGCTGTGCCTTGAATGTTCTGCTTGTCAGCTGAACGTATGCCTAAGACTACGAACGGTGGATTGTCGCTCCAGTTGTGTGGGACGGGGAGAGGCGTCAATGCTGACGATGGAGACAGTCCACGAGGACGCTCGATGCTGCGTGGTATGCAATGTTTGTGATATGTGTCCACCCGAGCAGTCTAATGAATTCATGGAAAAGCGTAAAAGTAAATTGACTTCCGCGGTCAGTCGTAAGAGTAGCTGGAACACCGAAATCGGCTTTACACTACGTTAGGAAAACTATGGCAATATTCTCTGCCGACGTATCCGAAATAGGGACAGCGACAGGCCATCGTGTGAAGCAATCGACAGCGGTCCGAGTATGAATTAAACCGTGCGATGGGGTTTACGGTCCGATGAAATGCAAGTGGACATGGTGAAAAAGTACGTCGGGAACCGCAAAAGTGCTCGGAGTGGAAATCGTATGGTGTTGGATTTGTTCTTTTGACAGGCTAGGCACTGCCTATTCGCTCCTTAGTCTGTTGAAGGCAGCAGCTAGCCAACAGGAGGTTCTTATTGTTGGTGACTTCAACGCACCTGCAATAGGCTGGGAAAATCTGACAGTGGAGGGGGTGTCAACCTCCTTCAGTTATAAGTTAATGCATCTCACGCTTGACCTCCCTCTGACACAGAACGTTAAGGCACTTACCAGATTCCGGGAGAACCAGGGAGCTATTTGCTTGGATCTGATTTTAACGAAGGGTTTATCTTACACTAGCGTAAAAGCCCGGCTTCGCCTTAAGGCTTCCTTGCCCATTATTGCCCCTTATGTAGGCAAACAGTATGTATGCTGTATATGAGAACCTCTTAAAATTATGAAGTATAAGGTGAATAGCTCGGCATTTATGAGGCTGATTGACTTGATGTACAGTATATGTATGCTCAGAATGAGTAATTGTGGAGAAGGTAGCGATGAAAAATCGTAATGTCGCTAAAAATATTATTTAACTGTGTAAGTCCGAAGGCTGCGCAATCGACCAAAAGTAAATATCGGTTATTTATGAAAATTATGATATTGACAATGGCTAAGCCACGCTTGATGAAGTAGTGACGATCCATTGAACGCATCTTAAGGTTTCTCATGCATATAGCGACGTGACCCAGTGTGGCTTGACGGTAGCATGAAAAATTGACCGCGATCATGGTTATTACCGACATTAAGTACATTGTCTCTTAGGTGGGTGTAGTTGTCCCCTCGAAGTTCTTTCTGCTGTGTGCAAAAATAGCAAAGTCGCTCTGTTTTCATGTTAGCAAACATTTAAACAGCAAATTGAAGAAACAACGTTTTGAATTGACTAAGTACGCTGTAAATTCGTTCTCGAATCATAAAATGATATAAGTAGGAAGCTTTATAACTGATTGTTTACTTGGTGCCAATTTTAGGTATATCAAAACGGAAGCACGCATCTCCAAGTCGGACTCGAAACTATTCACGTAGCTGATGCGTTCGTGCAACATATCTTGAAGGGATGGTATTGTATGATGCTTCAAGCCCGGATACACTCGCGATCGGCTTGAGCTTGTAGGTTGACGTCTTTTACTAAGTATATTTGTAGAAATTTCGGCTCGCCACCATGAGGAGTAAGCAATGCTCCATACTTGACCTTCCATTTTAAAGGGTGGCACAAACCCAATCTTATCAACAATGCTGGCACCAAAAGGAGGTCATTTGACGCGCACCTTTATATTTTCTAATGTTTAAAAGAAAATTTTTGCAGTCGTTAGTATCAGCAGTAAGCAATATTTGTAGCAGTTCTGGCGGTTGAGGGAAGTTATTTAGCAAAACTTTGCTGGTAGAACAGCACATGCCGTTGCTTTCACCAGTCCATTTTTTCGCCTGACAATGTCCACAAACTTCCACCATCTTCCCAATGGAAACATTAATAGTGAGGCTTTGTTCCATATTCGAGCATTTGCAGGAGCAACCAACAAGTCAGAGTCGCCATACCTTATTTGAATTGGTTGCGAGCTTGAGTTTTCAGCTTCGGTTCGGCGTTCATTCGCTCTTTGTGGAACTTGCATAGCCAGACGTGCACTTCTGCATGCAGGTAATTCCTTTTGTCGACGTTGCGAGTTTCTTCTCCTATTTTACTGTCTTATTCGTAGAGTTTGCACTTTGGTTTCTTGAGGGTGATTATTTTGATGGCGAATCGAATGTTCATGTCTTCTTTGTAGCATTTGATCTTCGGTTTCTTGGGAGCGTAGAAATAGTTGACGCATGGTGTTAGTCTCCAGCCGTAGCCTTCTCTCTTCATGTGTTTCTTGTAAACGTCGTTTAGCATTGGCGATTCTCTTATGTTCTTTTGTCTGTACTTGTTTTCTTGCGGCAATTCTAATTTCTTTTTTTCCTAATAAAGTAGAACCTATAAATCAATTATTATTTTGAACAAAATTTTTTTGGGTAGCAGAAAAATAAATTTGCAACGTTGCCTTCAGTCCTGGGCCATAATTTGTCGTGTTGTTTATGTTTATAAAATTTCTGTCAATATCACTGTTGTTCATAATAAAAGTTTGTAAGGGTTAGATCTTACATAGATGTATAAGGTAGGTCTATCAATATAAACAAGGAGCTAGCCAAAATTCAGTTCGATTGGGCCAGCTAGATTATACACTTACTGCGTGAAGGTGTGGCAGATAGCCGCATTACTGTGGGCTGCTCTTGTTGGATCAGAAGCCCCGCCGGGTGCGCCTCAATCCCGGCAGCGTGAAAGAGGGAACGTAGCGGCAGCGTGGTCGAGAGGGGCTGCTCCGTCATCAAAAACAGCGATGTAGAGGATGTTAGGCCGATCCACCGCAGGGAGATTTGGTGTAGCAGATCTTGGTTGCCGTGAGAGCGGGTGGGTACGCGGTCGAAGACGTGTCTGCTGTGGTTCCCCATTACTGTGGGGTGCTGTGTTTCAACTGACTGCGACTACCTGGGCGCAAGTATGTTGGTCCAAGTGGAGGTGGGTCAAGTGATTCAGGGTCAGCGAGCCTGAAACAGCCGCCTGCCAACAAGAAAAACGGGGGAAAACCCAGACAGATCAATACCGACACCATCCGTGAGTGATCGACGTACAGACCGGCGCGCGATAGGCGGGTGGGCGGTACCCTTCGTATGATTGACATACGGACAGGCGCGCATGCCTGCGTGCGCGCGTGTATGTGTGCCCTTGCCTCGTGATCGACTTACAAATGGCTGCATGCCACCAATGATAACAGACAGACACCTCACTTTTATTAAGCATAGATTTTTTAAGTGCATTCAAGTGCCCCGCTCGGTAAGAGTGATCATACGATGTTAATAAGGGATTACTCACTCAATTCCCAACGTCTGAGGAAAACGGAAGAACCAGCCAAATATATGGAAAACAGATATTTATTCAAAAAAATGCACTATCGTCCGTAAATTAGGACTGCCTGCCCAAGGGGATCCGGCGGAAGATTGGAGATCACTCAAGACGATTGAATTAGATCTGATTGAGTGCTGTTGTCCTGTGAAGGAACACAAGATGACTGGTCACCCTGCCTAGTTGATGAGAGACCTTAACAGGCAATTATAGAAGAAAAATATGAAATTGAAGTTATTCAGGGAAACTGGGTCACCAGTGTACCTCGATGAATTCCAATGCCAAACAAATGCGGTAAAAAAGATCGATTCGGCAGGCCAGGAAAAACTATGAATCAAGAATCCTCCAACAGGCCGAAGAAAAGCCCAAAATCGTATTCCGCTTTATTAACAGTAGATTAAAAAGCAAGGATCCAGTCGCAGTACTTAAAATTGATAATGGCGGGGAAGTCGTTGACACTGACGAGAAAGCCGAGTTCTGTTGCCGGTTCTTCGCCTCGGTATTCACTGGAGAAACTAGGCTTTGTTTTGATAATGTCAACAGTGATGTTAAAAACGCTAGTCCTGCACTTCAATCGCTATCATTCTCAACACTTGTGGTTAAGAGGGAGCTGCAAAGCCTCAAAGAAGCAAATTCGTCCGGTCTAGGCAACATACCAGCCAAGTTCTTTTAAAGAATTGGCAAGCGAGCTCTCAAAACGCCTAGCACATATCTTACGTTCTTCATTTGAATAAGAAAATCTGCCATCCGAATGGACAACGGCAACAGATTTTCCCACAGGGCGATCGCAAACGGTGTGCATCGGTGACTCGAAGTCAACCCCTACATCAATTCTGAGTGGCAACCCCAAAGGCTCTGTCGTAGAGCCACTGCTCTTACTTATCTATATCAACGACTGAATCAACGACTTAGGTTGCAGCGCTATCATGTTTGCCGACGACTTCAAACTCTGGAGAGCCATCAGGTCTGACGCCGAGAGAAAACAGCACTTCAAGAGAGTCTTAATCAACTTAGCAGCTGGTCTGCTCGTTGGCTCTTAAACTTCGACGTTAGTAAGTGTGTGGTTTTAAGACTCCGTACTAGAAGGACTAATTTCAAGGACGATTCCTTCCAATACCGCCTCGATGGGCACCCCCTTTCAAATGTGGACGAACAAAAGTGCCTCAGTGCCTCAGTCCTCACTTAAACCATCTACTCAGTGTGTAAAGGCAGCTAAACGCCCGACACAGGTGCTGTTTGCGATTAGGCGGGAATTCGTCAACATCGACAAGGAGCTCTTCAGGAAAACTTACGGTGCACTTGTTCGTTCCTACTTGGAGTATGCTGTCTAGGCCAGGCGTCCATGGTTCAAGAAGGATTATCGGCACCTGGAACGAGCGCAGGCGAGGGCTAGGAATATGGTCAAGAATCTTGGTCATCTGCCTTATGAGGACGGAGTGACCGAACTTGATTTATTGCTTCTCACTGATAGGCAACTCCGCGATGACCTGATATACGCCTACAGACTTGTTAGGGGCCGTAAGTGTGCTCTAGAATTTGACGAATTCTTTAAATTGGCTTGGACGGATCATCTGCGGTGCCATCCCTTTAAACTACAGAGGAAACCGGCCCATATCGACGATCGACGGAACGCCTTCTCTCAGAGGATTACCGGAGCGTGGAACAGACTCCCTGACGAGGTGCTCATCTCAGATAGCGTCGACATTTGAGCGAAGCAAGCAGAGGAGAGTAATTGCAGAATCCCTGGGCAGAGCATCTACTGAGGACAGGCATCGTCAACCCGAGCCACGAAATTGGTAGCTTCCACCTCCAATCCCCTTGATACTGTGCGAAACAACACACTCACTAAACAATACGCTCAAAACCCGGAAGAAGATTGTACAACTCCACTTTCTAGTAAAGTCGGTTGGGGCACAGAGAACCAGCAAAAACAGGGTAGTGAGTATGCTAAGGCTGCATACGAATCACTGAAGGTAACCACAAATGCAGAAGGGGCAGCACGAAGCCAGCTCTGAACAGTGCCATCCCGGCTTCCAGAAGAAGCCTTTCTCTGGTGAAGGTAAGGAAAACACAACGTCACAAGCCATTCCTATCAATACCTCGGGATCTTCCAATGACAGTAGGGCTGGAAAGATAGTAAGGGTTTCCCTTGACCGCCAAACCTGCATAGTTATTCAAGGCCTACCTGAGTCAAACGGAACTACTCAAAAGGAAAGGACGGATGCGGACGTCGGAAAGTTTCGGGACCTGCTAAAGGACACCCTCAGACATCCAGAGACAGTAGGAGTTTGCACAGCCTTCAGGATAGGCAAACCGGTTACTGAACAGTCGGAAACTGTCCGACCTTCACCTATCAAGATAGTCTTGGATAACAAAGAACAGGCGAACTTGATTTTGTCCCGGAAACAGCTCTCCGCCACTCACATAAGACGGTGTTTTTTCAGCTGGACTACTCTCCAGCGGAACGTATGAAACGCCGAGAATTGGTGGCGCAACTGCGAGAGAGAGAGAGCTGGAAAGAACAATCTGGCTATTTGTATGGACCAAATAATACAGAAGACCACCATAGTGCTGTATAAGCAGCCAATACTGACAACGGCTGCGGTTCAGTAATACTGGCAAAGTCGCGCCCAAACGAATTAGACATTGCGGAGTCTCGCCGACTAAAATTTCTTTATATCAATACTCAGAGTCAATTCTCGAAGTTTGATGAACTTTGAATAGAGGTAGCTGATAAGTCCCCTGGTGTTATAGCAATAACAGAAACATAGCTATCACAGGGCATCAGCGATTCTGAAGTGGCGCTTTCTGAATACCAGTTACTTAGACGAGACCGAGTGGAACGCCGGGTGGAGGAGTTGCTATGTATGTAAAGAGCAAATTCAGTGTGTGCAAGAGGCCTGAAATGATTACCCATGGTATGGAGACTATTTGGCTGACAATTAAGGCACGGGGGTCGCAGCCCCTGGAAGCCGTGACCGTCTACCGACTACCACGTACAGACACTGATGCAGATGCGTGTTTACTGGTGTGCATAAATCAGATAGGAAGTCGACCCGATGTTGTATTAATGGATGACTTCAATGCGCCCAGCATAAGTTGGAACGATCTGCAGCTGAAGTGGTCTAAAAACGCCTTTGATCACCATCTTCTAAAAACAACACTTGAGGCTCTTCTTACACAACACGTCCTCGTTCCAATTAGAGCACGCGGAGGGCAACAGGCTAGTTGTTTAGATCTAGTCTTCACCAAGCATCCCGACACTATAGACGAGGTATGCTGCCTACCTCCACTAATTCGAAGTGATCACGCTGTACTTTCATGGAATTATGGTTTATATTCGTTACCTCTACAGTAGACGAACGAAGGTCAAATATATGGCGAGGCGACCTCTCAAATGAGAGAAGGGGCATTACAAATTGACTGAGGTCTTCCTTACTTCGGGGATGTTACTGAGGACTGGAATAAATTTTAGGAGCGGTTGTTGCATCTAATGCACAGTCATTGTCCAATTTTAGTGCCCAAGGTATCTAAACGACCTTAATGGCTGAAAAGAGATCTCAAAAGAGAGATCAATAAAAAAAGGAAGATCATCAAGAAGCAATTGAGGATAGACTGTGAAGCTCACAATATTTTGTCGAATGCGCAATATGGCTTTCGCAGAGTTAGGTCATGTGTTACAAACTTGCTCTACACGATACAAAGCTGGACAAGGGCAATTGATGCAAAAGAAACCGTACATGCAGCCTACATTGATTTCCGGAAGGCCTTCGACAGTGTTCCGCACCAACGTTTCCTGTACAAGTTGAGACTGATGGGTATCGGAGGCAGACTTCTGACGTGGATTGAGAATTTTTTCACTGATCGTTCCCAAACGGTGTATGTCGGACGACCACAATCAAGGCCGACAGTCATCGAGAGTGAAGTCCCTCAAGGTTCAGTACTCGGACCCACCCTCTTTCACTTGTTCGTTAATGATTGTGTACAGGAATTGGACTGTGAATGTGCCATGTATGCAGATGATCTAAAATATGGAAGGTCATCAAGTGTGCTGTCAATGAAGATAACTTCTAGGAAAATCTTTGACGATTAAACGACTGGTTGCATAGATGGTTGCTGTCCTTCAACTCGAACAAATGCACTCTGCTGCGCCTGGGAAGTCGAAATTCAGTCCCTGATGCGCAACCCTACCATCTGAATGGAATCCCACTCCAGGCAACAGAAATGCAGAAAGATCTCGGCATCTGGATGACAGACAACATCAAACCTTCTACACAATGTTGTAAGGCCGCTAAAACTGCAACTTCAATGTTGTAAGCCATCAAGCGGGCATTCATGGTTTTTGACAATAACTGTTTCTCAAAAATCTTCGGAACCTTCATAAGACCACATCTTGATTATGCAATTCAAGCCTGGAAATCGTGGATGTGACAGGATTATAACGTACTTGAGAGGGTGCAGCGGCGGGCAACAAAATTAGCCTAAATAGTCTTAATCCATATCCTCTGAGTTATAGGCAGTTACGCGGAGAGTTGATACATCCTTCCGTATTGTGCGTGGCTTGGACTGCGCTCTCATATGTAACGATTTCTTCCAACTCGCCACTACAACTAATCTCCAACGTCCTCCCTTCAAACTCTATTTGCCCCAAGGACGATTGGACGTGAGGAAGTATTTTTTTCTTTAATTGGGTCGTGGACCCATGGAATAACCTTCTCGATGCGATTGTTATGTCCCAATCTGTGGCGACATTCAAACACTGCTTTGATATACGCATGCTGCAGCACAATGGGAACTTTGTGACAAATAAGCCTAGAAACACCACTGCACAATGTGATGGTCTATATTTTTCTGACTTAAAACTTGTTGACATTGTTTATAACACTTGAGATTTTGATGTGACAAATAGGGAGTTCAAAGACGCAAGCCTATTTTTCCCTCAAATATACTGACTCACTGAGAGGTCTTTTGAAGAAGCCGAACTATAGGTAGAATGAAAGTGGGCAAACTTCACCACGATCTATAAGGGAGGTTCAGGACTTGATTGCGCATATTACCGTCCTGTCAGTCTAACTTGCATCGCGTGAAAAATAATGGAGCTACTTGTCAAGAAACATTTAATGGAATTTCTGGAAAGCAACAAAATTCGACTATGGACGCTCTTTCCTCACGAGTGCTCTCTTCTCACAGGAGACGTGGACAAAGGCCGCAGATAAGGGCTATCTAAGTGATGTCATATTTTTCGACTTCGACGTTCATGCGCGCACTTCAAATTTTAGTTTTAATTTCTCGTCCTCCGTGGGAAATATTATTTTCAGGATTTCGGTTCACCTAGCCCTCTGGCGGACTTTCATTGTTAGTTATTGGATTCGCTTTCGCAATAACTCCAGCCTCAGGAGACACGACAGGATATTAGTCAAAACGAGCAACATCTCCGTCACCGCTTTCTGTCAAAAATTCTCCCGGATTCCAGCTCTCTACAAACGGCTGAGTCGTTTCAATAACCTTTTTATACAGTTGAACGCTTTATACATATTGCATATAGCTTTTATATCGTTTATCGTCAGTCTGCTCTGTTATGGGAGACAAAAGTAAACGTGTAGATCAGCTTGTAAAAGTTGCGGTGCGAGAGGGACTCGAACTCAAAACCTGTAGTTCGTCGGTATCAGTCGTTACCACCACACCATCGGGGTCGACTGTAGACTCTAATTTAATTTCGTTTAAAACCCCTAGTCGTAAATTCGAGGGCAGAAATCGCAAGATTGATGCGACGAAATCACCCCCACTAAAAGGGCTAGAAGTCTTTCGAGTTCAGTAGACTCAATTTACGAACACCAAGTTGAGCGTCTAATCAACTCCACCACGAAGACACAGGATGATAGTAATCAAAATCAGTTATTAACAGTCAAAAAGCAATCCACTTTTCTATTTGATTAATTAACGGTCTGTTGTGAAAAGATGGTGACAGAAAAAAATGAAACTAGTTGCGATACAGCTTTGGAAGATGAGAAGGAATGTTCGCCAGTGCCTGCATTCGAAATCCAGACATCATCGCAACAAGGAACAAAAGTCACGCCACCGACCGGTTTGAACCCTGGACCCCTCACCTAGAAGTCGAGCGCCTACCTCTCTTCGCCATGGAGTGATAGTTTTCAAATTCCCTTGCTAATTACAGAAACTTGATCGAAAAGTTCTTTGAAATCTCCTCCTGCCAAGCAAACTAAAAGTCTTAAAAGTTTAAGGGATGAAACTCATAAAGATGAAGCCTCCGTATCATATTTTACCCTTCTGAACAAATTTACGAACCTTGAGAAGGTAGTCAATAGTCTTAGAGTGGAGATAGAGGAGCTGAAATTTTTTTCTCTATTTCTCCCTCGTGAGTAGAAACTGACGATGCGTGAACTTGAGCGAGGAAACCTAACGTACGGAGAAGCAGCATCCCTCACCGAAGCGTCTACGCACAAAAATGATCCGGCAGCTAGGGTGCTTGACGGAGTTGGTAGTCTGCCATGGACAGGGGAAACGGTCATTCCATTGGCTTCTCAGAGAACGAAAAAGCGCTCTCACGCTCCCAAAAAAGGCCAATTAAGCCCAAGGGCTAATATCAGTTGGCCGAGCTTGAGCACGAGCCAAACAAAACGGGCACCTTCGCAGGCCAAAACGAACATGAGCGCTGAACCTCGAAGCGAATCTGTCCTAACAAACCCTAGTGAAGCAGAAGGGGACGACAGTCGGAAGGTGAGTACCACTCGTAGAAACTGCATAGTCATAAACGGCATGACGAAAGGTACTTCCGATACCCCGAAATCAAGATTAGAAGAGGACAGGAAGTTATTTAAAGGACATCTGAAATTCCTTCTAAAGGGTGAGGAGAAAGTCGAAGTTCTAAAGGCATTTCGAATAGGCCGTATAACAGAATCAAAAGATGAACAACGCCAACCAAGACCGTTGAAGGTTGTTCTGAAGAGTGAGGCCGAGGTCTAGCTTTTCTTAAGCAGGAAACCAATACTCAGATACTCAAACCCGACTGCTTTTTTAGTGGGAGTTTTCCCCCGCGGAGCGGGAGAAATGGAGATTGCTAAAAGTAGAACTCCACAGGAGATGTGAACTCAGCGAGAGCAATCTTCGGATTCTGAATGGGGAGATCGTCCATGTCCCGAGGTCACTCCTCTGGAGAAAGCCGATAACACTAACAGCCTAGTCGGGATGGACAGCAGTCCATCTCCATCAGCACCGACAGCTCCCTGCATGCAATCTCACGCAAGAGGCAGCCGCCTGCATAAAGTGGTGACTAAGTCTAAATTGAGCTTTCTTTACACTTATGCCCAAAGTCTTCCCTCAAAAATTGATGAAATCAAGGCAGTACTTTCGGAACGGAAACCTGATGTAGTTGCCATAACGGAAACATGGCTAAAAACAGAAATCGCAGATTCAGAGATTTCGATTTCAGCATAACAGCTTTTCCGCAAAGACCGCCAAAACCGACAAGGAGGTGGGGTTGTTGTGTATGTCAGAACTGATATCTCTGTTGTAGAAAGAGAACACACTCTAGCCCTGGAGTATGAGTCCGTCTGGTTAAAGATCAAGAAGGCGAATTCACAGAACCTTGAATTCCTGGCCGTATACCGACCATTAAACGTTCTGAGCGGAGCAGATGACTCGCTCCTTGGTCTGGTGAAAGAGGCTGCTAGCCACCAGGAGGTTCTCACTGTTGGTGACTTCAACGCCCCTGCAATTGAATGGAAAAACCTGACAGTGAAGGCGGCGTAAAACTTCCTTTAGTTCCAAATTAATGGATCTCACGCTTGGCCTTGCTCTAGTTCAGAACGTTAAGGGCATATCCATATTTCGAGAAAACCAGCGGGCTACTTAAATTTTTTTATATTTAAGGCCCAAGGGGTCCTGTCGTTACAAACTTAGTGTTATTGTGAAAATAAAAATAATGATGATAAACAGTGAACTCTTATAAAATAATTGTCATCGACAGTTTAATAAAACTCCTAAATCGGTGGATGAGTTCAGCGGGCCACCGAGTTCCAAAAAACTATAGGAGAAAAAACTGCCTTACTAGGAAACATCGTTTGATGTGGTTAGTTTGGGACCTGATTTTGAGGGTTCGGGATGTTTATGGTCCTGGGAAAAAATAATATATCATTGAGTTAAGAAGGGGTCATCCGGGACAACAGGAGAAGGCAGTAGAAGTCAAGGCCCCATCATCGAGTTGCGACCCGCCAGATTCCAGAGCCAATCTCGAAGACCACAGCGAAGGTTGCAAAAATGGAGAAGAGTTCGCAGCCCTTGGAAGTGATGCTTGACTCTGCAGAGGAAAGTTCTCACATATTTAGAAACCATTTTAGTATCCTGGGAAGAGCTTCAAATGCCAGGAGGACCCTTTTCAAAATCTACAACTTGGTTGTTTGGAAAGGAAACAGACAGTAACGACTTTATTTCCTCTAAATTTAAATGCTTTTGTAATTTGCCTTTAAAAATCGATAGGGTGGAAGACAGTCTAATATCGAATGGAAGGTTGTTCCAAATAAAAGCATATTTGGAGGTAGAAAAGCGAGAACGGTTAGATGTGGAGCTACGGGGTGGTAAAATTATCATGCAAGAGTTACTAGTGGCGTAAAGTCGATCTACCGGAAGGAGAGCGTTAATTTGTGGGAGATAAGGACTATTGTTAACACGAAACAGAAAGCATATACCAGCTTCGAGTCTTCTTGCCCAAAAAAATTTAATGTTTGCTAACTGACATCGATCTGCATAACACATACCAGACCCAGAAACAGAAAATACTTTACGAGTCAAAACCCGCTGAACCTTTTCAATCTTACTACGGTCATGCTGGGTTATGAGACCAAAAAGCGGACAGTGGTATTCTAGTATAGGGAGAACAAACATGCAGTAAAGTTTAAACTTCATTTCTGGAAGGAAAAAATTATGCGATATAAACCCACATATCTGTGCGGCCTTGGCAGAAATTCGATCTGCATGAGATGATAATGCAAGCTTATTCGTTTCAGTAAGACCCAAATCCTTTATCGTAGATCTTTCTAACAGTGGACTATTTTAGAAGATAATGGGTCCAGGAAGCCTTGCGGGACCAAAATTCATAAACTTCATTTTGATGGAGAAAACTCCATCTGCCATGTAGCACTCCAACTTGAGAGAGTACGCAAGTCTGCATTTACTTTATCAACACAACTACTTGTTTGGATTTCATTCTTACGAAGGATTTATCCAACATAGATGAAGTGCATTCAAGTGCTCCACTCGGTAAGAGTTACCATACGACGCTAATGTGGGATTTCTCAATCCATACTCATCGGCTGAGGAAAACGGAGGACCAGCCTAACATATGGAAGGCAGATCTCAATTCAATGAAGAATCCACTATCGTCCGTGAATTGGGACTGCCTGCTCAATGGGGATCCGGATGAGGATTGGAGATCACTCAAGAGGTTTGCAATAGATCTGATTAAGCGCTTTTGTCCGGTGAAGGTAAACAAGACGACTAGTCGTCCTGCCTTGTTGACGAGAAACCTTAACAGGCAACTGAAGAAGAGGAATAGGAAATGGAAGCTATTCAGGAAAGCTGGGTCGCCAGTTCACCTCGAGGAATTCCAATGCCAAAAAAATGCAGTAAAAAATCAATTCGCCAGGCCCGGAAAAACTATGAATCAAGAATCATCCAACAGGCTGAAGAAACTCCAAAATTATATTCCGCTATATTAACAGTAAATTAAAAAACAAGGATCCTGTCGCAGTTCTAAAGAATGATGATGGCGGAGAAGTCGTAGAAAATGACGAGAAAGCCGAGTACTGTAGCCGGTTCTTTGCCTCGGTATTCACTAGGGAAACCGAGCTGCATTTTGATAATGGCAACAGTGCTGTTGTAAACGCCGGTCCGGCACTTAATTCTCTACTATTTCCAACATTTGTAGTTGAGAGGGAGCTGCAAGGCCTCAAAGAATCAAAGTCATCCGGTCCAGACAATATACCAGCCAAGTTCTTGAAAGACTTGCCAAGCGAACTCTCAGAGCCCCTAGCACATATCTTTTTTTCTTCATTTGAATTAGGAAAACTGCCATCCTAATGGAAAATGGCAAATATTTACCCGATATACAAGGGCGGAACCCGCACGAAGGTCAACAATTACCGGCCCGTCAGCCTTACTCGCATTTGCTGTAAGGTGATGGAAACGATAATTAAGAAGACGACAATGAAGTTCTTGGAGGAGAACAACCTCCTGCCAGGGCTCCAGCACGGCTTCAGTAAGAACCATTCTTGCCTTTCCAGCCTTCTACTCTCCACTGAGCAGTGGACTCGCGCACTGGATGAAGATGGTAAGGTTGACGTCATCTATACGGACTTCAAGAAGCCATTCGACAGCGTCCCACATAAGCGTCTAATGTATTTATTGTCAGAAATCGGCATAAGAGGAAACCTGCTGGCATGGATCACAGCTTTTCTCACAGGGAGATCGCAAACTGTGTGCATCGGTGACTCGAAGTCAACCCTTACATCAATTCTGAGTGGTGACCCCCAAGGCTCTGTCTTAGGGCCACTGTTCTTCTTTACCTATATCAACGACTATGTCAACGACCTGGGTTGCAGCGCTATCATATTTGCCGACGACGTCAAACTCTTGAGAGCCATCAGGTCTGACGCCGATGGGAAAGCGCTTCAAGAGAGTCTTAATTGACTTAGCTGCTGGTCTGCTCGTTGGCTCTTTAACTTCAACATAAGTGTGTGGTTTTAAAACTCCGTACTAGAAGGACTGATGAGGAGAACGATTCCTTCCAATAACTCTTCGATGGGCACCCGCTTTCAAATGTGGACGAACAAAAGGACCTCGGTGTTCATATAAATTCCTCACTTAAACCATCTACTTAGTGCGTAAAGGCAGCTAAACGCGCGACACAGGTGCTGTTTGCGATTAGGCGGGGATTCGTCAACATTGACAAGGAGCTCTTCAGGAAAGCCTACGGAGCGTTTGTTCGGTCCCTTTTTGTGTATGCTGTCTAGGCATGGCGTCCGTGGTTCAAAGAGGATTACCTGCATTTGGAACGAGTGCAGGTGAGGGCTAAGAAGATGGTCAAGAATCTTGGTCATCTGCCTTATGAAGACAGACTGACCGAAGTTGATCTTTTCCCTCTCAATTATAGGCAACTCCGCGGGGACCTATACAAACCTACCGTATTGTTAGAGGCCGAGACTTTGCCCTATAATTTGATTATTTCTTCGAATTGGCTCAGACTGATCATCTGCGGGGTCATCTTTTTAAACTACAAAGAAAACCGGTCCGTATCGACATTCGACGAAACGCCTTCTCTCAGAGGATCATTAGAGCGTGGAACGGACTCCCAGAAGATGTGGTCCTCTCAGATACTGTTGACATTTTTAAACACAAACTTGATTCTCATTTGCTGAGAAACTGTGGCAGATATAATGAACAAAGTGTCAGTAGCAGCACCTTGCGACTGGCTTACACTTATCGCTGATGTTCAGCCTACATTTATATTATGTACTATTGTCACGGTGGACCTATTATGCAATTTTTGGTTATGAATAGGGAGCTCAAGGGCGAAAGCCTTCTTCCCTGAATAAAGTGAATTAAAGTGACTCAAAGAAGGCTTTCGATAATGTACCACACAGGCTTCTTCTACAGAAGATTTGGGACGTGGGAATTTCCACGAAAAATGTATAAATGGATCAGCAGTTTCTTGTCCCTCAGAGAACAGAAGGTCGTTGTTGGAAACTCAACCTCGGAATGGACAAAGTTTGAGAGTGGTGTACCACAAGGCTCAGTTTTGGGTCCAGTGCTATTACTGATCTACGCAAATGACTGCGTCAATGAGCTTGATTGCGCAGCTGTCATGTTTGCGGATGGCATAAAAATATGGGCTGAAGTTAGCTGCGCCGACCACGCAAAGAGATCACAGTCAAACATTGATAAACTTGATAGCTGGTCATCCACGTGGCTTCTTAACTTTAATGTATCCAAGTGTCTTGTTCTACACATAAGCCCAGGGCGAAAAGTGTCGCAGAAACACAGTTATTTTATTAATGGCGCCGCATTAAAAGAGGGTGATATGCACAAAGATCTAGGTATATAGACAACCGCGAACCTGATGCCAATGGAGCATTGTAAAAAGGCCGCCCAGAAGGCAACTCATACCCTGTACTGGATCAGACGAGCGTTCAAAATCTTTCCACCTGAACTCTTCAGAATAATATTTGGTACATTTTTGAGACCATATCTTGAATACCAAATGCCAGTTTTGACACCGTGGTTCAAGAAAGATATGGACCTTCTTGAGTAAGTGCAACGCATAGCGACAAAGATGGTCGATGGTCTCAGGGACTTACCATATCAAGAGGGAGTGATCGAGCTTGATCTTTTTCCTTTGTCTTACAGAAACGTTCAGTGCAGCCTGCTCTGGACATTCCGGATGATCCGGGGCCAGAGTTCCTCCCTGAAATTTGAAGATTTCTTCGAATTAGCCAACACAACTCACCTCCGTGGCTATCCTTACAAGGTCACAAACGAATGCACTCGATTGAACCTCCAAAAATATTTCTTCGGCCAACGCGTGGTCCGACCATGGAACTTGCTAACAAGCGAGGTGGTTTCCGCTGACACAATTGCGGAGTTTAAAAGAATATTCGATGTCATTGTATTTGACAAAAGGCGACTTTTACAACACGATCGTCTACTGCCAGCATTGTAAACAGTTTTTCTGGCTCTAGAATGTTTTCATACGTTTCCGTGAAAATTTATTCAAAACTCTATCATGGTATCATATGTCTTCCTACAATTTCATATTAACTGTAAGAATGATATAATTTGCTTTACATTAAAAGGATCCTCAAGGGCATTCCTTGCCTGTAACCCTTCAATATACATATACTTATAATAGAGGATCTCTGTGAGTGAAACTGTCCACAATATAACGGAGATCTGTTGCAATCTCCAATGGCAATGCGACCACGAGATAATGAAATTTGGTTTTTTCCTTCGGGATTTGCAGCAGAGCAAATCGGGATTCGACGTTTCGCAGCCAAAGGGCTATGTCGTTAAGCCAGAAGGTTGGCAGGTCGGGTGTGTGAATGCCGCTTCTGATCTGGTACTGTCCTTCAGTCATGATGTCAAAGGTCACAAAATATGCGGGTAACACAGAGTAAGTCACTCGCGTGACGTGGTAGAGAATTTAAGGCAGTCTTCCTATTGGTTAACAATTTGAGGTGTGAATTCGTCACTCGGCAGACAAATTTTGCGGCGAGAAAATGAGAGCGAAACAGTGTGCTAATGGTTAATAATTGAAAGCGCAATTGAAAATTGAAGTCACCAATGTAGGATACGAAGTAGTATATCAAAGAATCTGAGATAGGTGTATCCCAACTGTTGCGAACCAGTAAATAAGAACAAAGTCGTTTGCAGATAAAAGCATGTGCTTTTTCAAAGTGTTATTTAAAAGTTGTGTTAAGTTAACGCAAGGCATAAATAACCAAGTGAAACAAAGAGACAGTTCAATGTCGCGACAGCCCTAGGGTATGACTGTGGAACGACTGGATGAGAGGTACCTATATACCAGTCGCACACGATCGTCCCTGGAGATGCTGGGAAGGGGGCCTGACGCAGTTGAAGCGAAGAAGATGCACGTTTTTCAATGATTGAATCATCAAGCGCTTGTGAATCTGCTAGCTAAGTCAGGTCGAACGTGTTGGTAAGGGTGTTGACATGGGACGGGAGAAAGCGTCAGCAACAGCATAATCACTGCCGCGAACATAGCATATGTCGGAGATAAACTGTGAAATATAGTCGAAGTGATGAAATTCTCGTGGTGAGTACCGATCCGGTTAGGTCTTGGGGGCGTAGATGAAAGGTTATTGATCCAGGAGGACCTGACATCTCTGCCCTCTTACAAGTGGCAAAAATTTCGGATGGCCAGATAGATGGCAAGGAGTTCTCATGAGAAGGTACTGTAGCGAGTCTACGCCGGCTGTAGCTTCTGTGAGAAGAAGGCTAGCGGGTGCAACTGGCTGTTGCCCTGTTGGTGCAGAACTGCGCCGACAGCAATGTTGAAGGCGTCGGTGGTAAGAATCAGCTGTGTGTCATCATCGGTCCTCAGATATTGAAGCATAGTGGCGTCCACGAGTGCTTTCTTGGCTGCCCCAATTGCCTCAAGAGTGTTGGGTGAAAGCTGAAGTGATTTGGCCTTTTATTTTACAGGATCCGTCAAAGGGGCCAGAGTAGCGGCGCAATTTGGTATAAAATGCCGGTAATAATTGGTAAAGTCGATAAGACAGCGAAGCTGGGTAATGGATTGTGGGGCTGGAAAAGATAACACACTTTGCATATTCTCGGAAAGTGGAGTGATCCCATGTTGATCAACATGATGACCAAGAAAATCCAAAGAAGAGACGCCAAAAAGGCACTTGTCGATGTTTCGCAGGGGTTAAGTGAGTTAAATCCAGCAACTGCGATCTTCAGACCATGGCTACTTAGTAGGGGAGAAGTCGGTTAATGCCGGAGTAGTGGGACAGTCAGAGGTCACGTCGGAAGGGACAACTCACGCGACCTTCAAAGGGTGGACATTATGCCTGAACAAAGAAGGCGCACGCGAAGCCAGACTGCACTGGAGTCGAGCCGAACTGAGCCGAGCCGAGTAAGGTCCCGCTAAGGACAGACACACAGGCGTGCGTTAGCAGAGTGCGCACAACGCAATGGGAGAGCCAATGGGGAGCAACGATGACTGCCTCTTAAATAGCGAGGCTGTCAGCAGAATGGGGACTCTGCTGTAGGACACGCTGCATCTACACGACACTGCTACCGCAGCGAGACCAACCACAGAAGGCTTCTGCTGGACACACGGTCCAGAGTTGATGTACTTTTACAAGTGCTAGTAAAGTACCATCAGTTATCCTATCCTGTCTTCACCTCCTAACACGCACTGGGGGAACATAAACTGTGTTGACACACGAACACACTAGGCTACAACATTATGCACACAAGGGAACGGCGAATAGATGGAAAGAGTGTTGACTCGCGGATTAGTGCGTCCGTTTCGTATTCGGGTCGGCTCCGGAGTGATGAGGACATCGGGCGTCGCAGGCGCATACTTTGATCCGACGGCCAATGAGGTGAATAATGTCTAGATCAGCGTGGTCGCGCGACCTTGAGATGGACTAAGACTGGCTAGCGTGGGCGCGCGGTCACGCTGAGGCGTACGTGCGGGTCGGTCAAGGACAGTTAGCACCTAGCCCCAGGAGGCGGTGGGCGCGCCGGTGGGCTAAAGACGTCATGCGTCAGTGGGTGGTCTTGGCTTCCGAATGGCTGCAAAAACCACTACAAGTGCTCCCTTCAAAGACCAAAGTTTTTCTATGAAAGAGATCTAACGCAGGAAGATTAGTGAAAGATAGGGAAGGAGGTATGTACCTACGGTAGGGTGCGAACAGCTGGTGTACGTGTGACTTGCTTGCGGGAGCCTGGTTTAAGGGACAGTTGTGACCTGCGTGAGCTTCTGTGGCTGGTATGCGAGAGGCGGGTCAGTGCCACCAGGGCCGCTTCGGAGGAGGAAAGTTCATCTCGCGTCCACGTGGGCAACTGGGTCTGCAGTAGGAGGAAAGGTCTCGATTATGCGTGCATCGGCATGTTGTAGGAGATTTTTCATCTCGACTGCTTGGGAGGGAGCCTAGTTGGCTGCGTTGAACTTCGAAGGCATCTCAGTATGCCGTGTTAGTGTTTGCCCAGAGGAGGATGATAGACAGTTGGCAGTAGAAGTAGAATCCTAGTTTGGAAAGGAGGTCTGGGTGCTGGCACTCAAAGCGGGAAACTGCTCCGTGGGACGGGGAAGGAACCAGAGCCTGAGGTCTGTGGGATGTGAACGACTACAGATGTTCAACTGTAGACCATTTCGCTAAAAATACCGAAAACCTGGCATTGGTGCGCAGCGCGTTCCTCGGGAGACGAGCTTGCGACAGGAATGACGTCGATGTACACGAACGTGAAGGGGAGACCAAGTAAGATGCCCTCAACGAAACGCTGAAACGTTTGGGCGACGTTACGCAAACCGAAAGGCATGTGAAGAAATTCGAATAGACCAAAAGTTGACGTGAAACTGGTTTTAGAAATATCCTCCTTCACGATCGGTATTTAGTAGAACGTTTGAACGAGGTCAATCTTAGAGGAAATACTCTTTCCGGCCAGCGTGTGTGTCAAATCGTGAATATGAGGAATCGAGTATCGGTCCGGGACAGTGGCTCTATTCAGAGTGCGGGAATCACCGCATGGTCTCCAATCATCAGATGACTTCTTGGGTACCATATGCAGTGGCAAAGCCCATATATGCTGAAACTCGTTATTCGCGATCTCAAGCTTCTCAGGATGAAGCCGACGGGGGTTAGCATGGAAAAGACGTCCAGTAGTGGTGATTTGGTAGCGGACTGCATGCTGCATCTGTTCAGTGAACTGACAAGGTTAAGCAAGAGATGGAAAGGCCTTCGAAATTTCATCGAACGGCAGGCTTCCCAAGGCCAAGTGCATGCCAGCTGAAGGTTCACGAGCAGCTGTGCCGAGAATAAACAGCTAAGTGGTGGAATCTATCAGTTTCCAGTACTTTAAGTCAACAGCGAGGCCAAAATGCAACAGGAAATCAGCTCCAATGAAAAGCGACTAAACGTCAGCCTGGATGAAAATCCACTGGAACCAACGGCGAAGCCCGATGTCCAAAGTGAGGGACCGTTGACCATACGTGTTAATGGGGGTGCCTGCAGTGATAAATGGAAAGGCTGTAAGGCGTTACGGCTAGGAGGTGGAAAAACGATAACATCGGCACCCGTGTCGATCAAGAAACGAAACTCGGTGGACTTATCGGTGACATAAAAGAAGAGACTGAGTCGTGGTTGGCCAGCTGCAGTCGTCGCCATTACTGGCTGGCTGTGTCGTTTCCCGAATGGAACCGCTTAGCAAAGCTGCAGGGTGTGATGCATTTGATAGCATTCGAACCATGCGTCTGGTGATACCAACATAAGTTCTCGGCAAAACGCTCCTTTGACTTAGAGCGACTGCGGTTGTTGGAACCACAGCCCGGTTGCAACCGATTAATGACAGAACACATTTTCGGATCCACTTCATCATATCATCTTGATCACTATGTTAGATTTGCGTTGCGAGCTCCTGGGCAAAGCGGAATTTAATTGCTCCCCTACTAGATCGGCGAAACACCTGCATTCATTCATAATATTCTCGATCACAACCGACAAAGCAAGGAGCCCGTAGACTAGAGGTAGCGTATTGAACGCAATGACTAAAGGTTCTTGGTCCAAATCTCGGGAATGCCAACACTCGAGATTGGGTATGACTGGCTTATGAAGGTTAATACGCCAGAAATGGCCATTCCGGTCTCCCTTTGCTTTGTCAGATCCACCTCAGAACACATTGTGCTCATTTGGGCGCACAATAACCTGACAGTCTCTTGAAGCTCCTGCAGGTCATCATCGCGTGCGGCAGGAACGTCGCGAGTTGGCTTGACAGGTGAACTAGACTGCGGCGGCGATCTACCAAGAGACTTTGCCACCGGATGTGCAACACCGCGATAAGGCTTGCGATCGGATCGAGATGTAGAAACCTGAGAGACAGCATGTTAAGTCTGCGAGGTCAACGTCTGGTGGACGGAGAAGTAAGAGCTTCTACTTTGGTAGAATTGCATGATTCTATCTGCATGCTCAGCAAGTTTTTCAAGAGGTGTGCTGTCGTCAAGAGGCGACAGCACCTGCTGCAAGGGGGATGACAACTTGTTTATCCTGCTGTGACAGAATACAGCGTCATCGAGGGTATGGCCGGCTAGTAGGTTAGGCATATATCACATAAGAGCTGATGGCGTCTGGTCACCAAGCTCAACTCTGTTAAAGAGCTGGTATAATTTCTGTCGGCAGATGGGGCCGTGTGCAAGAGAACAGCCAGCTTCAATCGGTTATACGGCTTGTCTTTTGGAAAAGGATATAGAAAATCCGGAACTGCACATGCTACGTCAAAAGGCAGGGACTGTACTATGTGCGCATAGCGAGTGCGCTCTTCTGTGATAAAGTGAGTTGCGATAACAGCCCCAATTCGGAGAAATCAAACATAAGGGTCGCGAGCGCCGTAGCGAGACAGTTTGATTGGGACGTTAACCGCATTGAGTTCTTCGCTATCGTCTAAGCCATCTAACTTGTGGCGAACATTGTCATTTGGGGTGCATAGATTACAAGATGGATTTTGGTCGCCATATTGAAAAACGTAGAGATGGCAAAAACGGGTCGCATGTAAGAACAATACAATGAAATACATGGTTTACCACATACACTGAATCAAATTATACTACTCGTGATTTGCGAATAGTCATATTTTGTCTGTCATAGTATGTTAAGATTTGACACTCGTGTCTTCCCGGGACATGGAATCGACGAAAATTTGAAATTTTTTAATAATAATATTAATAATATGTTTATTATCCCAGTTTACAGGCAATTGTAAACAGTTGGTAATGCACCTCTTGGGCGCACTCCAAAACCTCGAAGACCGGAAAAACCTAAAACAAACTCCCTATGTTGCGGCCAGTATTGGTTTTGTTTCAGGTTTTTTGTTTTGTCAATACTGGGCGAGATAGGAAGTTTGTTTCACGTGAAAAAAACCTGCCTTCAAAGGTATGATACAAACGGAATAAATGTACAGTTGTAAGCTGAGTTGACTCATCAGCAGGAGAACTGTTTCATATCGTTTAAAAACATTAGTTCCAGACGGAGAGGGTTGGCACAAGAACACAGTGTTCTCAGTCTTCCTTCAATGGTTGTCGGCAAAAGTTGCGCGCTATCGGCTGAAGGGTTAGCAGACTGCGGGCTGCTGCTTCAGCAGCATTATCTTCAGCATGAAGCCTGGCGGGGTTCAAAGTCCACGAACGCCATCAGAGTGAAAGAGAGATTCCACCGAGTCAGCACCAAAAATTCGTGAAAGTTGCCCTGAATGTAGAAAACTAGTTATAGCTCTCTTAAACATAGGGTAGTTTTGCTGGGTTTTAATACTTTTGGGCAGCTTATTCCAGATTGATATGGCATTTACTGAAAAGAATTGCCGATACTTAACTGTACGTGCCATAGGAAGAAATAAAAATACGTCTCGATGACTGGCACGTCGAGAGTGCTCAAACTGCTTTATTGTACTATGGGGATTAAAGGTTTGACCATTCAAAAGTTTAAACAGTAAAAAAAGACCCTTCTGCAATCGACGAAGCCATAGGGGATCCAGCTTTATAAGTTCGCACCTTTGTTGGTAGGTTAAGTTACGGTGTTCTGCAGTGAAAACTCTTCTAGTGAAGAAGTGCTGCACCGATTCTATTTTCTTCCGTTCACTAGTGCGCAGAAGACTGAATAAGGGTGAGCAGTATTCAAGACTAGGTCTCACGTACATATTATAAAGGCTACTTTTAACCTTGATAGTTTTAAAATTTCTAAGGATAAATCCGGTGGTTCGGCGTGCTTTAGAGACTATCAGGGCACAGTGCTCTGACAAATTGAGACTTTTAGAGTAGGATATGCCCAAATCCTTGATAACTCCTGGGACATTTAATTCGTGGCCGTCAATGCTTAATTCCGGTTGATGATCGTCGCCAACAACCATAACGGAACATTTGTGCCATGAAAGGGTGAGGCACCATGTGCAACACCACTGGGCGAAGGCCTGAAGATCCTTTTTTATCAGCTCAAGCACGATGTTGCGATCTGCCGGTTTATATCGATAAGCGACTTTTAAATCATCAGCGTACATGAAGGGTCTGCCATACTGAAAACAATCTGAAACGTCGTTGACAAACAGGCAAAATAGGAGCGGACCCAGTACACTACCCTGTATAACTCCACTCCTCATATGCGTGGGGTTGGAGATAACTTTGGAAATTTTTACTCGTTGTGTGCGAGCACCCAAATAGGAAGATATGAAGTTTAGAGGCTTGCTATCTATGCCGAAGGAGGCCAGTTTCAGAAGGAGGAGTTTATGATCGACCAAACAAAGGCCTTAGTTAAATCAAAATAGACGCTATAAATGGCAAAACTGCTGTCTCTAGATTGCAGCACATAATCAAAGAAAGAGAGCTGACAGGTGTCACAAGATCGTTTCTCGATAAAGCCATGTTGAGCTGTATTGAGCAGGTTCTTCTCTGTCAAGTGACGCATCATCTTTTCTTTGATTAAGGTCTCCAAGATCTTCGAGGCTGCGGGAAGTGTATTTATTGGCCTAAAGTTGTCGAATGAGGTCGATCGGCCATGCTTGCGAATAGGCATTATGTGCGATTCCTTCCACAACGAAGGAAAGGTTTCGCTCTCAAGAGCAAGATTAAATACCTTTGTATCCATTGATGACCTATCATCTTGTTACCAACAGGGAGTTCAAAGGCGTTCGCCTACCTTTCCTTCAATATACTGAACTGAACTGCATAACGTATAAAACATATAAAAAATGTGTGTAACACAACACTTCCAAACGTGGTACTTACTTTAAGTAACTAAACTACTACACTAGATGACGAAAGAGGGGTAAAAATTGATAAACAGCGATGTGAATTATAACGATATGACTCACGGGGTCCAACTGATTGTCCTTCGCAGTAGCCAAGATGCAAGGAAGATGGATTGTTCGAAGTTGGAAGCCCTGTTCGACCGTTAGAACGCGAAAAGTTTGTAGATCGCTTACGTTCTAGCCGTCAACCGTTGATCCTGAGCCCGAGGTTGAGCACCGGCGTAGGTGTCGTTAGCAGGGCAGGAGAAGGAGGTGTATGAAATGCAAAAGTATACGAGAACTGCCAAAACATGCCATGTTTATGGTTGTCAGAAGCTCGCATGTATTTTGAAAAGTGTGCCAAGTAAAACGTAGCAAATTATAAAAAAAACTTTCCACCTAAAAATGAAAGGTACAAGGACCAATACAACGTCCCCACCAGAATGTTGATGGAACAAAAATAAACTCGTTAAAAAACCACGTCCTTAAGGTTGGTAGGAAAAGGAACATGCCTACCAGAATGAGTAGAAGGGGATGGTGGTACATAAAGGGGGATTACAGGGAGGGTGGCAGTGCTGGGTGATTAGGAGTGGCAGGCTGAGTGGAGAGTGAATGTGCAGCAGCAGTTGACGAGCCAGGGATCAGTGACATGTATTCAGCGTAGGCCGGCTCTAGTCTGTCGATGGAGACCGTATCAGTGGTGTCAACCTTTTGAATTACGAAATACTTGTCCATCCGCTGCAACTCTTTGAACGGACCGTTTTACGGTGGCCAAAGTGGCTTGCGAACTGCGTTATGCCGGACGAAAACGAATTGGGTAGTTTTCAGGTCATAATGCACGTACAAGCGTCGGGGTGTCAAGCGCATGAAAGACGGACGCAGTTGGGCGATGCGCTGCTTCACCTGTTGCGCGAAAGTATTTGCTAACAGTGTTGTAGAGGCTTAGGCGTACAAAACGCACAAAGCATATTAGAAATATGTGCAACACAACACTTCCAAACGTAGTACTTACTAGTAGTAACTAAACCACTACACTGCGATGAAGGAAGAGGGGTTAACATTGAAAAACAGCGATGTGAATTATAACGATACGACTCACGGGGTCCAACTGATTGCCCTTCGCAGTATTCAAGAGGTTGACATGCAAGGAAGATCGATTGTTTGAAGTTGGAAGCCCAGTTCGACCGTTAGAACGCGGGCAATTTGTAGATCGCTTGCGTTCCAGCCGTTAAACGTTGATCCTGAGCCCGAGGTTGAGCACCGGCGAAGGTGTCGTTAGAAGGGTGGGCGAAGGAGGTTTATAAAATTCAAGAATGCACGAGAACTGCAAAAACACGCCACGTGTACGGTTGTCAGAAGCCCGTGTGCGCCAAGAAAAACGTAGCAAATTTTAGACAAACTAACCACCTTAAGAGGAAAGGTACAAGGATCTATGGTGATAACCGCTTGAAGCTCTTGATCCTGACCTGAAATCTGCGCGTGTGTTTGAGCTCAGTGTCTCTACAACCAATGGATGGAGACATCAATCGACGTCAGCGTAGTGGTGAACCGAACAATGAATAGACTCACAAAAACTAGTCATGTGGCTAGTTGAGCATACGTAGGACCTTGGTGCCCAGTTCGATGACTATTTTGTGCTTTTTCTTCGAACTTCTTTAGGCTTTTATCTGGTCATCACACTCTTTGGCGACTGGGAAGTTGATCATTGTTCAGCCTGTTGAATCGTCTTCGGCCCTCGTTCTATTTTATTGCTTAACTTTCTAATATCTTGCTTGCATTAAAAAACCTCTGGCACTCCCAGAAAGACATATTTCTTCAATATATTCCGCGGGGTTGATCTTGAATAAGTTACGCAACCGTTCATGCCTATTTCCTTAGATAAATGGATATGGGATTGTCGATCCAGAATATTTAACCTTGAAGCCTGTGGCTCAAGTCTACCTAAACTATTTATTAAAGGAGCGGTCTGCTTAAGCTCACCAGGTGGGTGACGTAATGTTAAGACTGTTAAATTTCCCATACGTATCTCTCAAGCATCTGAAACTAGCTTTTACTCTGCGTTTCAAAATAAAAGCGAGCGCCTTCCGTTTTGTGTATCTTTGTGATATTATAAAACTTTTTTTGGTGTTAACATCTGCCATGGCAGATTATGTAATCTGTTGCATATATTATATGCATTCACTTCTGGTAATTAAGGACCTTTTTTACCTTTTATGATTACTTATTTTGAATATGCGTGTAAATACTGCTTATTTAAAAATCATACAATTTTCACTGCCAAATAGGTACGTGCTGATTGTCCTGTTGCAACAGGACATGGTTGCGTATATTAAAGGTGGTGGTGCAGCGCTCAGCGATTGCCATAAAAGACTTACTAGCCCCGTTATGTCTTGAGGCTGACTCTCAGGGCCCATCAGCAACTGTGCAGCGGCCAGATTAACATTGCAGGCTGCTGGCGGCGGGGGGATATCGGTTATGTACGGTGCGCTTGGCTGGTCGGCATTGCGATGAGCTCTGCTTTCGTGGATGCACGTGTTAACGAGTAGGCCCATGTGGTTAGTACATATGCGTTGAAGTAGTTAAAGTGAGTGTTTGTCGTTGCTCCTGGTACTAGTGAGCTAGTCATTGTATAATGGACTTGCAAGGGATCGACAAAGCAAAAGGAAACCGGAATGGCATTTCCCTTTGCCATGTAATGGTCTGGCGGGTTCACGTTGTGAGCTTCTGGGCAAAGCGGAATTTAATTGCTTCTTTACTAGATCGCCGAAGTACATATATTCGTCATGTTCCCGATCTCAACCGACAAAGCAGGGAACCCGTAGACTAGAAGTAGTGTCTTGAACGCAATAACCAAAGGTCCCGGGTTCAAATCTCGGGGATGCCAACCCTCAAGATTGGGTATGACTGACTGATGACGACTAATAAGCCAGAAATGGCCATTCTGGTCTCCCTTTGCTTTGTCGGATCCACTTCATCATATCACCTGGTCACCATGTTACGGTCTGGAGGGTTTGCGTTGCGAGCTCCTTTGCAAAGCGGAACTTAATTGTTTCAAGACTAGATCGGTGAAACACCTGCATTCATATATATATATATATATATTCACTCAGGAATGTGCAAACACCGATCGAATAGACTTCCGAACTAAACAAAGTTCGTGTGGTGGTCAGAGGTCCCCAACGGGTGACCGCCTGCCAGGCCGATTCCGGCCAAGTCATAATAGCAGTAAGTGGGGTATGACAGCATCTGGGGGTAACTTGATACAGAACTGTTTCGAGCTTATTAGCCTTCATCAGCCAAGCATAACCCTGAACACCAGCTGGTCGGACAACACAAACAAACGCACTCACAGACGGCGCAGTTGGTCCACCACTGGTGTCTATCAGATGGGTCATATATATACTGTGTGGCATATACGCGTACACCGATCTGTCGGAGGACTCATTCGCTCGTCCATATTGCCATTGGAGCTCTCTCTCGAGCCTCTACCGCGAGGCGCCTAGGATTTAGGCAGATAGACATTCCCAGCAAAGACATGGGACACTAGGAAGGCCTTTTTCTGTCTTATTATACGTCATCGGCTAGTGATACCCAACCCCAGTGTGGCCAATGAAATTTCTGCCACACCGAGATTTGAACTCGCGATCTCTCCCGTCAGGGCGAACCTTCTAACAGTTGACCTAAGAGCTCACAGTCTGGCTGGTATTTGATCGGGAATCTACAGTGGCATATACGCGTACAACGATCTGTCAGAAGACTCACTCGTCCGTGCATATTGCCATTAGAGCTCTCTCTCGAACCTCCACCGCGAGGCGGCTAGGATGTAGGCAGAAGGACATTACCAGCAAAGACAGGGGACACAAGGAAGGCCTTTTCTGTCTTATTAGACGTCATCAGCTAGTGATACCCAACGCAACTGTGGCCGCTGGAGGAGGATGAAAAATCGAGTACCCTAGAATAGGGCTTTACTCATCTTATAATTGCCGTACAAGAACTAAAAATGTATGAAGAGTGGTTAGAATAATATAGACAATAAGCAAGCGTTCGTTGGGAGGCAGGGATAAAGGTTAATCAACGAGTGTAAAAAGGTAGGGCTGAATTTTTATCAACGAGTGTGAGAAGGTAGGGATGTATGTTAATCAACGAGGGTTAGAGGGTAAGGGTGAACGACGGTCAGAGTAGTATTAGCATTACATTCTCCCCGGCCAACAAAAATGGGTATCATGTTCACAAATCTACTGTAGAGTTTGAATGGGATAAATTCTAAGCGTCTCGGTTGCAAAGACACTATGGATAAATGCGTTGTTGTTGTTTTATTAACGTCTCCAGGTTATGCTTATATGTGTCGTCTTCACTATGGTCATTATCAGGTGTTGTTACACCTTGATTGACAGTACAGACAGTGCTGTTCTCCAGTTAGGCATTGGGCGATTGGTCAGGTGGAGGTGGAATAGAATTTTCGACTAAGGGAGTGGCCGTCTCCTGATGATAATCACTGCGATCCTCTAGGAGCAAGTAGTACAACGGATACCGTCTCTTCTCTGCCGTCGTCAAATCGTATATGAGCGTACTGGGGGTTGCACTTGGAGTAGACAAATTCCTCACAGAGTGGGTCATATTTGGACTGCTGGCTACTCTTCTTCAATAGGACCCGACCGGGAGAAGAAAGCCACATAGAAAGAGTGGTTCCAGTAGTTGATCTCCGATTATAGGCAAACATTTTTTCATGTGGCGTCGCGTTAGTGGCGCTAAATAGAAGTGACCAAATGGAGTGTAGAGCGTCCAAGAGAACGCAATGCCAGTGTTACACAAATTTCTAGATTTCAAAGCAAGCAAAATGGTCTTCCGTAAAGTTTGATTCAGACGTTCAACTTGCCCGTTTCCTTGGGGCCTATACGGAGAAGTCCTACTCATCGCCACCCACCTATCATGGAGGAATTTTTGTACGTCGTTCGACATAAATGAAGATCCTTGATCGGTGTGTATGTATAAAGGAGCATCGAAGATGGAGAAGAGTTGTCATAAACATTAAATAATGGTTTCCGCAGATTGATCAGAACAGGCGAATCCGAATGGGAAACGGGAATATTCATCAATAATCGTCAGCAGATAACTATTGCGGGTCACAGAAGGAAGTGGACCTTTAAAGTCGAGTGACGGCCGCTCGAAGGGTTGGGTGGCCTTGATTAGCTGACCTTGTGCTACATTGTGCGACATTTTATAGCAACCCCTGATCGTGCGGAGGGCAGCGTTCTGTGCTGACTGGAGGCGGCGGAGG